>JAJKFI010000239.1:791852-818615 GCA_029204185.1 Lerista edwardsae | reverse complement strand
ATATTCAACATTATGGACAAACTTCAATAGCACCTCTTTTAATGTTCTTGTTGATGGATGCATGAAATAAAGCATCTGGTGGACTTGGAAAAAAAATTAGATATTCTCCCATTTCCCCAAATGTCCTCTGTTTTCTTTCAACTCTTCTTGTAGGTTTCATAGATGACGACATCAGAGATGATATTGACTGTCTCAGAGATATCATCCATTATGAAGGAGGGCTGGAAGCCTGGTGAGTCCGTCCATTAAAGGCATGACTTAGCCTTTAAAATTCAATCAAGTTTGGACTTTCAGCACAAACTTATGCACGGCTGCTCGGAAGTCCCAGTGTGTTCAATGGAGCTTACTCCCAGGAAAAATTGTGCATAGGACTCCTGCAGTTGTATTATTATATCTGTGTGGCTGATAGCCACGAAGTGCTGATGGAACCTGCCCAGGTGTAGGTAGAAAGACCCAGTGGGAAGGTTGGAATGTAGCCTGAGAAGTCCAAGTTTTCAATCAGACTGACTAGGAGAAGAGTCAAGAACATTCAAGTGCACAGGAAAACCGACACAATTAAGATTAGCCATGCCGACCCATTCATATTTGAAATATGCCGCAGGATCTAAGACAGTCCTGCTGGATGTTTTGTGGGAAGTTTCATTTGTACAATTCCCAAGCCCAGGGCCCATCCACAAATGAACAAGGGGAACACTGGGCGGGACATAGGTGGGACTTCCGCTTGAGTGACAGCCCGTCCGTAGCGTTCCGCAGCTGCCCTGGCCTCGGGGGGGCCTCCTGCTCGCCACGGGGGACAGGTGAGGGTCGCGCCGGGTGCCTGGGTGAGCAGCGGGGGGTGCGCTAACCGGGGAATCATGCGGAAGCCCCGCGTAAGTCCCGCCTAGCGTCCCCCTTGTTCATTTGTAGATCCCATCGCTGCCAAGGCCTATTTTGCCCACAGTACATGCGTACCGCCTGCTAAAGTGTCATGAATGTGCAGTAAAGCATGTTCACAACACTGTGGGAGGAGGGAGTGCCCAGCTTCAGCACCAAGAAGAAGGCCGTCGGCATGCCAGCAATGCCAGCAATCATTAAATGTATTCAGGGCAGGGGGGAAGGCATGGAGGGGGGCAAAACTGGGCAGGAGGAGGGGAGTACCAGGCCCGCAGGGGTTGTGGGGCTTCGTGGTGGCTTCCGCCACTGGCTCTTATGCCCCATCTCAGGGTGGGCAACCCGACATAGGGTGGCTTGAGTCCCCACTGGCACAATAGCCAGCAGAGATTCGAGGAGTCCCATTGCGGGGTTGGGGCTTTCCCTGGGGGAAGGGGATGAACAGGATTCCCAAGGCGACCCCAGCGGCTACCACGGATCCCGCAGGATGCAGCGGTAGACATTTTGCTACTTCTGCTCCTACTGGAGCCGGGCAGCTCAGGACTGGGCTGCCAGATACGAGACTTCCCGTTTGCTCTGCTGTTGTCAGTGCCAGAGGAAACTGGGAATAAAATCACCGTTAAGCCTGACCCGTAACTTTATGTTTGCCTCTTTCTGACTATAGGGATGCCTGGAGAAACAATTGCAAAGGTCAAGACAACAGTGCCTGGACAAAGGGCTGCAAGATCAGGCGCCGCCGTCGCGCGCTGGACAAGTGAATAAGATCCAGCACTTTCCATTGTCGATGACAGTGATTCCTCCTCCCCCGTCCCCATCAGGTCTTCTGAACCCAACTAACCATTCACGGGCCAATTGGGGCACTTCCCGTGCCATTTGCGAAGTAGAACCACCTTGTTTGTGAATCACTGAGGGAAAGGTGCTGGAAATGCACGGTTGAAAATGTGCAATAAATCCAGAAATGAGATCAAATTGCGCGTTTGGTGAATGGAGGGGAAAGGGACAAAACGAAAGCCAGGATAGGACCCTGATTCTCTGTAGCCTGAACCCGGCCACAGCAGGTAGACAAACAAGTGAATGTTGCACAGGGACCAATGTATGAATGAGGAGCACGAGGGGTCTGCAACCCAGCTCTTTATAGCCCAACGGCCCAGCCTTATCCTCGAAAAATACTGGCCCAAAAGACAATCCGCCAGTGCAATGAGAGCTTTGGCCAGCAGAGGCGAGCCTAATGCCAGTGCAGTGCGCCTGAAACCCTGTGCCAACCCAAACCTGATGCCAACCACCAGCCCTATAACTCCGTCAGTGCCGGGGCATTCCATGGCAGTTTCTTGGGCATGTCGGGAGTGTAACGGGGGGGGCATGACATGGGCCACAGGCACAGCAGCACCAAATTCTAGCCCCCCACACTGCAGGGAAGACACACCCTTTTCTGCAAAAAAAATGCTACACTAGCCACAGACCAGGTATACCTTAGAGGAGTCCCATCGGGGGCATAGACATGTGACAAGCACCCAGAAAGCACAACCTCCCATACCCCTGGCAGCCAACCCGTTTGCACCTGCCCCACAATATAAGCCCACCTCTGGCAGAGCCTTAACCAGCTCCAAGTGCGCCAGGGCAGGGTGACCACACCACACCCCACACCCTGCCACCCCGCCCCTTGCGCCACCCCATCACATCCCCAGCACGCACCATGGCTTCATTTAGGAGCAGGCTGGATGCAAGTGAGGGTGGGGGGGAAGCCTGCTGCTTTTTTCACCCCACTGCAACCAGTGCCTCCTGCTCCTGTCCCCCCCACGACACCATCAATACACCATCAATTCTAACAGCCACAGTCTCAGAGCATAGGACAAAGGGACAGAGTCGATAGAGGGATGTTCTTTTCCCTCTCTCAAAACACCAGAACCAGGGGCCATCCACTAAAACTGAGGGTTGGGAGAGTTAAAACGGATAAAAGGAAGTACTTTTTTACCCAGTGGGTCGTTAATCTGTGGAACTCTTTGCCACAAGAGGTGGTGATGATGGCATCTGGTCTTGATGCCTTTAAGAGGGGACTGGACGGATTTCTGGAGGAAAGGTCCATCTTGGGCTGTAGGCCATAATGGATTGTGCAACCTCCTTACAAAGGTGGTGGGCTACTTCAGAGTACTGGGTGCAAGGGAGTGGCAACAGGATGCAAGCATCTTGTTGTCTCATGCCTCCCTGGGGCACCAGGTGGGCCGCTGTGAGATACTGGAAGCTGGACTAGATGGGCCTTTGGCCTGATCCAGCAGGGCTCTTCTTATGTTCTTATGACATGCAGTATGGGGCTATGACACCCCTCTCTCATGAAGGGGGACTTTGGCAGAGGGGAGCACTTGGCTCACAAACACCCCACACTGGGCACCAAAAAGCCACCCTCCCGCACAAGACACAGGGCATATGCTCACAGAAACAGGTTCTTAACGTTTGTCCTCTCAGAGCTCACGTTGCAGGCAATCTATACCATCAGCTCCACACGCATGAATCAAGGTCAGGGGAATCCACACACTCACCACAATCTCTGGCTGCACAGGCATCCCCCACACTGGCCCACTGCAGCCCCCCCCCCTAAGGACTGTGGCATCCATGGCCAGAACCCCGCCCACTACTGGAGGCACACCTCTGTGGCTCCGCCCTGCTTCAGGACACCAAGCAGGCAACAGGTGCCACCCATCCATGCCTGGAAACAGGTGTCACCCATCCCTCATCAGTGCTGCCTAACTCCCTCCCAAGCTGCAAATCTATGCACACTTCCCTGAGAGTCGCCCCATTGAATCAAGTGGGACTACCTCAAGGTAGGCAAGCATAGGATTGTGCTCTGAAGCGGGGAGAGACAGCTGAGAATGTTGCTACTATTGTCAATGCCTCTGCTCTTTGCGTTCCCCTCCTTCCTTGCTCTCTGCAGGCTGCTGCCCCACAGGTGAGGGCACCAGGAAGTGTACAGCCTCACCGAAGCAAGCAGTGGAGCCCTGCCACCCCCACGCTGACCTCCTGTGCTTCTCCCACCTGCGCTCCTATACAGTGGCGTCTTTACAGGGAGGGCAGAGCTCTACGTTTTGCAAGAAGCCTTACCTTGCAGTGGAAATCCTTTCCTGCACCGTTTTAGCCAATCCTCACAGGGAACAGCAACATCTTGGCGTTGCTTACTGGCTACAGCAGCAAGGGAGAGGAGGGGTTTACATGACAGGGTAAGGCTCCTTTGCAAAACTTAGAGCTCTGCCCTCTCTGTAGAGATGCCACTGCTCCTATAGCTTTGCAAACTCCATGGCACACAGCAAACCAACCGGGGCTGCCAGACCACACTGGCACCTGTGACATGGGCATACATTGGAGAGCTTGCAATGGTGCAGCCACCCTGCTGGGAAGAAATGGTTGGCCACTCGCCATTCAGGAGTGCTTGCCCTTCAGATGCTGCTCTCCCAGGGATCCCGTGTAATGAACAATAATCAAAAGAAATGAAACAAAACACATATTGTGTGGTCTTGTCCTTGGGAGATAGGGACCCTTTCCCCAGCAAGTCCCAGGGAGGTTCACCATAAAGGGAGGGTCCACACAGCCAGGTGGTAGTTGGGAGCCTTAGGCAGGCTGCCAGGTTACTCCTATACCTATCATCACAAACTAATGTCCTCCAAGGTGTCATTCTGCAGAGTCAATCAGAAACATGATAAACAGTTCAGAAACCAAGTTGTGAATGCACACACACCAATAGGCGGCAGCAGACATGGGCATGTTTCACAGTGTGGTTTATTAGAAAGATCGATGTTTTAGAAAGATGTATTAGGTAGGTGTATTAGAAAGAAAGATAGAAGGAGCCTCTGCATTCAGCTGATCAGTTTCTGCAGATGTGGTTCTTTTGGAGGTCAAGCAACGTGTTTCAAACTCAGCACTAGTCCACAAGGAGTTCGTTGAAAAGAGGTCTTGGGGAAAAGAAAGACAAAGAACAGTGTTCAGGCCTACAAGCCATGTTGGGTATAGACAATCTGGTTTTAGAAGTAGGCTGTCTCCAAATGCCAGTTGCAAGGGAGTGGCAACAGGATAGAATCGTCTTGTCTTATCTGTTCCCTGAGGCATCTGATGTGCCCTGTCAGATACTAGAAGTTGTACTAGGTGGGCCTTTGGCCAGATCCAGCAAAGCATTCCTTAGGGTCAGATCAGATGCAGCAGATTTGGGAATTGGAAGTATTTGCTCTCAACCATCCCAAGATCTCTGTCATGATCCATCACAGACAGCTCAGAATCCATCAGAGTGTATGTAACATTTTGAGATATTGTCCCATTGTGCATCACATTACACTTATTTACAATGTTGCCCAAATGATGATTGTGCATTTTGGAATGGGGGTAAGGGTTTGAGAAAGAAGTAATCCATTATGTCAGTTCCCTCTGCCAGGGCTGCCTTAAGCCAATGTGACCAAGGTCATCACATTGAGCCCTGCACCTTGGGGGCCCCTGCACCAGAACGGCAACCGTTATTGCCTGCTGCTGCAGCTGGGATCTCTATGTAAGTCAGTGGACTAGCAGAGCAGCTTTCCCTGGGGCCCTCCCACCTGTGCCTGCCTCTGAATGCCCCAAAATGGGCTTCCTGGAAGCAGTTGGCAGCAATGACATTATGTCACCACCAACTATTTCCATGCATGGCACCACAAAGTGCTTTTCTTGGTGAGTGGGGCCCCACTGCTCCTAGAGCCAGCGTTGCCCTCTCCTGACCAGTTTTTCTCTGTAGCACCCGCAATTCATCTTTTGGGCTGTCGGCCTGCTTCTTAGCCCACATTCCCAAACATATCAAGCTCAGGGGGGGGGGGGGAAACAGCATCCAAAAATAGCAGCTTTCAGGCACCAGATTTCAAACCATGCACAACCCAAAGAAATCAGCCTAAAGAATCGTGTGCAAATGTGACTTGTCTGACATATTTTTGTCACTTGAAACGTTGGGGGGGGGGAAATGTGCCTTACAATTTACAGCAAATCCTGTTATGGGTGCAGTTCCCAGCACTCTTGTAAGGGTAGAAGCAGTGATGTTCTTGCCAGCAATAGCCTCGGTTGTAATAGCATTCAGTGGAGGAAAGTTCGGGAAGTTGCCCTATAGAAAGCCAAAGAGAAGAATCGGAGTTTGTGGTCAACTCAGAAAACAGAATGAGCTGAAAGTTCACTATCTCCCATTTAGGATCTCCTTCCTAGCGGCCTGTTCCATTGTCTGCCCATAATGTCTGCCCATTATCACACATTGTTTCCTATATTTCCATCATCTTTTTCCCCACAAGGCTCTTCTGTCCTTAAGGGTTGCATGAAACAATCTCCTAATGTGCATGGGATGTTTTTGCCTGTATATCGTGAAGGCTGTTTAGGCACATGTCATGCATTACACAGTCTAGTCTTAAACTGGAAAGCGCAAGAGCACCCATGACAGGTCGGCATTCCCTATGTGGGGTAGCTATTGGTGAATCATCCAAAGGTGATAACAGATAGCAGTTCCCAAACTTCTTACCTTTGCTACCCACTTTGTCATCCACAGTATGTCCCAGGCCCACCGTGACCAGGAAGCTGTGATGCAATATTGAGCTTGAACCAGAAGTCTCTTCCAGGTCGCGCTGGCCCACAACCCATGTCGTTGGCTGTGTTGTGCTGTGTAACACCCCAAAAGGCTTTGCAGGAAGCTTCCGCAAGGCATTATAAGGTCATAACACTGCCAATGAAGCAGGCAATGGACTGGTGCAACCTGGAAGTGTGTTTGCAGTGGTCCCATGACCAACCAAAAGTTGGATTGTGACTCACAGTTTGGGAAATGCTGCTCTAAGGCAACTAAGAAGGACTTTGAGGGGTTCGCACCATTAAACATTATAGGGAGAAAGTGAATCGAGAGCAGGTTTCCTCACTCCTTTATACATAACACAAAAATTCAGGGTCACCCAATCAGACTGGTAGAGGGTAAATACCCCAACCATCCTAGACAGCAGAGTTCATGGAAATCTTCCAGCCATAACATCCCATTTCCAAATCATGATTATCTTTGCATAGCTTACCTGGAGCAGACAGGAAGTGCCACAAAAGCGCAAAAAGTAGAAGCCAAAAGGTCTTCATGCTCAGAATTCAGTCGGCAACCTAGATGGCCTTATTTGTCCACGGACTTCTGGTTCTTTGCTGACCTTGACTGAATGTGATTGACTTGCTGTCTTGAGAAGGATGCCTGGACCAAAGTAAAGAGCACTAATTTGGAGTGTGTGGGGGAAATACAGAGGAGCTGACCTATGGAAAATAGTCCCTGGAGAACAGTCTGTTCTTCAAAGAGAGTCTTTGGACATATACGGTGGAAGTGTGTGTCAGTCACACCTTGAAGAAAAAAACAAGTACACATTGTTCATTTCAAAAGCATGCATTATCTTTTGGGCCACCAAAAAGCACAGCATTGGAAGTGTATGTTAAGGTCCAATAATACCCCTCGTAATATCGGGGATACAGTTGAAACAGTATGACAGGAAACATCATCAACCATAATGTAGGAAATTGATGCTGATTTGCCCCATGATTCCCAGAATGTATTGCTGTCATTGGCTAAAGACTCTGTCAATCATACCAACGCCAAAGACTGCTATAAAAGAGTACTATAAAAACAGTATTAAAGGAAACAATGTTAAGGGAGGTATTCCTGCCTGCCTTCCTGAAATTCCTTGCCACATGAGTCAAAAAATATCGCTAGTACATCTGGATTGTCGTTGGGATAAAAGGATTTGTGTTTCAGAATGTTCTCTTATAAGATGGGGGAGAAACAGAGCAGAGTTCCACTGGAGCTCGTGAGATGTTGGAGGATGACTTGATAGTATAGTCGTGGAGTTCTGCAGTTCCATGAAACTCAGCAGCAACAGAAATTGATGCAGCCTGATCCTACTCCTGCTTACTCAGTAGTAGCAGTGATTTCATTGGAGCAAACTACCCCTTAAGCATCAACCAGGTACTGAAGCTTTCTGAGTAGGAAGGTCAGTCAGTGGCGGCACTCTTGTTCCCTTCTCTCTCCCCAGATTTCTGCCAAGGCAGGTCCACAATCTCTCACACAATAGCAGTGTATTAGCCCTGCCAGTTCCTCCTCAGGTGACCTAAGGCAGTGGTATTCAAATTTTTTAGACCAGGACCCACTTTTTAGAATGGCACTTGTGTTGGGACCCACCAGAAGTGATGTCATTAACCTGGAAGTGATGTTGAGGCAGGAAGTGACATCATCAAGCAGGAAGTGCCATCATTGCAACATAATAGAATGACACTCCTGAAATGCAAGTTGGCATTCTTGGACTGCAGCAATTGTACAACCATGAAATTTCCCTGACCAAAAGCAAGATTAGGACAAAATATGATGTAAAAGCACTGAACTAAAAACAAAATGTTAAAAAACCCTCACTTGAAAATTCAAACACTCACAAAAGGAATATAACAAGACTAAGGTCTGCAGTTTGCAAGATGGCTGCTCCCAACCTTCTGTGACCCACCAGGTGGGTCCCGACCACAGTTTGAATACCACTGACCTAAGGGAATGTGCCAGATTATATGGAATCTAAACTTTGAAAGGCATTAAAGTTTAAAACTAGCACCCTGAGGGAGCAATACTAACCAACATTCCAGCACTGGGGTAAGCTATCTTACAGCTCCAAGATAAGGGAACAAACATTCCCTTCCCTTGAGGGGGCCTCTGTGATCATATGACTTGTGATCTTAAAAAGCATGGCAAGTACCAGCTACTGAAATATCCTACCATTCATCACAAACCCACCCCACCTGCCTGGGCCCAGAATCTCCAGAGTATTGGGCAGTCGCCAGTGCTGACTCTAATTGGCCACAAGGGCAGCCTTCCATCTCTCTAGTCTCTTTCTAATTCCAGGAACTCCGAAGCCTTTCCCCCGCGGCACCAATTTTGTACTGACGATGGCCTTTGGACCACTCACTCATTATTCAAGTGCGCTGAAGATAACTCCAGCTGATCTTCCTCTGTCTTGGGTGGAGGGTGTCCAATATATTTCACCCCCAGCTGTATTGAACATTTGGATCATGTTGGCTTCCAGATGAGATATTTTAATAGAATGATTAGCAGCTCCAGTAATGCTGGTTTTTCTTTGATATAACAGGAATTTCAGTTTCCAGTCTACATAGCCGATACAGGGTGAGTCATAATGGTGTCTGGGTTTTTGACAAGTCACTCTAACAGTACGAGATATGGAAACACAGCGCATGGTGATAGAAGGAGAAAATCTATATGTTATGTGTGCACTCACTGGGGAATTGGCATGTCCTTAGCTGGTGAGGGAAGTTCCCAGCAATCAGGATGGGGTCAGGCTTGGGAGGGGGGGCTTACTGCATTTTGGAGTACACAAAAACAAGTCCGTTGTCCGAAAACAAGTCCATTCTATGGCACTTCCGTGTTCAATTTCCTCTGAGCTACGTTAAGGGCAAGGCTTTTCTGCTGCCACTGCCCCAAGGTGTAACGGAATTGAAACAATGAATTCCTACAGTTATCATCACTTAGGTGGACCAGGCAACACTGGTGCAAGTATGGGCCAAATTGGATTACAGGATAGACATCTGCCATGTCACAGGCAGCGGATATATCCAGCATTTGTAAGGATCTGTACGTTTTCTGTAGTATCTGTAGAAAACGTTGAACATTTCTTGTTCCATTATCATTAACTATGTCACCCTGTCCCTTTTCATTATGAAATAGTGCAGGGGGCTCCAAACCCTGGGCCAGGGGCCAGATGCATCCCTTGGAGAGCCTCTATCTGGCCGCAGCAAGCCTCTGGTCCCCTATGAGCCTCTGGCCCCCTGACCTAGCTGGCATGGGCTGCACCCTCCGAGCTGTGCTCTGGTTGTGTGTGGAGGGTGTTCTGAGGGCCAGGGAGGTAATGCGCAACCGCCCCGACCCTTGGAATGCTTTAAGAAGGCCAAAATCAATTCCTGGTTTTCCCAAAGACTCAGAAGTGACGTTTTCTTCTTTCCTGCTTTTTCTACTGCAGAAATGCTGAGGTAAACACTTCCTCCTCGATCAGCGCCAACATCTTTCTACGGTAGCATTGAGTTTCCAACAGAAGCTGGAAAGTTGAAAACCAGGGCACGAAGGCATCAGTCATCATCTTAACCCACCCACTCACGAGCATCATCTGGCCAGAGAATAAGGTAGTAAGTAATGTACTGACTCTGAACATGAAGGTTCCCAGTCATGAGAAATAGTTGTTGATTAGACCTCCCCTCCAAGAATTTATCTGTATTTATTTGACCTGAGAATCTGTTTTAAGAAGTTCATCAATATCGACAGACTGAGACAAATGAAGAACAACTCGGTCATTCAAGAGTTTGTCCTACTAGGCTTATCCAGCTCCCCAGAACATCAACTGCTCATCTTTTGGGGATTCACCTTCATCTACACAACTGCATTAGCAGCCAATTTCCTCTTTATCCTCACCATAAGCACCTGTAGCAAACTCCACACCCCAATGTACTTCCTGCTCAGCAATTTGTCCATCGCCAACATTTTTTGCATTTCGGTGACCATTCCCAAAATGCTCCAGGCTACACTGGCCCCTACAAAGACCATCTCCTTTGTCGGCTGCATGCTGCAGGTCTATCTGTTCTTATGGGCTTTGGGGACAGAGCTCTTGCTCCTCTCATTTATGGCCTTTGATCGCTACGCTGCCATCTGCCAACCCTTGCAGTACACAGTCATCATGAGGAGGGGCGTGTGCATAGGGGTGGTCCTTGCGATGTGGGTGACTGCAATGGTGAATTCGGCAGTTCACACTGGACTGGTGCTCCAGCTTTCCTTCTGCGACTCCAACGTCATCAATCATTTCTTCTGCAATCTGCCTCCTCTTCTGGCACTCTCTTGCTCAGACACTACCCTCAATGAAATCATGGCTTATGCCTCCGACGCTTTCTTCTCCATGGGTAGCTGTGCATTGACATTAGCATCATATCTCTTCATTCTGGCAACCATCTGTAGAATCCGGTCCGTCGAGGGGAAAAAGAAAGCCTTCTCCACTTGTTCTGCCCATCTCCTGGTGGTAACTTTTTTCTTTTCCACCATCATCTACACATACATCAGGCCCACCTCATCATCTTCTCTGAAAGAAGACAAGGTGGTTGCTGTCCTTTATTCAGTGGTGACCCCAGTGCTCAATCCTATCATATATTCTCTGAGAAATCAAGACGTTAAGGAGGCACTGAAGAAACTCACAGGGAGAACATAGCATGTGTCTTCCTTGGACTTGCCATGATCACCTGCATCTTTCCAAAATAACATGAAACCCTTTTTTAGGATATCTTCTGCTGGAAAGATACAAACACTACAGCAAGTCCTCCCTTAAGATGCAAAAACACCCTTACCTGAGGGTAAGGTCCATTTAATTCAAGAAGATTTGCTTCTGAGTAGACATGCATAGGATTGTACCGTTAACGTCATTTCACGCTAAGCTGTTTTGTTGTAACGCTGATTAAAAAAATGAATGGCTGGGGCCACTGTCTGTTTGGAATTTGCATGTTCTCCCCATATCTGTATGCGTTTCTCCAGCTCAAATGTATCTCATTGTGTAATATGAGAAGTGATTTGGGTGTTTACGTTTTTGTGATCAGAAATATGCTGTAGGTACATAACTCTTGTTTACATATACCAAGTGGTTTTGTTACAAGTAGTTTGAAAATGGTGTGAATTAATTTAGTCAGCCCATTACGTTCAGAAAGGTATGTTCCGTGTGCCACCCCAGCACACCTCCCAACATCTGGAATCACACCATTGAGGAGCATCTTGGACACAAGAGAGGGAGGAAGAGAGGGCCAAAACATGCATCACTTTTTTTTCCCCGCCGCAACCGGCGCCTGCTGCACCTGCCTCCCCTTGCGGCACCATAAGTATGCCTCTGACCACACATACTTGCACTGGATATACTTGCACATACTCGCACTGTCAAGGTGGCTTGTCAGGCATCTGCTGGAGATGCTCAAGGAGGATTTCCTGCTAAAGGCAGGGGGTGGACTAGATGACCTGGTAGGTCCCTTCCAACTCTAGGATTCTAGGATTCTATACAGCACAGGCCACTCAGCCTGCCTGTTCCACTGCAAATAAAGATTGCACCCTGGACGGCACAAGCAAAGAGATTAAGCATAAGGATTACCCCTCCTGCTTTGATGCTTGATGCAGAATCTGTCCAGTTGTTTGCTTTATTAGCTGGGCAAGCCGACCTAGTACAGATTCCCCAGTGCTAATGCAGCTACACCAGCACAGCAGGGGAATTCAGCAGACAGAAAGCCTCCTTGACATCAAGTAAGGAGACAATCCACCCCTTGCTCCGTGGAAAGCCCCAGTGTGTGCAACAGATCTACTCACACCTGTGCTAGGTGAATAGCTGGCGCAAGCCTGCATTGCCCAGTGTTGGTGGATCAGGCCTTGGAAAGGGGAGGGGCTGCAACATGTGCTAGCATCACCAATCCCACCCTCCTCCCAGGCCCAATCGACCCACCTCTGCCCCCAGTGCTCCCTCCCTGTTACACCCCTCCCTGCCCTTCTGTGCCAGTGTGGAACTCAACACATCTGCTGGGCCAGCATAACTGCTGTGCTATGGCAAAGTGCTTTACAGCGCATTTGCAACGGCTAGCACTAGTGCATCACCCACTACACTGGTGAAGATCTGGCTAAGGCTGTGTCCTCATTGACTTTCCTTTCTTATTATCCAAGTGGGATCTCCTGCTGGAAGCCACTTACCCAAAGCATGCCGTGAGCTCTCTGCTAACAGATCCCTGAAGGACCCATTAAAGCAAAAAAAAAAAAAGTGTTGCATCTTTGTCCTTTTCCTCTGGAGCTTAATCAAAGCTTTGGTGTCCACCACAAGGGTGGAACTCAACTGATCACTTTGGACCTCATCGCAGCAATACAGATTTTGGTGTATTAGAGAATAAGGATTGATTAAAGCCACTCCCATCTCATTAACTCTTGGGCAACGTTGCCCTGTGTAACTAATTGTGATGTTTCATTAAAAAAATGTTAATTAAAATGAGCAGATGATGAAGAACTGAGACCTAAGGAACAGCTTGATCATCAGACCTCAACTCCTCATCAACTTATGCTTCTTTTACACTCAGAAGAGGCTGGTGTTCTTAGGCCAGGGAAGACCCATGGGTTTATCCACCAGCCTTCCCTGGCCTCAAAACACCTCCGGGGCACAACTGGGCATCACACCTGTGAACCAGAAGCATCTTCCCATCATGTCTAGGGGGCTTTCTGGGGCAGGGAAAGGCCCACGATGGACTCCACATGCCTTTCCCAACCTCAGAACACCTCCCAGATACAACTGGGAGTGGCTTCTGGTCGCATGCAGGAGGTCCTCCGAGCCATGGGCTCAGCAGTCAAAGATGCTCAGATCTGCCAGTGCCGAGACCACAGAGAAGGCCCACTGGCCCACCATGCCTGAGGAGTCCTTCCTAACCACTCACTTACAAATCCAATTACAGGCTTTAATGACTGGCACAGCATATAGGGAAAAGCTTCTTGGCCCCTTGAGCATTTCTGGACCTGGGGATTTCTGCAGATCATTTATTTCCAGTGCTCCCTGCTGTATAGCGCAATGTGAGTAACTAATGACATGACAAGATAAAAATACATTTCATGGGTGGCACTAAAAATGTTGACATCTACAGCTGAAGCATCTTCAGGGTTTGGACTTTGTAATACGCATCAAGACCTTCCTGCTGTGACTCAGCCAGATTTCTGGCCTAGTGGAACACGATTAGAAAACCACTGCAAAATCACAGTCAGGTTTACAAATACAGAAGGCTGAAACGTGTTTTCTCTGAAGTAACGCCATCAAATACTGTTTGATGATCTGTGTACACTGGATCCAGGTAGGTTTACACAGGATTGTAGCTTTAGGTTAGTTGGCTGGTTCCATCCTCCCTTGGGTACTCTAAGGGCACAGCCGGTTTGAGGATATTGAAGCAGAAAAATGGGGAAAGGCTCCTTTTTGCGCTGTTAATTTGTGCTATGGATGCTTATTTATTTAAAACATTAATATTCCATTCTTCCCCCTGAAGAGCCCATTGTGGCTCCCGGGGTGGCTTACAACAATGCACTCATATATGTGAATGTTTTTACATATTTTAATTGCTGGGAAGGATTGCAAGAAATGCCCCAAAGGGCTCCATGTTGAATATGTCAATATTGTTCTGTTCGGGAAGGTGGAAAAATCTTTATCTCACTGAGAGAAGGGCTTGTTGATTGTGGAAAGATGATGGACATTCATGGGCATTTAAACTCCCCTTTGTGTAGAATGCCCCTGAGATGTCTTTGGAGAGACCAGCAACAGAGGATCTGTGCAAGGAGAGTGTTGGCACAAGTAAAGAGGCACTGCAGAGCGTGTTTGGATGACTCGCAGAGTCAGGGAGGATGCTGCACCTCTGTGTGCTGGCCTCTCCAACTCTTGAGAGTGGTCCAAACATACTTAGAGCACTATCCCAGTGGTGAAATTCAGCCAGTTCTCACCTCTTCTGCAGAACCGGTTGTTAATTTTAGGTTGGGAGAGGGAAGAAAGGCAGCGACCGCCCTGAAGGACATAGAACCGGTTGTTAATTTATTTGAATCCCACCACTGCACCATCCTATACTGCGCTGGAATGGCGAGGCTGGCCGGCCAACCCCATATCCTAGCACAGTATAGGTGAGGCTGGAGGATCACCACGGCAAGGGAGCGTGTCCTCCCTTATCGTAGGGGTGGCTCCAGCCCCCCCCCATGTGATCCTCGGATCTGCGCTTGCTAGAGTAGGCACAGATCCGAGGAGACCGCGTGGCCCGAATTGGGGCTGTGCAGCCTCGCGGACGGGCTGAGGAGTGGCTGTATGGCCACTTCCCAAGCCCGCCCATGTCCCGCCACATCCCTGTCCCGCCTCCCTCCCTCCCTCCAATCTCCATGCCGCCTCGGCACAGAGCCTTCCCCACGCCGACCCTCTTTAGTCGGTGCGAGAGAGGCTCACCACGGGCGCAGCAGGGCCAGTGCTTCCTGCAGCGCTGCTCCTGTCGCTCGAGCACTCATGCAGGGGTGCAAATTGGCGCCCCCACATCAGTGCTAAGCGTGCAGCGTCGGTACAACCCCATGCATTGGTCCGGCCAAACTTTGCTGGCCTCATTGTGCCGGCCTAACTCCAGGTTAGGATTGTGCTGTAAGTGACCCTGACTAGGTAGATTGAGGCTGGCAAGGTAGGATAGAGTATCAGAAGAGCTGCTGCCTCCAATAACCACCTCCCCACCCTTGGCACACCGTTATTCCCATCCTAACGCAGTGGCAGCACACAAAATGCAACATTTACTGAGACTAAAACTACACACTGGCCGTGGAGTAAATGCACTAGCCACAGTAGAGATGTTTTTTTCCACTGTGTAAAACTGGATCAGGCTGTCAATAGACCAGTGACTGCCCCATGGCACAATGGTGTGCCATGACTGGTCTGCAGGTGTGCCAAGGGAGTTTGGGGGAGGGTCGTATACTCTTAGGGCATTGGGGGATGTGAGCCCCCAGCTGGTAGAGTGGCGTGCCTTGTCCATTGTCAAAAACCATTGGTCTGCCTTGACCATTTTAGCCCTTTGTCAGTGTGCCCTGAGATAAAAAAGGTTGATAAGATAGATAAGATACTTTATTACCGACCAGCCGAAACAGAAACACAGAAAATTTACACAGAAACATAAAATCAAGCATTTGTACACTCCAATTTCCTTCTTGCCAACTGAGCAGCGTGACAGAAACAAACAACCCCAAAAGATAAGTCCAGATCTGAATCAGAAAGAAGAAAAGCAATTCGTACTTCCTCCTGCAACCCCATTATATTACCGAGAGTGGGGAAAATAAATTTGACCCTCAGATCATCATAAATTGGACATTGTAAAATAATGTGGTCAGTTGTCTCCACCACATTTTGAGAGCAGGGACACCGTCTCTCTAAATAGGGACACCTAGTAAAACGTCCCAAAAAGACTGATGAAAACAAAGCATTCAGCCTAGCTTTTGTGAAAGGTCGAAAATCACTGCAATAGATGGTCCAACAAACCTTAGGAATTAACTGTGTGCTTTACTTTCTTTTTTCCTGCAGCACTTCTTGCATCACCTGGAAATCATCTGGTTGACAATATGAAAGCGGGCAACCAGTCTTGCGTGACTGAGATTGTGTTTTTGGGGTTTTCAGATTTCCCGATTTCCACTCAAGCTCTGCTGTTTGGCTTGCTTCTGATCTTCTACTCAGTGGCCCTGACTGGGAACAGCCTGATCTTGATCCTCACAATCACCAATCCAAGCCTTCAGACTCCCATGTATTTCTTCCTCTGCAATTTTTCCTTTTTGGAAATTGGCTACACCTCAACCATCATCCCCAAGACATTACAGCACTTACTGACGGAGCGCCAGAACATCTCTTTTGTGGGTTGTGGCCTTCAGTTGTATTTCTTCATTCTCTTCGGCATCACCGAAAGTTGCCTTCTCTCTGTCATGGCTTTTGATCGCTATGTTGCCATCTGCAAGCCCCTGCAATATTCATGCCTCATGAGTCCCAGGACATGTACTCAACTGGCCGCCATCTCCTGGGCCATTGGCATTTCAGTGGCTTTGGGGCAATCAATTTCCATCTTTACTCTTCCCTTCTGTGGGCCAAATAGAATCAGCCACTTCTTCTGTGATGTTTTTCCTGTTCTGAGACTGGCCTCCACCAACACCCTCAGAAATGAAGTGGCGGTAGCAACAGCCACTGTGGTCTTCCTCCTGACCCCCTTTCTGCTGATCCTGTTGTCCTACGTCCTCATCATCACCGCCATCCTAAGGATGCCTGTGGCTGAGAACAGGCGCAAGGCATTCTCCACCTGCTCCTCGCATCTCATTGTTGTCTCTCTTTTCTATGGGACAGCCATTTTTACATACGTGCGACCCAAATCCATCTACTCACTGGACAGTGACAGGATCCTTTCCCTCCTCTACACAGTTGTCACCCCTGCATTCAACCCAATCATTTACAGCCTGAGGAATAAAGAGATACAGGCTTCCTTCAAGAAATCAGTAGGAAGGAAACAAGTCCAACTTATACAATGATTTCACTGTATTCTAAGTCATTTTCCGTTCTTTGGCACACCATGGGCTGAGCAGGTTAAGTTGAGAGAGAAAGACTATTCTGAGTGGGGCAAATTTAGTTCTCTTTTTTTTCAGAAATAATTTGTGTTTATTATATTTCAGTTATGGGACATGGAAAGGAATTACATTGGGTTAAAGGGAAAAATACACAAGGAAAAGAACACAAGGTTGGAGGATTACAAGCATGTCTATACATAATCACTAAAGCTTATAAAAGCATCACTTAAATTTTAGGCCTATTCCTACTCCTAGGGAGGACAATCCATCTTAATAATACTAAAAAAGAAAGGAAAAACGCCAAAAGAGGGCAAAGCCCAAATCTATATATAAAATACTAGAAACTAGAAATCTTCAGAAACTAATCTAACAACATTATATATCATGAAGACTATCTACTATATCAAAGTATTATTCTCTTTATCTTACACCCATAATTATTTTTAAACTTGCCATTATTCTTGTGATTGCTTCTATTCTCTATAAATCTTCTAGTACATTCTCACCATAACTGCGTCACAGACTCAAGATAGTTGGAAACTCCCTTCAGCTATTCCCACAGTCGCCATTTTAACAACCGTCTTATTGCTCTAATTAAAATTTCATTGTCATTGCATCCTTCTAAATACTTCTACAATCAAGTTATAATAATTCAAAATTTACTTAGTGTCAAAATGAAGAATTATCTAATTAAAATCAAATCTCCTGTCTCACTCAGGGGAAAAGCAGACAGTCTTATTCTCTCACAAAAAGACTGCCGGCTATCAAATATCTGTTAAAACTTCATTCTGTCTTTTGTCTTTACCCGTCCTGCAAATCCAAATAAATGAAATAAAGTTCTTCTTTGTTAGTCCTTTAATCCTTTAAATTTAAAGTTATTTCAGCTCCTCTTAAATTATCCAATTGGGATTACTTGATCTCACGGTCCAGCGACTAGTTG
Organism: Lerista edwardsae; assembly: GCA_029204185.1. Classification (NCBI taxonomy): domain Eukaryota; kingdom Metazoa; phylum Chordata; class Lepidosauria; order Squamata; family Scincidae; genus Lerista; species Lerista edwardsae. The sequence continues at coordinate 800,661 of JAJKFI010000239.1, read as the reverse complement.
TAAACTGATCGTAAAACTTTACTGCTCACGTTGTAAATCTTCCTGACATCCCAATACAGCCATCTTCTGTTTAAGGTGAGAGTTCTTTGTCTTTGTCCAGGCAAACTGGTTATAAAACTTTACTACTCACATTATAAATCTTCCTTGGTGTCCTGATGCAGCTATCTTCTGTTTAGAATAAGAGTTCTTTTCTTTTCCTTCTTTCACGCTTGTAAAAATCATTGTAAAGTAGTCTTAACAGTAGCACACACCTCAGTTCGCATAACGCCTATAATAAGTACATCGATTAAATCTTACAGTTCTGAAGCCTAACAGCGGCCATCTTCTTTGCGAGGTGCTAATATATCTTGATTATCTTCATTTGCTTGAAAAAAAAAATTGTCATGTTCAGCGTTTTCCCTGCGCTCCCTCCTGCATATCTTCTTTTTCTGCCGGGGGGCCCGCAGAAAGTGAAAACCTTCCCGATGTAGACATTCCGTACTCAATCAAGATCAAATCACCTCCAAGGCTTAACAGCCAAATGGCCCTGTGCTCACAGATGCAGGTTACTGCCGCTCTGTTGTCTCATGGCGAAGCTTCCCCTCCCCCCAAATCGGCCGAGTTTTGTGGGTCGCCGAAGCAAGCCGCCGACCTACCGATACCTCTTCTGATATCGGATGCCATTCCTTCCCGAAGAAAGGTCAGGAACAGGGCGCAGTCTGAGTCCCAGCAGCTCCGCAAGGAGTAGCTGCGACTTGCCTCATGGCCATCTTCCCCGTCCCCGGCAAATTTAGTTCTCACTGAGTTTTGTGGTGCTTAGGAATGAATGAAGAACAACTTCTGTGACTTCAATGTCATCAATCATTTCTTCTGCAATCTGCCTCCTCTGCTGGCACTCTCTTGCTCAGACACTACCCTCAATGAAATCATGGCTTATGCCTCCGACGCCTTCTTCTCCATGGGTAGCTGTGCATTGACATTAGCATCATATCTCTTCATTCTGGCAACCATCTGTAGAATCCGGTCCATGGAGGGGGGAAAGAAAGCCTTCTCCACTTGTTCTGCCCATCTCCTGGTGGTAACGTTTTTCTTTTCCACCATCATCTACACATACATCAGGCCCACCTCATCATCTTCTCTGAAAGAAGACAAGGTGGTTGCTGTCCTTTATTCAGTGGTGACCCCAGTGCTCAATCCTATCATATATTCCCTACGAAATCAAGACGTTAAGGAGGCACTGAAGAAACTCACAGGGAGGACATAGCATGTGTCTTCCTTGGACTTGCCATGATCACCTGGATCTTTCCAAAATAACGTGAAACCCTTTTTTAGGATATCTTTTGCTGGAAAGATACAAACACTACAGCAAGTTCTCCCTTGAGATGCAAAAATGCCCTTACCTGAGAGTAAGGTCCATTTAATTCAAGAAGATTGCTTCTGAGTAGACATGCATAGGATTGTACCGTTAATGTCATTTCATGCTAAGCTGTTTTGTTGTAACATGGGTTAAAAAAATGAATGGCTGGGGCCACTGTCTGTTTGGAATTTGCGTGTTCTCCCCATATCTGTATGGGTTTCTCCAGCTCAAATGTATCTCATTGTGTAATATGAGAAATGATTTGGGTGTTTACGTTTTTGTGATCAGAAATATGCTGTAGGTACATAACTCTTGTTTACATATATCAAGTGGTTTTGTTATAAGTAGTTTGAAAATGGTGTGAATTAATTTACTCAGCCCATTACGTTCAGAAAGGTATGTTCTGTCTGCCGTCCAAGCACACCTTCCAACATCTGGAATCACTCCATTGAGGAGCATCTTGGACACAAGAGAGGGAGGAAGAGAGGGCCAAAACACGCATCACTTTTTTTCCCCCGCCGCAACCGGCGCCTGCTGCACCTGCCTCCCCTTGTGGCACCATAAGTACGCCTCTGACCGCACATACTTGCACTGGGTATACTTGCACATACTCGCACTGTCAAGGTGGCTTGTCAGGCACCTGCTGGAGATGCTCGAGGAGGATGTCCTGCTAAAGGCAGGGGGTGGACTAGATGACCTGGTAGGTCCCTTCCAACTCTAGGATTCTATGATTCTATATAGCACAGGACACTCAGCCTGCCTGTTCCACTGCAAATAAAGATTGCACCCTGGACTGCACAAGTGAAGAGATTAAGCATAAGGATTACCCCTCCTGCTTTGATGCTTGATGGAGAATCGGTCCAGTTGTTTGCTTTATTAGCTGGGCAAGCCGACCTAGTACAAATTCCCCAGTGCTAATGCAGAGACACCAGCACAGCAGGGGAATTCAGCAGACAAAAAGGAAGACAATCCACCCCTTGCTCCGTGGAAAGCCCCAGTGTGTGCAACAGATCTACTCACACCTGTGCTAGGTGAATAGCTGGCGCAAGCCTGCATTGCCCAGTGTTGGTGGATCAGGCCTTGGAAAGGGGAGGGGCTGCAACCTGTGCTAGCATCACCAATCCCACCCTCCTCCCAGGCCCAATCGACCCACCTCTGCCCCCAGTGCTCCCTCCCTGTTACACGCCTCCCTGCCTTTCTGTGCCAGTGTGGAACTCAACACATCTGCTGGGCCAGCATAACTGCTGTGCTATGGCAAAGTGCTTTACAGCACATTTGCGACGGCTAGCACTAATGCATCACCCACTACACTGGTGAAGATTTGGCTAAGGCTGTGTCCTCATTGACTTTCCTTTCTTATTATCCAAGTGGGATCTCCTGCTGGAAGCCACTTACCCAAAGCATGCCGTGAGCTCTCTGCTAACAGAGCCCTGAAAGACCCTTTAAAGCAAAAAAAAAAAAAAAAGTGTTGCATCTTTATCCTTTTCTTTTGGAACTTAATCAAAGCTTTGGTGTCCACCACAAGGGTAAAACTCAACTGATCACTATGGACCTTATCGTGGCAATCCAGATTTTGGTGTATTAGAGAATAAGGATTGATTAAAGCCACTCCCATCTCATTAACTCTTGGGCAACATTGCCCTATGTAACTAATTGTGATGATTCATTTAAAAAAATGTTAATTAAAATGAGCAGATGATGAAGAACTGAGCTCTAAGGAACAGCTTGATCATCAGACCTCAACTCCTCATCAACTTATGCTTCTTTTACACTCAGAAGAGGCTGGTGTTCTGAGGCCAGGGAAGACCCATGGGTTTATCCACTGGCCTTCCCTGGCCTCAAAACACCTCCTGGGCACAACTGGGCGTCACACCTGTGAACCAGAAGCATCTTCCCATCATGTCTAGGGGGCTTTCTGGGGCAGGGAAAGGCCCACAATTGACTCCACATGCCTTTCCCAACCTCAGAACACCTCCCAGATACAACTGGGAGTGGCTTCTGGTCGCATGCAGGAGGTCCTCTGAGCCATGGGCTCAGCATTCAAAGATGCTCAGATCTGGCAGTGCCGAGACCACAGAGAAGGCCCACTGGCCCACCATGCCTGAGGAGTCCTTCCTAACCACTCACTTACAAATCCAATTACCGGCTTTAATGACTGTCACATCATATAGGGAAAAGCTTCTTGGCCTCTTAAGCATTTCTGGACCTGGGGATTTCTGCAGATCATTTATTTCCAATGCTCATTTTCTACCCCTGCTGTATAGCGCAATGTGAGTAACTAATGACATGACAAGATAAAAATACATTTCATGGGTGGCACTAAAAATGTTGACATCTACAGCTGAAGCATCTTCGGGGTTTGGACTTTGTAATACACATCAAGACCTTCCTGCTGTGACTCAGCCAGATTTCTGGCCTATTGGAACACGATTAGAAAACCACTGGAAAATCACAGTCTGGTATACAAATGCAGCAGGCTGAAGCGTGTTTTCTCTGAAGTAACACCATCAAATACTGTTTGATGATCTGTGTACACTGGATCCAGGTAGGTTCACATAGGATTGTAGCTTTAGGTTAGTTGGCTGGTTCCATCCTCCCTTGTGTACTCTAAGGGCACAGCCGGTTTGAGGATATTGGAGCAGAAAAATGGGGAAATGCTCCATAGTTTGTGCTATGGATGCTTATTTCTTTGAAAGATTAACATTCCACTCTTCCCCCTGAAGAGCCCATTGTGGCTCCCGGGATGGCTTAAAACAATGCTCTCATATATGAGAATCTTTTTACGTATTTTAATTGCTGGGGAGGATTGCAAGAAATGCCCCAAAAGGCTCCATGTTGAATATGTTAACATTGTTGATTGTTGAAAGATGATGGACATTCACAGGCATTTAAACACCTCTTTGTGTAGAATGCCCCTGAGATGTCTTTGGAGAGACCAGCAACAGAGGATCTGTGCAAGGAGAGTGTTGGCACAAGTAAAGAGGCACTGCAGAGCGTGTTTGGATGACTCGCAGAGTCAGGGAGGATGCTGCACCTCTGTGTGCTGGCCTCTCCAACTCTTGAGAGTGGTCCAAACATACTTAGGGCACAATCCCAGTGGTGAAAGTCAGCCACTTCTCACCTCTTCTGCAGAACCGGTTGTTAATTTTAGGTTGGGAGAGGGAAGAAAGGCAGCGACCGCCCTGAAGGACATAGAACCGGTTGTTAATTTATTTGAATCCCACCACTGCACCATCCTATACTGCGCTGGAATGGCGAGGCTGGCTGGCCAACCCCATATCCTAGCACAGTATAGGTGAGGCTGGAGGATCACCACGGCAAGGGAGCGTGTCCTCCCTTATCGTAGGGGCGGCTCCAGCCTCCCCTATGTGATCCTCGGATCTGCGCTTGCTAGAGTGGGCACAGATCCGAGGAGACCACGTGGCCCGAATTGGGGCTGTGCAGCCTCGCGGACGGGCTTAGGAGTGGCCGTATGGCCACTTCCCAAACCCGCCCATGTCCCGCCGAAGTCCCACCCCCGTCTCCCTCCCTCCAATCTCCATGCCGCCTTGGCATGGAGCCTCCCTCGCAGCGCTGGTTCTGTTTCTCGAGCACTGACACCGGGGTGCAAATCGGCGCCCCCGCATCAGCACTAAGCATTCAGCGTCGGCAAAACCCAGTTGCACCGACGCTGCGCAGTCTATAGGATTGCGCTGTTATAGTGTCCAATGTGCCAGCCAAACTTTGCTGGCCTAATTGTGCCGGCCTAACATCAGGTTAGGATTGTGCTGTAAGTGACCCTGACTAGGCAGACAGAGCCTCCAATAACCACCTCTCCACCCTTGGCACACCGCTATTCCCATCCTAACACAGTGGCAGCACACAAAATGCAACATTTACAGAGACTAAAACTACACACTGGCCGTGGAGTAAATGCCACTAACCACAGTGGAGTTTTTTTTTCCTGAGTAAAACTGGATCAGGCTGTCAATAGACCAGTGACTGCCCCATGGCACAATGGTGTGCCATGACTGGTCTGCAGGTGTGCCGAGGGAGTTTGGGGGAGGGTCGTATACTCTTAGGGCATTGGGGGATGTGAGCCCCCAGCTGGTAGAGTGGCGTGCCTTGTCCATTGTCAAAAACCATTGGTCTGCCTTGACCATTTTAGCCCTTTGTCAGTGTGCCCTGAGATAAAAAAGGTCGAAAATCACTGCAATAGATGGTCCAACAAACCTTAGGAATTAACTGTGTGCTTTACTTTCTTTTTTCCTGCAGCACTTCTTGCATCACCTGGAAATCATCCGGTTGACAAAATGAAAGCGGGCAACCAGTCTTGCGTGACTGAGATTGTGTTTTTGGGGTTTTCAGATTTCCCGATTTCCACTCAAGCTCTGCTGTTTGGCTTGCTTCTGACCTTCTACTCGGTGGCCCTGACTGGGAACAGCCTGATCTTGATCCTCACAACCACCAGTCCAAGCCTTCAGACCCCCATGTATTTCTTCCTCTGCAATTTGTCCTTCTTGGAAATTGGCTACACCTCAACCATCATCCCCAAGACACTACAGCACTTACTGATGGAGAGTCGGACCATCTCTTTTGTGGGTTGTGGGCTTCAGTTGTATTTCTTTGTTCTCTTCGGCATCACCGAATGTTGCCTTCTCTCTGTCATGGCGTTTGACCGCTACGTTGCCATCTGCAAGCCCCTGCAATATTCATGCCTCATGAGACCCAGGGCATGTGCTCAACTGGCCGCCATCTCCTGGGCCATTGGCATTTCAGTGGCTTTGGTGCAATCAATCTCCATCTTTACTCTTCCCTTCTGTGGGCCAAATAGAATCAGCCACTTCTTTTGTGACATTTTGCCTGTTCTGAGACTGGCCACCACCAACACCCTCAGAAATGAAGTGGTGGTAGCGACAGTCACTGTGGTCTTCATCCTGACCCCCTTTCTGCTGATCCTGTTGTCCTACGTCCTCATCATCACCGCCATCCTAAGGATGCCTGTGGCTGAGAACAGGCGCAAGGCATTCTCCACCTGCTCCTCGCATCTCATTGTTGTCTCTCTTTTCTTCGGGACGGCCACTTTTACATACGTGAGACCTAAATCCATCTATTCACTGGACAGTGACAGGATCCTTTCCCTCCTCTACACAATTGTCACCCCTGCATTCAACCCAATCATTTACAGCCTGAGGAATAAAGAGCTACAGGCTTCTTTCAAGAAATCAGTAGGAAGGAAACAAGTCCTCCTTGGACAATGATTTCATTGTATTCTAAGTCATTTTCCGTTCTTTGGCACACCATGGGCTGAGCAGGTTAAGTTGAGAGAGAGAAACTATTCTGAGTGGGGCAAGTTTAGTTCTCACTGAGTTTTGTGGTGCTTAGGAATGAACTGCAACCTGGAATATACAGCTGGATCTGCCCAGTAGCATACTTAGGGGGGGTCAATGGGGGTAAATACCCCAGGCAGCCCAGCGGGGTGGTGGAGGCAAAGTTCCTCCCCCTACTTGGTGCTCCATCATTGCACCCCCCATGCTCCTGGGGCTGACCACCAGAGCTCTCCCCCTCCTTTCAGTGATAAAACTGGAGGAGAGAGCGGTAGCAGGAAAATCTTCCAATGATGGCTGCCATCCAGCCACCGCCAGAGTTTTTTCCTGTCCCCACTCTCTCCTCCGTTTTTAAAGTGGGGCGGCTTTTTTTGTGCCCTGGGTGCAAAAATGCAAGGACTGCTACTGGATATGCCCTGGATTATGGAATGACAAGAGTCATCCTCTCCCCCTCACCAATTAGGTCCATGAATGCCACTGAGTACTAAACCTGCTGCAGTCAATGATACTTTACCCAGACAGTCAGGTTTCCCGTTCTCCATTGATAGGGATGCTGTACAGGTACACTACAGTCAGTGAAAGGATCCCTGCTCTCACATCAAGCTTCTCATGTGCTTTGGCCATCTTCAAAGGTTCCTCAGAAATGAGATGGGTGATTTGATTACCATGGTAAGGACTTTCTCAGATCTGTCACCCCATCTGTGAAACTCCTTCCCTGGAAAGACTCACCTGAGGACAACTTTGATGCCTTTGGGGTTCCCAGTGAATGCCTTTTTTTCCATCTTTGAGAAACTTGTTGGAGCAGCACTTTTGCCTGCTGCTTTGTCATTTGGAATTGTTTGCACTGTGCTTATACTTGTATTTTCAGCATGATATTCCTTTTATGTTTCTCAGCCTCTCTGGAATTTTTTTATGTTGCATGATGGTGCATGCACATTTTCAAAAATAATTCATTCTCTGTCTGTCTGTTCACTTTGCACATACTGTACCATATCCTCACCAACAAAAACAATGTAGTGACTGGCATTTCATGTATATAAAAACATAGGACTGGATACTGAATTCTGTTTACCTCCATTTTTCAAACGCTTCTCATCCTACAGGAATCTGAACCTGCTCCTAACCTGTCATTCAAGCCACTATACAAACACTCTCATCATTCCCAAATACCTTGGCAACTTGTTCTTTAAAATCCACAACTGTCATGGCATCTTGGCACTTGAGCATGTGCAGTGTTTCTTTGGTCTGATGGAGCAATTTTTGAAGTCTAGTTGTACCAAAGCATGTACTGTCCTATGTTGCCCACCTCCACATAAGACTGCAGTCCACTGCACATTTAGTTTGGAGTAATGGCCCAGTCCTGCCGCTCACTGCCCATAGCACGCAGTGATGCTGGGAGAGAGTACTGCATGCTATGGGGGACAACGAGGTGGCCTGGGAGATGTAAGTAAACGTCTTTTTTACTTACCTCCCCACTGGAAAAGAGAGATAGGATCTGGGCATGCCCCACTGTCACCAAAATCCTCCCACACCTGCCCTTAAACAGCTCCCTTCCTGGTCCTCTCCCTGCCCTACATTGAATTAGTGATACTGATCCTAGTGAGACTGATCTCTAAGTCTGCACTGAATCAAGAGAGATCAGCACTTGGGATGCTGTAAAGCCACACAACTGCATAGCGTCGGGCTGTGAGTGTGATGATTTAGAGAGTCCCAATTCAAACCCCATTTGATTTTTACAGCACTTCAGTAAAGTTTCAGAGCACCTTAATTTGGCTTCAATCAACTTTTCATCACCAAATCAACTAGATAGGCCATTAGCAAATGCACAAGGTTCCAATACGTGATTGTTTCCTCACATTTCTGTGCGCATGTTGCTGCATGTTTGAAGAACATGGTTGGTAACCAAGAGTCACTGGGTGGTCAAGCAGGGACTTTGCTACCAAGTTCTGGAGTTTCTTTAGTGCCTGATTCTTCATTGCCAGGGTTCCTGAAGTGTGTGTGTGAAAGGGTCCAGAACTGGGACAAGAAAGATCCCCCCAAGAATGAAGGAGTTTGAGGGGGGGGAGGAATGCCCAAAGAACACTCTGGGTGTTCCTCAGGTGTATTAAAGAAACAATAAAATGATGATGATGATGATGATGATGATGATGATGATGATGATGATGAT
>JAJKFI010000239.1:767961-791842 GCA_029204185.1 Lerista edwardsae | reverse complement strand
ATGATGATGATGATGATGATGATGATGATGATGATGATGATGATGATGATGATGATAGTATTTATATACCACCTTTCTTAGGTCATTAGATTGCTCCTCTGACTTTTAACTCAAGGCAGTTTACAAAGCAGGCTTTATTCATAAACACAAAGGTTTTTACAAATTACAAGGAAGTTCTATCTTTCAAGAACATACAACATACAGATGGTACTTTCGTGGTCTAGTCTTCTTTCTGGCCACACAATTTGCCTGCCTGCTGGCTGATAAACGGCTTCTCTGCTCACACCAAAGAAGCGGCTGGCCCAGCAACTCCCCTCTCACAGGCAGCTGTAGCTCAGCTCTAATCAGTCGCAGTTTACAAGGTCTGTCACTCACGGAGACTTCCGGTGATCCCGAACTGGCGACCTTCGGATCTTATCTTCAGGCAAACGGAGACTTTAACTCTCTCAACTACACCTCCTGCCCTGATCAAGATCTGTATTGCCCAAAAACTGATCAAGAAGTATTGCCCAATGCTTAGGGCACTTTCCTCCAAGCTTCCCAAACAACCATAGCTGTCCTCCAATCACCCTCCTTCCGTCTCCTACCTTTGCCTCAGGATTCTGACCACTGCCTCTCCCACCCAACTCACTCCCACATTTGGCAAGCAGTGGCATTCCTGGCACCCCTGGTGCCCCGGGCACCCTCGGATCTGGCACCAGCAGGCCAGGGCAGGCCTTAGCGCCAAAGCCAGGATCGTCGGCACTGTTGCAAACTGCATTCTGGCCTGTTTGTGATTGTGCATTCACTTATCCTCCCAGCACAAGCTTGGTTAAGATTCCACTGTTCACCATAATAAAATAATTCATTTGCCAGACAGGCTGTTTGGAGGTCATTTGAAAGATCCTGTGGTTAGTCTGTGGTACTCCAATCACACATGCAAGTAATTTCTTGAAGGGCCAGTCATCATGAAATTATTGACATGCATGTGGGAAACCTAGAGGGGACGCTTCAAGTCTGATACTGTTGTTCAACATATAGCGTGGGCATCATTGGACATTGGAACTGAAACATCTCTATAAGCAAACCCCCTATATCGTAGGACGTCAAAATATAGGGGGAAAGTAGCAGCCAGGAGCAAACACAGAACATTCCAGGAATGTCATCTCTACAGTGAGAAAAGAAGGTGCACCAAGAACATACATCAAGGTTAACCTACATGGCAACCATTCTTTCCTCTTCTCCTGACAGAGAACCATGAAGACAGGAAACCAGAATATTCACCCTGACTCGTTGCCCACATTTTCACCACCTGGGCACCCCTCCATTTCCAGGGCATCTGGGAGTCATCTACCTGTTGTCTTCAACATACTGACAATCATCACAGGGTCCAGTTGCCATCTCCTCACCCCCATGTCCTTTTTCCTCAGCAGGAAAGATCTCCTCTGAGCAGGGAAATGGAGAACAGCAGCACAGTGACAGAATTCATCCTAATGGGGCTTTCCGATCTCCCGGCCATCCGCTTCTCCCTCTTCGCTGCCTGTCTGCTCATCTACCTGATCACCCTGTTGGGAAATGGCCTCATCCTTCTTGCCATAGGAGCCGACTCTCACTTGCACAACCCCATGTACTTCTTCCTCAGCAACCTCTCCATACTGGACATCTCCTGCCCTACGGCCACCGTGCCCAAAATGCTGGAGAACCTCTTGTCGGAGAGCCCCCACACCATTTCCTTTGTCGGCTGCGTGCTGCAGCTTTACTTCCTGGTAGCTCTGGCAGGGACGGAGGTTTTCCTCTTGGCTGTCATGGCCTATGATCGTTACGTGGCCATCTGCAACCCCTTGAGATACACAGTCATCATGAGCAGGAGGCTCTGCCTTCAGATGGTCGCTGGTACGTGGATTATGGGTTTCTCCACTCATTGCTGCATGCAGTGATGACCTTCACCCTTCCTTACTGCAAATCCAACAGAGTCAATCAGTACTACTGTGACATCCCACCTGTGTTGGCCTTATCCTGTGCTTCCACCTACTTGGCGGAAATGGTTGTGCTTATTGTCGCGGGCACTTTGGGTGTGGGGGCTTTTGTCGTCACACTGGTCTCCTACATCAAAATAATCTCTACCATCCTAAGGATCCGCTCGGCTGAGGGGAAGCGCAAGGCCTTCTCCACCTGTGCCTCGCACCTCATGGTGGTCTGCCTCTTCTATGGGACGATCATATTCACCTAGATAAGGCCCTCCTCCAGCCACCATCCAGACCAGGACAGGCTGGTGGGCATGCTCTATGGGGTGATTACGCCCATGTTGAACCCCTTGATCCTTAGAGCCTTAGAAACAAAGAAGTTAAAGGTGCCTTGATGCCCCTTTATTGTTCATAAACACCACTAATCTTACTTCTTGGTTTTGTTGTTGTTGTTGTTGTTGTTGTTGTTGTTGTTGTTGTTGTTCAGTCGCTAAGTCGTGTCCGACTCTTCTTGACCCCCTGGACCACAGCACGCCAGGCCTCCCTGTCCTCCACTAGCTTCCGGAGTTCGCCCAATTTCATGTTCATCGCTTCGGTGACACTGTCTAACCATCTCATCCTCTGCCGCCCCCTTCTCCTTTTGCCTTCAATCTTTCCCAGCATGAGGGTCTTTCCTAAAGAGTCCTCTCTTCTCATGAGGTGGCCAAAGTATTTGAGCTTCAGCTTCAGGATTTGTCCTTTCAGGGAGCAATCAGGCTTGACTTCCTGAGGATTGACCGATTGGATCTCCTTGCAGTCCAGGGGACTCTCAAGAGTCTTCTCCAACACCATAATTCAAAACTTCTTGGTTTACCTTTCTTCAAACTTCTCCTGTGATTTTAACGCAGCTTTAAACTATGTTGAGTCTGTCCATTTTTCGCATTCAGTTCTGTTAATGATGGGACAAATGTATACTCCTTATTTAAATGTGCTGCTCTTTGCTTTTCTTTCTCACTAGTTGTTTGAGTTGTATGTGAAAAGAGAATAAGTGGCTGAATATCGGTTTTTAAAATCAGCACTTAGCAAGTAGTTCTTCACTCACTAAAGCACACAATCCTAACCTGGAGTTAGGCCTGCCCAGTTAGGCCAGCAACGTTTGGTCAGCACCAGGGCCACTTTACAGAGCATTGGGACCACTCTCGGAGTCAAGGAGAATGGCGAACCTCTGTGTGCTGGCCTCTCTGACTCCGAGAGTGGTCCAAACGCGCTTTACAATGGCCTTTGTGCTGGCCAAACTTTGCTGGCTTAACTGGGCCGGCCTAACTCCAGGTGAGGACTGCTCCCTTAGTCACTGTTTTGCAGTGTTGCCTGTTGTCTTCTTCATGAGCCCATGACGTGTTTCTGTGCATATGTACATTGCACTGGATACATGCCAGGAGATCCTGATTTATGACAGTCCTGTGGCATTTTGACTGGCAATGATGGCAGAAGACACAGCCTCACACTTCAAGGCCTGTGGACCAAACTTTGGTTGGCCAGATGAATCACACATGCACATTCCCACCCCTTCAACCACTTAAGTTGAGGGAAGCCTCCCTTGCTTTCCTTTTGTGGGACAATCACACCCCACAATCACACCTGTTCCTCTAACTTCCTATGATGCCAGTTACATCTCAGCCCATTCCAACTCCTCCACCTTCACTCAGATAATGCTATCAATTGCACACAAGCACCTGTACAGTGTGTCCCTTTCCAAATGCCAGAGGTGTCTGCCTCAGTAGTGTCATTCAGTAATGAGGAAGCAGAACGCTAGGCGGGACTTACCCCTTGATTGACAGGGAGCCCGCAACGCGCCGCCGCCTGCCATTCCGCCGCGGGGGCTTCTTCCGGGTGGCGCGCCCCTCCGCGGCTCTCCGCAGCACCCAGCGCGCCCCCCAGGCAAGCGGGCACCCCCTCCGAAGCCAGGGGTGCCCGCGCGGCGCTCGGAAAGGCAGCGCCATGTCAGCAACGCGCAGCCAATCAGGCGGTAAGTCCCGCCCAGCGTTCCGTTTGTTCATTACTGAATGACACTACTGGTCTGCCTTCTCCCAGATGACCTTTTGATTCCTTTGACCAGCTGCCACATCCTACTCTGTGCTCATTTGGAAATTGTCCCTCATCCCTTTGGGATGTTTTGGCCCAAACCAGATGTCCCCCCCCCCAGTTCCTATCAGCTTCCCCCACAGTTCAGTTTCAAACTGCTCTGTACCTTTTCTGACATTAAGCTCCCACCGCCTGGTTCGATTTTAGCTCAAGCAAATCCTGTGCCTTCTGCAGAGGTTTAGCTTGTCCCAAAACTTTCCTCAGGGTCGAACGTCCAAATCCCTCATCCTGATCTCTGTTGTCTGATCCTGGCAATGAGATCCATCAGCTCCATCACTCTGGCTGGAATAAGTAGCACATCTTACTGCCAAATCCTACACTTGGGTTGCGCTGCCAGAACTTGCATCCCGGCGGTGCTGCCCAATGTACAGCTGTGTGAAACGCTGGCCACCTTCAAACACTGCCCAACCACTGCCACACATGGCTCTGGCTGAGCTGTAGCCACTTTCTCACATTGCCAGGTGGAAGTAATTTGGCAAGGGGGCTGGGGAGTGGGCAGGAAGAGGAAAGACTGGGGATGCATGTTGGCAGGGAGGCTGCGGGGATGAGGTTGATTGGGGAGGGAGGAAGTGGATCCTGGTGACACTGCCATGCACCACAATCCCATACCCATCACGCCGCCCTTGGGGCTTAATCATGTCCAACATTCTAGCGCCAATGCAGCCCCAGTGCAGCCTCAAGATATGGGAACCATCATTCCCTAACCTTGAGAAGGCCTTATTGAATGCACACACACCCAGGGCAGGATTCAGGTCCAGCACCGTTGGAATGGCTGCATTGGCACTGGAGAGTTGGAAAGAATTCTGCCCAAGTCTTCTTGGAGTTACGCCAGCATTTGAGCCAGCCTGGGTCCAAGGACACCCAGAGGGGATCATGGTGCTTGCCCCAAGGAAAGGGAAGGGATGGTCCCCCACTTTCCAATGCTAATGTAAAATGGAGTTAATGGAATTCTGTTTGATCAATTTCTAATGAAATTACTGAAATATAGGCGTGAAATAGAAAACAACAAAACATTCTTATGGATTCATGTTCCAAGTAACCAAGACTTTAAAAACACACGGAAACAAGAAGTAACAGGTTTTGGAGGCAAAAAGCCAGCAGGTAAGTGGCTGCTATCAGGTGTCCTGGACAGGATGTCACGGGTACGACCAGCTGCCTACTGGGCAGAGGTTGTGGGCGTCTGCTTGGAACAAAGAGCTGCTGGCTCTACGGGAAGACGTTCATTCGAAGCCTGAGTGGCTGACCTGGAGAAGCTGCAAGAGGAGAGAGGTATGTAAAGGGGACCTTCACCAGAGGTGTCTGGCAGCAGCTCCCTTGTTGTCATGAGGAATGATGGGGAAAGGGAGCATCATTTGGAGGAAGAGAACAGACTCATTACTTGGAATATGACCTGAAATCCTCTTGTGCCAAAGATACTCTGTAGTGGGGATGGGTGGCTTGATCATTGGAAGCGTGGATAAGTGGACAGGTGGAATAAGTGGGTATAAGTGGAAGCAGGCAATGGGCAAATGGAAGCGCTATTGGCCTCAACGTCAGTTCCTAGCACATGGAGTAGTATTACAAGGGATTTGCAACAGAAGCTCAGCTAAAATGGCTTCTGCCTGGGAGTAAAGGCACTGCCACGTCCCAGAGGGAGCCAGGGATTGCCCCAAGGGAAAGGTTCAACGTTAAAAGGGTGGTGTGACATCCGCCCCTCCCGCAGCTCCCATCCGCCAGGACAGGGGGGCTGTGACAGGGTTGGAGGAAGACATGGAGGATTAGTATCAGTTGCAACAAGGACAAGCAGGCACAAGAGTTGACCCTTAAGAGTCGTTCGTTGGGAGAGCATACACAGGGTTCCAGGCCCCTCAATTTCCCCCAAGCGACTTCAGGTTACACCAGGAGGGCTGGCCAGGCAGGGGGTATCTTTGAGTTAAAGTCCCAAAGAGTAAGTCCCAATCCTTTGATCCAATGGGCAAAAGAGCCCCAGGTCAAGCTTAGCATCCCTGCACTTGAATTACACTCCCACTGTTGGCTCTTTCTCCCTCTGAGAGCTTCCCATTGGCTGACTTAGATTCATTGGTTTGGGTCACTCCAGGTGAGGTCCAGTGGCTCTTCCCCCCCCCCCACGGCAGACGGAGCCCCTTCAGCTCTCCCCTGGAGCAAGGTCTGGGTGTCCTGAAGTCCCCTTCCCACTTCTGGGTCAGCCACACTCCCACGCTGTCGCCATGGCCCTCTGCGTGACCTCCTGACATCCGGAGCCCCTGGGGATAGGGGAGATTCTCCACCTCTCCACCTAGGCCCAGCTGCAGCCTTTTTAGCTCTCCGACATCTGCCTCATCAATGGAAAGAGACACAGCTGGAGCTGGCCTGCCACACCCCTTCCCACTGTTGACTGGTCAGTTTCCCCAGGGCCAGTTCAGGGGGTTGAGAGATGGGCAGTATGAGGTCCCCAAATCAGAAGGAAAAAAAAACATTGGCTTGCCCAGACATGTCATGTAGCGGGTACGCGGGGGTACGTGAGTACCCATTCCTAGGATTAGGGCTGGCCCCACCCATTCACCCGCCCACTTGTCAACTCCGTCGGCGCTCCACTCCGCCCCCTGCAACGTTTGAATTGCCTGAACATTTGAGTTGCCTGCATGTTCTCAGAGTCAGGCAGGCAGGCAGGCAGGCAGGTAGCGGAGCGAGGGATACCGACGGTGGCAGCAGCGTGAGCAGGTAGGCTGCCTGGGGCTCCCTCCCGAGGAGGCGCAGCGGTTCCTGGGGGGGGAATCAGTAGCCCGCATGGTGGCCTTGGGGAAGGCCCAGGACTCCCGGGCCTTCTCCCAGGCCGCCGTGTGGCCTATCGAGGAGGCACGGCGGTTCCTGGGGGCGGTTCCTGGGTTCCGGCTATGACCTCACTTCCGGTGGGTGGGCCCCGACACAAGTGCCAATCAAAAGTGAGTACCTGTTGCTAAATCATTTAGGTGCCATGACTGGGCTTGCCTATAGGCTGCTTCCAAGAATAGTTCTATTACTTTGCCATCCATGATTGTCAGGGAAGGCGGGAAGGCTGACTGATGGCTGTAGTGCCTTGTGGTTAGCATGCACAATCTTCCTGCTTCCCACTTTCCCTTGATTGGACTAGCAGCTGAACAGGGGAAAGCCTTGGTGGGTTATACCCACGTCTACCCTCTCAAGGTACAGAGACTACAAAGGCAGAGGTGGGCCATTGAAGAAAAAACCCTCCCCAGAGAGCACCTGACCCCCCAAAGGTTCTTATTAAAAAGCAGTTCCACAGTGGCGTCTGAACCTCAAACAGACACGATAATTCACTGAAGCACCCATGAACCTGGACCAACCAGGCTTGTCAATATATAACCAGTTGATTCAAAGCCCCAGCAAAAGGTATCGAATAACACGGGAATGGGAAGAGGAGTAGGAAAAGTGCAAGCAGGCTGAAGGCAATGCCTCATTTTGGCTGGAAATCATCATGGAAGTTTTCATCCAAAAGATGCAATAACCATTAACTCTCAGCATTTGGAGCCGAGATGCTGCTCATTGACATGTCTCACCCCTTAGGAGAAGTTGGTACAGGGCAGAAGTGGAAAACCAAGCAAAATAACCAAGGAGCCCTTAAACTAGAATTCTAGCTAGACAGCCCCTAGATTGACCTATTTACTTTACACAAAGACTCCCCAGTCCTTTCACTTGTGCTTGAGCATGTGGGTGGTCCTCTCTGGGCTACCAACAAATGGCTGGATCAGGTGACTGGGACAGAAGCCCCACTTCCTCTGAGCTCGGAAATCTGTGGTGGGATTGTCATGATTTCATCAGGGAATCCAACTGGTTGAGAGGAAACTACTCAGTCATTCCCTCCCACCCCTTGGACAAGGTTTGCTGCCCAATTGCTAAGCACGCCCCGACCTCAGGAAGGGGCTAGCCATCTCAGAGGGTCACAGCCAAAGGCTAAAACACATTTGCTCTCTTTCCCCCATTCACTAATAATTAAGTCACTTAGGCAAAGGCAAAGGCAAAGGCAAAGGCTGCTGCAATGCATGCCCCAGAAACTCCGGGGGAGTTGAAACGGGACAACACTACAGAACAATAGGCACACAACGGAAGGGGAGAAGAGGGGGAAATGTAAGGGATTCATCAGAGAGCACAGTGGGACTGACCTTGGAATAGACAGGCACTGGGAGTTCCACACTTTAATTGTGCATTGTGTAAAGCACCTTTTTATTCAAAGCTGCAACTACACTTCGGGAGTAGCTTGGAATTAGCAAGTCAACATCCTCTTCCTCTTTTCTAGGGTGCCTTCCTGTTGAACCAGCCATGCGCAACAGGGACCCCAGGCTTGCTGCCTGTGCATTGCTCTTCTTTTTCCTTCTCACCCCTGTCTCTCCAAAATGCCGGAAGGCCTCAGCCGAGGAATGCATGAAGGCTGATTTTGTGCCAGGCGGTTACATGGCCGGCAACGGTTTTGATATACACGAACTGACCGTGCGGGAGAAGTTTTGGGCGAATGTGGAGCACTGGAAGACTGCCGACGGGGGGTGCGTCTTGTGTGAGAATCCCCTGCTGGAAGGGAAGCCCCTCCAGAGGCTTCCGGTGATCATCACTGACTGGCAGGCCCAGGCTTCGTGCGAGCAGAAAGTGCAACACTCGGTGCAGCATTCAGTCATTGCCGTGGCCGACGCGCTGACCAAACTGCGGGTGAAAAACGACTGGAGGAAGGAGCTGGATGTGAAGATCAGCCCCAGTGCAAAGGTCCAGTGGGCTCTCGCGGGATCACGCTCCAAGATGACTCAAGACTGCCTCAAGAAGAATTCACAGGACAAATACATCTTCCTTCTCCATCATATCACCTGCTCCTACTACAAGTGCGGAAGGAGGAGGGGGGAATCGAGGGGACCGCGGGGGGAGGCGGGCAGGGCTGGAGTTCTCTCTAGTTGCTGGTTGTGAGTAACTGAATGGGAACATGAATGGCTTTCCTTTTAAGATCAACACAATCTCTTTGGCCCCTGTGCATTTCTGTTTCAATGAACTATGAGCATCCATAGCAGGCCAACTGAACGAGGATAGCCCAGAACAGGCCCAGAAGCTGGTGCCTGCTAATACTGAAGGCCTTTCTTAGGGCACAATCCTAACCTGCGCTGGAATAGGCAGGCAGGCTCACCTGGGCTGCATCCTAACAATGTTAGGAGGCAGCATCGGCACAACACAGGGCTAGCGGATATTTTCCCCTTGCCCTGGGGTAAGCCCCAGCCAGCCCTATGGGGCTGCTCGGATCTGCGCCAGCAAAAGAGCAGGCCAGGAGTGGACCAAATCGGTCCAAAACACGGCCCGGATTGAACAAAATACTGGACTGGAGAGACCTCCGTGCCATCGGATTCGACAAAACAAACTTATGATCATCTCAAAATTTTCGATGTAGTGTTTTCGAGAACTCACAATGAGTATTGTGTGCACCAGGCCGTAATAAGCAACGTGATTCCATGTCAGCTCTTTGAATTCTCTCCTTGTTCCTTTTGCAGATTCCGTGTCAGCCAAGTGCCGTTCCTGAGTGACCACTTTGAACTCAGTGTGAAGACCCTCCCCGAATATTATGGCCCCAGCTCAAAGTTGAAATATCGCGACCTCATTAGAACCTACGGAACCCACTTTGGGACCGAGCTTGACCTGGGAGCGCACATCAGGTTCCTGACAGCTGTTCCGGTGTGCAAGGCAGTGATGGAAAACGTCAGCGTCTCTGAGTTAAGCCTCTGCCTGGCCATTGATGTGGGCATCGCTCTGGGTTTCAAAGGAGTGACCAACAGCCCAGACTTCCAGATGTGTGAAGAGAAGAAGAAAAACTCCAATTTCTTGCTTCTTTTAAGCAAAATGGGGGAGGAGAGGTGGGGTGGGCGGCTGTCTTCAAACTCCACCAAAGAGTGGCTGGAGAGTGCCAAATCCAGGCCTGCCTTGCTTTCCTACTCCCTAGAGCCACTCCATGCCTTGGTGGATCAGAATGGCCCTCAGAGGGCAAACCTGCAGAAGGCTGTGAGTGAGTACGTGCGAGAAAAAGCCCTGTGGAAGAATTGCAACCAGCCTTGCCCAGCAGGATCCCAGCCCAGCACCAGGGACTTCTGTTCCTGTGAGTGTCCCAATAACAACTTCACCAACTCCATGTGCTGCTCCCAAAAGCGAGGCCTGGCCAGGATGACGGTGACAATTGAACGTGCCGAAGGCTTGTGGGGGGACTACTTCTCGCGTTCCGATGGCTACGTCAGGGTGTCCTTTCAACAGAGGGAGATGCGCACCTTCACCGTGTGGAACAACAACAACCCAACATGGAACGTCACCTTCGATTTCGGAGTCATCCATCTCCACGAAGAGTTCAACAAGCTGGTCCTGCAGGTCATGGATGAAGACTTTGGATGGAATGATGATCTTCTGGGGTTGTGTGAGCTGACCCTGGAACCTTGGAGATTTGAGTCCCAGTCCTGTCGTTTGAATTTGGGGCTCCTGCTTTTCAAGTACCGCTTGACCTGTGGTCCCCACCTGCACGGTCCTTCCTGCAACCACTATTCTTTTCCGTCGCCCAACAATGATTATTATTATAACTATGATTCTTATTAACATGAATAGTTATATACCTTTTTTTCAAAACAAAGTGGTTTGAAAAGAGTTGACATAGTTGACATAGCTACACCAATGGCGAGGATAAACCAATGAATAAAATGAATGAATGAATGAATGAATGAATAAAAAAATACACAAACAATGAACGTTTCCTGTGGGAATGAAAGGGTGAAGCAGCCACAGGGAAGCCAAAGGTTCCATGATGGGGCCACTGGAAGGTTTCGAGCATGTTTGGTGTCAGCCCATTCGGTGGGTCCACAACCTGCCTTCCTCCCCATCAGCTGCTGTTTAATTAATTTGCCATAACTGCAGCACATGGCCAATCAGAGATTCAGCTGGTAAGGAATGGAAGGGCAAAGCAGCCACGGTGAAGCCAAAGGCTCCCTGATGAAGGAGCCACTGGAAGGTTTCAAGCATGGCTGGTGTTACTCCCCCCAGGGGTTCACAACCTGCCTTCCTCCCCATCAGCAACTGTTTGCCAAAAGGACAGCGCAGAGATTCTGAGCGCAATCCAGCGGGCCTTAGGTGCGCTGGGGAGCCTCCCTGGGGCAAGGGCATGTTCGCCCCCTTGCCCCAGCGGAGGCTCCGGTCACCCCATGGTGTTCCTCGGATCTGCGCCTGGGCCACGCCACATTCCAAGAGGGGCAGAACAGGTCAGGGGGAAGGGGCAGTGGGGGGAAGTTGAGGGTATGTCTACAATGGGATTGGGCGTCACCCAGCGCAAATGACCCGCAGCAGATGCTTTCCCCTCCAGAGCCTCCCAACACCCAGGACTCCTAGGACTTGTGCCAGTTAAAAAGGAGACTCAGAGCACAACCCTTTACTGCACTGGATTGGCAAGGCCGGCCAGCCTGTGCCAAATCCGGCGCAGTATAGTGGAGGCTGGAGCATCCCTGCAGCAAGGGCACATTTGCAGCAAGGGCACATTGCTCCAGCCTCCCCTATGCGCTCCTCAGATCAGGCACAGATCCGAGGAGACCACGCAGCCAGTGATGTCATGCAGGGGGTACGCGGGGGTACGCGAATACCGGTTTCTAGGATTACAGCTGGCCCCGCCCATTCGCCCGCCCACTCATCGACTCCGCCCTCTGCAACGTTTGAATTTCCTGCATGTTTGAGTTGCCTGCATGTTCTCAGAGCCAGCCAGGCAGGCAGGCAGCGAGCGGAGCCTTTCCTTTCCTTGCAACTGAAAAATGAGTTGCTCTGGGGTTTTAACATGATGCCAGGCCTTCTTAACATGTTCTGGGGGTGCTGTGGAATACTGTTGCAACTGTTGGGTCAGTTCAAAATCATCTGAGGCCTCAAAAAGGGCTTTTTTCATGTCACTTCCTGCCACGACATCACTTCTGGCTTATGACGTCACTTCCGGTGGGCAGGTCCCGACACGGGCCAATCAAAAGTGAGTACCTGTTCTTAAATCATTTAGATGACACCACTGCACGCGGCCCAAATTGGGGTCACGCTGCCTTCCAATCAGGCTTAGGATTTGGCCTTTTTGCCTATTCCCAAGCCCGCCCACATCCCACCCCCAACCTCCCTCCCTCCCCACCAATCCTGTGTCCGGATGGACACGGAGCCTCCCTCGCGCAGGCTGGCTTTGGCCAACATGAGGGAGGCTTGGCGCGGGCGCAATAGGACCAGTGCTGCAGGCACTAATGCCATCGTCGGCACTAATGCCATCGCGCCGACGCCATGATGCGTCAGCGCAACAGAAGAGGCAGGATTGCACTGCCCCTGGGAATCAAGGGCTTATGCAGCAGTAAGAGAAAATACTTTTCCTCTCTGAGCCTGAAAGCCAGCCTAGTGGTTAGATTAGGGCGTTCTCTCATTTCACACACCAGCCCAGAAAGGATTTACAGCCCCTGCTGCCAGCCAGTTCTGGACAGCAGATTTGCCTACCAGAGACAGTGACGAGCAGAGCGGGTGCGCGCTTTTTGTAGCCACTGCACTCTACGAAGGTCACGTCCCCTGTACGTCTAAAGGGCTGCGTCAATATTGTCCACTGTTCAGCTGTTTGTTTGGAACCCGCTCAGTTGGTTTGGGCTTTCTGAAAAGACAGGAGCTCTGGCAAAGCAGCACCACAACGTCTCGCGTAAAAGTTCCCTTCGCCTGAGGAGACCTCTGCCACTTCTCCCAGCGTAGGAGGCAGAGCACTGATGGGAGATTTCATCAGGATTGGGGCCTTTGTCTTTTTTAACACTTTCTTTGACACACCCTGAAATAGGCTCCTCCCTGCCTTTTCTATAGCGCTTGTGTCCTTGAATATCCAGCGGCAATCCTACCTATCTGTTGGGGGGGTCACTTGTCCCTAGGTGGTGCACTGGAAAAGGGGAGGGGGCGGTACAGAGGCACATGATACTGCCGCGGTGAGTAGCGTTTGGCCCTCCCGCCCACCAGCGTTGCATCGCTCCAAAATGGAGCAACTCTGGATGATGGGGGTGTGGTGGGGCTAGCCCAGGGGAGAGAGAGCCAGTGCAGGGGGTGGCAATTATTGGACCTGCACCAGGATGGAGACTCAGGTAGATCCACCACTGAGAACAAGCACACCCCACAGGTTCCTGCTGCTCCTCCTGCCTTCCATCACGCCAGTTACATCTCTCCTCTCAGCCCATTCCAACTCCATCGTCAGCCATTCACACAGAAACGCCTGTACAGTCATGGGTGCTTCTTGTCCAATGTCATTGGCCTGCCACTTGTCCAGATGACCTTTTGATTACTCTGACCAGCTGCCACCTCCTTCTATGCGTTCACTTTGTAATGGTCCCTCCCTCCAAAAGATACACCCACGTCCCTTGGGGATGGCTTGTCCTGATCGGATGCTGCCAGTGCCCATCAACCTCCCCCTCAGGGTTCAGTCTGTAACCTTTCCGATCTGAAGCACCTGCAGGGCGAAGGATCAGCCGGCATGCACAGCATGGCTTCCTGCCAAATCCTGTGCAGTGGCTGTGGTGCCAAAACCAGCATTGCAACAGTGCTGCCCAACTAGCTGTGTGAAGTACTAGCGGCTGCACGCACTCCCCAACCATTGCCACAAACGGCACGAGGCTTTTGCTGAGCAGCAGCAACTTTTCCAAATCCCCTGATGCTAGGAAGTAACATCATCATCATCATCATCATCATCATCATCATCATAATAGTTGTATTTATATACCGCCTTTCTTAGGTCACCAGATTTCTCTAATGACTATAACTCAAGGCGGTTTACATAGGCAGACTTTATTCAGAAACCCGCAGGTTTTTACAATTTTTACAGAAACATTCTATCTTCCAAGGACTACACACATACGGATGGATCTTTCTGGATTTAGTCCTTCTTTCTGGCCACCCATTTGTCTTGGTCACTTATGAATGAAATTAAAATTTAGAAGTAAAACTGAAGAGAAAAAAAAAACTTAAGGCTTCACTTTCCAAATGAACAAGACTAAAAAAAAACATAAGCAAATAGAAGAAACCAGGTCTGGAGGCAGGAAGCCAGCAGGGGAGTGGCTGCTATCAAGTGTATTGTATAGAGAGTGTCACATATATGGCTAGTTGCCTATTGGGCGTACATTGTGGGTGTCTGCTTGGAACAAAGAGCTCTTGGCTCCAGGGGAAGAAGTTCATTCCTGTGAAGCTGTACGAGGTGACCTGGAGAAGCTGCAGGAGGTATGTAACGGAGATCTTCACCAGAGGTGTCGGACATTCCCCTTGACGTCATGGGGAATGAGGGGAAAGGGGAACAGTAGTCATTGGAAGAAAAAGGACTCATTCCTTGGTGTATGAACTGTGGCCCTCTTGCGCCAAGAATGTGGTGGGGATGGGTGGTGTGATCGCTGGAAGCATGGATGAGCTTGCTTTGTGATGAGCAAGTACACTTGTAATGGCAGCGCTACTGACCAAAGCACCGGATCCTAGTGCATGACATAGTTTTCCTTTACAAAGGACTTGTAGCAGAAGCTCAACTAGGGTATCTGCCCCCTGGGAGTTGAGGCACTGCCACGGCTGGGAGGATGCCTGGGGTCTCCCCACAGGAAAAGCCATCTCTGAGGGTGAATAGGGGAGTGCACAAACACATGTGCTCTCTTTCTTTCAAGCGTCACATAGACAAAGGCTGCTGCAATGCACAATGGACTAGAGTATGGACTTTGCACAGTGGACTTTGGACTAGAGGTGCACAGGAGAGCACTGTGATTTCCATACATTAATTGTGCATCATCAATCAATCAACAGGTACTTATATACCGCTTTTCAACACGAAGTTCACAAAGCGGTTTACAGGCAAATAGTAATAATAAAGTTAAATGGCTCCCTGTCCCAAAAGGGCTCACAATCTAAAAAAAAAAAAAGGCAGACCGCCAGCAACAGCCACTAGAAAGACTGTGCAGGGGTGAAGAGGGACAGTTACTCTCCCTCTGCTAAATATAAGAGGAACACCACTGGAAAAAGTGCCTCTTGTCCAGTTAGCAGGGGTTATGTCCAGTTAGCAGGGGTTTATGTAGCAGGGGTTCATGTAGTTTAGCTTTCCCTACACTTCTGGAGTCACTTGTGACCAATCCCAAGATTAGCAAGTCAACAACCTCTTCGTCTTTTCTAGGGAGCCTTCCTGCTGGACCAGCCATGCGCTACAGGGATCTGACCTCTGATGCTTGCCTGTTTCTCTTCTTTCTCCATCTCACCCCTGCCTCTCCAGTATGCCGGGAGGGCACAGGGGATGAATGCAGGAGGGCTGAATTTGTGCCGGGTTTTAACTATACCGGCAGTGGCTTTGATATACTCACACTGAGCATTATACTGGGCAACTGGACGGATGGGGATCAGAGGAACCCAATAAAGGCAACGTGCACCTTGTGTGAGAATCCCCTGCTGGCAGGGAAGCCATACCAGAAGCTTCCCTTGGCCATCACCAACTGGAGTGCCCGTGTTTCGTGTGAGCAGGAAGTGCAATACTCGGTTCACCAATCAGCCATTTCACTGGCGGAGGCGTTGACAGAACTGCAAGTGAGAAATTACTGGTGGAACGAGCTGGACGTGACCATCATGTCCGACTTAAAGGTCGAGCACACTCTCACCGGATCCCTTTCCGATATGGTCCGAAACTGCATGTGGAAGAGTTCCCGTGACAAGTATACTTTTTTCCTCCACCACATCACCTGCTCATACTACAAGTGAGAAGGGGGGGGGAATGCAGGGTGCCAGCATGGGAGGCAGGCAGAGCTGAAGTGTGGGGTGGAGGTCGGACCTGGAAGTGAAGCAGCCTTTCCTCCTTGGCGCCGCACGCTCCCAAGGAGGGTCTGTGTCCGCTTGCCCAAGCAAACGCCTGGCCATTGTGCCCAGTGATGTCATGCAGGGGGAACGCGGGGGAACTCAGTTCCACTAGTTAAAATTAGGGCTGACTCCGCCCACTTCACTCTCCCTCCTCCCCCCTCCCAATTCCTCTGCAAAGAGCTTTTCTTTTTGGTTGGCCGGCACTCAGAGGGTTAAAGGGAGCAACTCCGGATTCCTAGGGGGGCGAAGGCAATGATGTCATTCAGGGGGAATGGACCAGAACGGGCATTCCGGATCCTAACGGACTCCGTGGCTGGTTCCGGGTTCCCGACAAGTGCCAATCAAAAGTGAGTTCCTGTTCCTAAATCATTTGAATGACACCACTGATTGTGCCCCAAACTGCCCTGCCACCGCCACCTCTGGCCCCAGCCTCAGAGAAGCGGTGGGGAGAAGGAATAAAACTTCCTCGCTGATTTTATATACTTTCTAATTTCTTTGGGTTCCCTGTCAGCAAACCCCCGTCCCAGGTCAGGAAGCACGTGCCCCTTCACGTTGGAGTCAAAGGTATTTTATTAACATTAAACGAAGGCTAATACTGCAGGAGCTTTGCCACTCATTCTGCCTGAAGGCAGGCGTGCAATTCCAGGACCAGGCTCAGGAAACGTAACTACCGCTACCAGCACCAGCCTTAAGCCAGTGTGACCCATGTCATCACATTGGGGCCCCAAGCTTGGGGGGGGCTGCACTAGCACGGCCAGCATATCGCCTGCTGCTGCAGCCGGGATCTCTATGGGCTGTAAGCAGTGGTGTTATCCTACCGGTACACTGGGCGGGACATCCGGGTGATCGGCAGCCCGTCCGTCGCGTACCGCAGCGTTACGCCATTTGCGTAACGTACGCAAGCAGCATAATTGGTTACGCAAACGGCGTAACACTGCGGTGCGCGACGGGCGGGCCGCCGATCACCCGGATGTCCCGCCCAGCGTACCGGTAGGATAACACCACTGGCTGTAAGCCAGTGGGACGCGTACAGCAGCTTTACCTTTACTAACACTCTGCCCAGACTGCAGCTACAAGTGTCAGGGCGCAATTCTAAACTGGAGTGAGGCCATCACAGTTCGGCCAGCAAAGTTTGGCTGGCACAAGAGCCACCAAAAAGTGCGTCTGGACCACACTCGGAGTCAGGGAGGGTGGCGCACAACTGTGTGCCGGCCTCTCTGACTCCAAGAGTGGTCCAAACATACTTTACGGTGTGCTGGCCAAACTTTGCTGGCCTAACGGTGCCAGCCTAACTCCCTAACTCCCTAACCAGCCTAACTCCCTAAACAATATGGCCCCAACTCCAAGATGGAATATCTTGGCTTCATTGCAACTTATGGGATTGCACTCTCAGTCTTCAAGAATAAGGCTGTGTGTAGTGAGGTGAGGCCAGGATTGGAGCTTTGTTGACTGCCCTTCAAATTTTTGAGCTCCTGCCGGCACTCAAACAACCACTTAACATGGACTGGTGTTTCTTTACCTGTCGGGTGTGTCAAGGTAGCTGCAGTCTGGCAGGGACAGAGCTTCGGCTCGGTATACCACTAATTGTCTCTGCCGTTAACTGCAGGGCACAGGAGTAAAAGGCCGTATAATTCCATTTCAGCGCTTTGAATTCTCTTCTTATTCCTCTTGCAGGTTCCACGTCAACAAAGACCTGTTGCTTAGTGACCACTTTAAACGCAGTGTAAGCCAACTCCCTAAACAATATGGCCCCAACTCCAAGCTGGAATATCTGGGCTTCATTGCAAAGCATGGGACTCACATTGGGACCGAACTTGACCTGGGAGCGCACCTCAGGTATCTGTCCGCTGTTCCGGTGTGCAAGGCAATGCTGGAGGGCATCAGTGTCTCTGAGTTAAGCCGCTGCCAGGCAATTGAGGTGGGTCTTGCTTTTGGTCTTGAAGGAGTGGCCAACAGCCCGGATTTCCAGATGTGTGAAGAGAGGAAGAAAAACCCAACTTTCTTGCTTCTGTTAGTCAGCGAAAGGAAGGAGGAAAGGTGGGGTGGTCGGATTCCTTTCCTCACCCCTGAAGATTGGCTAGAAAGTGCCAAATCCACACCTGCTTTGCTTTCCTCCTCCCTGGAGCCACTTCATACCTTCATGGCGAAGGCAAACCCTCAGAGGGAGGGCTTGCGGCAGGCCGTGAGCGCGTACACGAGAGAAAATGTTCTGTGGAGGGACTGCTTCAACCCTTGCCCAACAGGATCCAAGCCTAGCGCCACTGAATTCTGTTCCTGTGAGTGTCCCAATAATAACTTCACCAACTCCATGTGCTGCCCACAAAAGCAAGGCCTGGCCAGGTTGATGGTGACCGTTTTATATGCCTCTGACTTGTTGGGAGACTACATCACACAGACCGATGCCTACGTCGTGGTGATCTTCCAAAACAGGCGGTTTTGCACACACACCGTGTGGAACGACAACCACCCAATGTGGAATGTCAACTTCTACTTTGGAGTCGTCCAGCTCCATGAATTGGACAAGCTAAAATTGGAAATCTGGGATGAGGACTATGGATGGGATGATGACCTTCTAGGGAAGTGTGACCTGATTCTGAAATCCTGGTCATACGAGGAACAAAGATGTCATTTGGATCATGGGCATATGTTTGTCAAGTACCGTTTGGCCTGTGCTCCCAACCTGGGTGGCCCTTTCTGCAGCGATTATATCTCTCTGTGGGCAGGGGAGGATAGGGATGACGAGGATGATTTTTTCCATTAAGAATATTCATATACCACTTTTGAACAAAAAGTAGTTTGTAAAGCAGTTTGCATAGCTAAACCAATAAATAAAACAAACACATAAACTATGAGCATTCCATGTCCGAATGAATGGGCCAAGCAGCCATGGTGAAGCCAAAGCCTGGGGTCAGCCCTTTTTGTGGGTCCACAACCTGCCTTCCTCCCCATCAGCTACTGTTTAATTTGCCATAACTGCAGCACATGGCCAATCAGAGATTCAGCTGGCAAGGGTTATGGCACACAATACATTTCCTTACACCCCCAATCTCTCCGCTGCCGTCAGCACCAACGCAGCTGCGCCAAAAAGGCATGGGCTCCATCCAGCTGTGCCAGGGGCAGCCTAAGGGCAAACGAAAGATAAACAACATGTATATTTACACATATGTCCGAGGGGCATGGAGGTTTGAAATGGAGAGGGCAAAATCCAACATGCGCCATTGCCACTGGATCTATCCCCTCCTGCTTCTGCCTTCACCACCAGTTCATCCCTGCCCAGTTACGCCCAAGTCCTCCTCCTCCCAGTTGGAGAATTTTCAACGCTTGCTTCAGTTCAATCAAATAAGGCATAAACAATAGTTTAGAAAGAGATTTACACAGTAATGGCATCTAAATGATTTAGCAACAGGTACTCACTTTTGATTGGCACTTGTGTCGGGGCCCGCCCACCGGAAGTGAGGTCATAGCCGGAACCCAGGAACCACCCCCAGGAACCGCTGCGCCTCCTCGGTAGGCCACACGGCGGCCCGGGAGAAGGCCCGGGAGTCCTGGGCCTTCTCCGGGGCCTCCGCGCAGGCTACCAATTCCCCCCCAGGAGCCGCCGCACCTCCTCGGGAGGGAGCCCCAGGCAGCCTACCTGCTCACGCTGCTGCTGCCGTTGGTATCCCTTGCTCCGCTGCCTGCCTGCCTGGCTCTGAGAACGTGCAGGCAACTCAAACGTGCAGGCAATTCAAACGTTGCAGGGGTGGAGCAGAGCGCCAACGGAGTCAATGAGTGGGCGGGCGAATGGGCGGGGCCAGCCCTAATCCTAGGAATGGGTACACACGTACCCCCATGTACCCGCTACATGACATGTCTGATACATATAGAAAGTGCATGCATCTAACCCCTAGCCAGACAAAAATAAAGACTTCATATTATTATGGCTAACCAAACTTAATGAAAGTCAGGAAGCCAGCAGAGTGAAGCAAGTGCCCGTGAACATCAGCAACCACGTAAATCCAAGCAAATAAAGCAAAGAAGGCGTGGTACCTTAGTTAAGATTTATATTAGACTAGCTTTTTGTTACCCGGTGTTGCCCGGGTAACAAAATGGTCTTCCAGAGTTTATGAGTTTTGCACCCCTTCTCGCATCCCACAGCGACGGGGGCCGAACCCAGACTCCAACCACGTCGGGAGCGTCACCAGTTGCCTCGGCAACCCTGGAAACTACGGACTTGACGCCAATTTTGTCCGTTTTCGGCCGTTTTCACTTTGGGCCCCCTGTGCACCCCCACCCCACCCCCAGGGGTGCTGAGGGGGCCTGACCCCCTCAGTGTTTGTCGCCAGGCCGCAAGGTACACGCGTGCCGAGTCTGGCGCCAATTGCTCCAGGTGTCACAGCGGGGCATGGCGGGCATCTTGTTTTGCACCCCTTCCCGCCCCCCACGCCGAGGGGGGCCAAACCTGGACTCCCACGGCGTCGGGACCATCGCTGCTTGGCTTGGCGACCCTGGAAACTACAGATTCAACGCCGATTACGGCTGTTTTTGACCAAATTATGCAGGGCCCCCTGAGTATCCACACCGCCGGGGGCACTCGGGGGCCTAACCCCCACAATGTTTGTCGCCAGGCCGCAAGGCACCTGTGTGCCAGGTCTGGTGCGCATCGCTCCAGGCGTTCCAACATGGCATGGTGGACATTTACGTTTGCACCCGTTCTCGCCCCCAATGCCAAGGGGCCCCCGAATCCAGACTCCAACTGTGTCGGGGGTGTCGCCGCTCATCTCGGCAACCCCAGAAACTATGGACTCGACACCGATTTCAGCCATTTTTGGCCATCTTCACATGGGGCCCCCTGCACACCCCACCCCCGGGGGTGCTGGGGAGGGCTGATGTGCGTGCCGAGTCTGGCGCTAATCGCTCCAAGCATTGCAGTGGGGCATGGCGGGTGTCTTCGTTTGCACCCCTTCCCACCCCCCACATTGAGAGAGGGGCCAAACCCAAACTCCCACGGCATCAGGAGTGTCACCGCTCACCTCGCCGACCCCGGAAACTATGGATCCGATGCCAATTTTGTCCGTTTTTGACTGTTCTCACCCAGGACCGCCCGAGCACCCCCACCTCTGGGGGCGTTAGAGGGGCCTGACCCCCACAGTGCTTGTGGCGAGGCCGCAAGGTGTATGCGTTTCGTGTTGATCGGTCCAGGAGTGCCAGCAGGGCATGGCGGACCTTTTGTTTTGCACCCCTTCTCGCCCCCCACGCTGAGGGGGCCCCGAACCCGGACTCCAACTGCATCGGGAGCATCGCCGCTCGTCTCGGCGACCCCGAAAACTATGGACTCAATGCCGACGTCAGCCATTTTCAGCCATTTTCACGCGGGGACCCCCGCGCACCTCCACCCCTAGGGGTGCTGGAGGGGCCTGACCCCCGCAGTGTTTGTCGCCAGGCCACAAGGCATGCGCGTGCCGGGTTTGGTGCGCGTTGCTCCAGGAATACCAGCACGGCATGGCGGATGTTTGGTTTCACACCCCTTCTGGCCCCCCATGTCGAGGGGGGCCCAAACCCGGACTCCAGCGGTGTCAGGAGTGTCGCCGCTTGTCTCGGCGACCCTGGAAACTACAGACTCGACACCGATTTCAGCCGTTTTCAGCCATCTTCACGTGGGGACCCCTGCATACACCCACCCCTGGGGGCGCTAGGGGGGCCCGCCCCCCGCAGTGTTTGTGGCCAGGCCACTAGGCTTCCGCATGCCGAGTTTGGTGCCAACCAGTCCAGGCATTCCAGCGGGGCATGGCAGATGTGGCGTTTCGCACCCCTTCTGGCCCCCCTGTCAAGAGGGGGCTGAACCCGGACTCAAACGGCATTGGGGGTATCGCCACTCCTCTCGGCGACCCCAGAAACTGTGGATTTGATGCAGATTTCGGCCATTTTTGACTGTTTTCATGTGGGGACCCCCATGTACCCCCACCCCCGGGGTGCTAGGGGCCCCCGACCCCCGCAGTATTTGTGGCCAGGCCGCTAGGCGTCCGCCTGCCGGGTTTGGCGCCAATCGGTCCAGGCGTTACAGCAGGGTATGGCGGAGGTTTTGTCTCGCACCCCTTCTTGCCCCCCATGTCGAGGGGCAATGAACCCGGACTCCAATGGCATCGGGAGCATCGCTGCTCATCTCGGCGACCCCGGAAACTTTGGATTTGACACCGATTTCGGCTGTCTTTGACCATTTTCATGCGGGGACCCCCGCGTACCCCCACCCCCTGGGGGTGCTAGGGGGCCCCGACCCCCACAGTGTTTGTGGCCAGGCCGCTAGGCTTCCGCATGCTGAGTTTGGTGCCAATCGGTCCAGGCGTCACAGCAGGGCATGGCGGACATTGTGTTTCGCACCCCTTCTCGCCCCCTACATCGAGGGGGGGCTGAACCCGGACCCCAATAGCATCGGGGACGTCGCCATTCATCTCGGCGACCCCGGAAACTGTGGATTTGACACCGATTTCGGCCATTTCTGACCGTTTTCACGCGGGGACCCCCACGTACCCCCACCCTCAGGGGCGCTAGGGGGGCCCGACCCCCGCAGTGTTTGTCAACAGGCTGCAAGGCATGCATGTGCCGGGTTTGGTGCGTGTTGCTCCAGGCGTTCCAGCACGGCACGCGGATGTTTTGTTTCGCACCCCTTCTGGCCCCCCATGCCGAGGGGGCCCCAAACCCAGACTCCACCAGCATCTGGAGTGTCGCCGCTTGGCCCGGCGACCCCAGAAACTACGGACTCGACGCCGATTTTGGCCATTTTCGGCCATTTTCACATGGGGACCCCCCGTACCCGCACCCTCGGGGGCGCTAGGGGGCCCCGCCCCCCGCAGTGTTTGTTGCCAGGCCACAAGGTGTATGCGTGCCGAGTTTCGTGCCGATCGCTCCAGGTGTTGCGGAGCCTATGCGAGACATACATACATACATACATACATACATACATACATACATACACACACACACACACACACACAGGCTCTTCTTTATATATATAGATTAGGTTCCAAGGGATTAGGCAGGTTGAGTTGTCAGCAATACAACCCAGGTACAAACACAGTAGGCAATCAGATGTTTCAGGCAGTACTTCCACAGGACTTCTTAATACATAGTCCAGGTCCACAGTATACTGCAACCCACTGGTCACAGAACACAGTAGATACTGCCAAGCAGATACACTTAACTCTCACACACTAGAGCACACTCAAGCTAGAAACACACTATCTGGAGAGAAGCTGCTGGATGCTGCTTATATCCATCACAGTGGTAACTCACTTCAGGTGAGTGTGCCTTGCGGCAGGTACTTACAGCATACAGCTGTGCTGTGTTGCCTTAACGAACTGCTCTTCTCTCAGTATTTCCCAAGCTACAAAATTCCTTAGTCTGGTCCCTTTAAGCCTAGGACAGCTTCACAGCCTAACACATATAACACAACCACAAATTATAAACTTACCCAATCGCATTCATGCATAACCTTCCCGCCTAATCAACACCCTCCACAACACCTCACCAGCCAAGGGAAACTGCTTGTGCAGCATCCAGTCCAAACTAGCTCAAACCAGCTGAGTCTAGCTCTGAATGCGTCAAGGACAGTTCAAGGCAAGGTCGACCTGATGATTTCAGGTCTCCCTTTTCCCCTTCATCCCCACCTCCGCCCACCGCTGATTCGTCATAGCAGGATTCAGCGGTGGAGCGGCAGTGCTACTACCACAGTGGAAGTGTGCTCAAAATGGCCACCGACAGACCGCTGCAGCTTCCAGCAGTGGCCATTTTACAACTGCGGAAGTTTCCCCCATTGCTGCAACCAGCTCCCCCCTGGCAGCCCCATTGTGGCTCGGATTGTGGGCTGCCTGTCTTTATGGTGTTATGGAATTCACACATCAGTGTATAAAGTGAATTTAGGCGGTGGGGAGGATAAATTGCCAATCCTTGTGGCCCAATCCTACGGAGAGCATCTGTCGTGATGCTTCTTGGGAACCACTGCGAGGTGCTTG
>JAJKFI010000239.1:456961-746086 GCA_029204185.1 Lerista edwardsae | reverse complement strand
CAAGCACCTCGCAGTGGTTCCCAAGAAGCATCACGACAGATGCTCTCTGTAGGATTGGGCCACAAGGATTGGCAATTTATCCTCCCCACCCCCAAATTCACCTTATACACTGATGTGTGAATTCCATAACACCATAAAGACAGGCAGCCCACCATCCGAGCCACAATGGGGCTGCCAGGGGGGAGCTGGTTGCAGCAATGGGGGAAACTTCCGCAGTTGCAAAATGGCCACTGCTGGAACCTGCAGCGGTCTGTCGGTGGCCATTTTGAGTGCACTTCTGAAGCACCACCGCCGGATCCTGCTATTATATGACAAATCAGCGGAATGGGTTGGGCGGGGGAGGGGGTGAAGGGGAAAAGGGAGAGAAGCCATTTCATCAGATCGACCTTGCCTTGAACTGTCCTTGACGCATTCAGAGCTAGACTCAGCTGGTTTGAGCTAGTTTGGACTGGATGCTGCACAAGCAGTTTCCCTTGGCTGGTGAGAAGTTGTGGAGGGTGTTGATTAGGCGGGAAGGTTATGCATGAATGCGATTGGGTAAGTTTATAATTTGTAGTTGTGTTATATGTGTGGTGGTGATGTGGTGGGACGTGGCGGCGCAGCGGGTTAAACTGCTATTGCTGGGCTTTCCGACCAGAAGGTTGGGAATTCAAGACTGCGTGATGGAGCGAGCTCCTGTTGCTTGTCCCAGCTCCTGCCAACCTAGCAGCTCGAAAGCACCTCAATGCAAGTAGATAAATAGGGACCACTTTGGTGGGAAGGGAACGGCGTTCCGTGCGCTACGGCGTAGTGTCATGCCAGCCGCATGACCATGGAAGCTTGTCCTTGGACAAACGCCGGCTCTACAGGCTTAGAAACAGAGATGAGCACCGCCCCCTACAGTCGGTCACGACTAGACCATTCGGTCGTGGGGAAACCTTTACCTTTTATATGTGTTAGGCTGTGAAGCTGTACTAGGCTTAAAGAGACCAGACTAAGGAATTTTGTAGCTTTGGAAATACTGAGAGAAGAGCAGCTAGTTAAGGCAACACAGCACAGCTGTATGCTGTAAGTACCTGCCGCAAGGCACACTCACCTGAAGTGAATTACCACTATGATGGATATAAGCAGCATCCAGCAGCTTCTCTCCAGATAGTGTGTTTCTAGCTAGAATGTGCTCTAGTGTGTGAGAGTTAAGTGTATCTGCTTGGCAGTATCTGCTGTGTTCTGTGACCAGTGGGTTGCAGTATACTGTGGACTTCTTTGCCACAGGAGGTGGTGATGGCATCTGGTCTAGATGCCTTTAAGAGGGGTTTGGACGGATTTCTGGAAGAAAAGTCCATTATGGGCTATTGGCCATGATGGATTGTGCAACTTCCTTACATCAGGAGTAGGCTACTTCAGAGTACCAGGTGCAAGGGAGTGGCAACAGGGTGCAAGCATCTTGTAGTCTCGTGCCTCCCTGGGGCACCTGGTGGGCCACTGTGAGATACAGGAAGCTGGACTAGATGGGACTTTGGCCTGATCCAGCAGGGCTCTTCTTATGTTCTTATGACTTATGGTTGCTGATGTTCACGGGCACTTGCTTCACTCTGCTGGCTTCCTGACTTTCATTAAGTTTGGTTAGCCATAATAATATGAAGTCTTTATTTTTGTCTGGCTAGGGGTTAGATGCATGCACTTTCTATGTGTATCAGACATGTCATGTAGCAGGTACGCGGGGGTACGCGCGTACCCGTTCCTAGGATTAGGGCTGGCCCCGCCCATTCGCCTGCCCACTCGTCGACTCTGTCAGCGCTCCGCTCCGCCCCCTGCGACATTTGAATTGCCTGCACGTTCTCAGAGCCAGCCAGCCAGGCAGGCAGGCAGTGGAGCGAGGGAGATCGACGGCGGCAGCAGCGTGAGCAGGTAGGCTGCCTGGGGCTCCCTCCTGAGGAGGCGTGGTGGTTCTTGGGGGCGGTTCCTGGGTTCCGGCTATGACCTTACTTCCGGTGGGCGGGCCCCAACACAAGTGCCAATCAAAAGTGAGTACCTGTTGCTAAATCATTTAGATGCCATTACTGGCCTGCTCCAGTCATTTCTACAAGCAGAGGATCATGCCACGTGCATAAAATGGTATCATAGTCTACATGCAAGGCAAGAAAGCCAATCAAAGAGCCAGAGGAAACTCAAGGGTGAGAAAGGAGGGGGAGGGGGAGAGAAAGAAGAATCTGACTCACTGTGATTTCTGGAACTTTCTGGGCACTTTGGTCTTGCAGTGATTTTGCTCCTTCAACATAGGATTCCAGCAACACTTGAGAAGCTTTTTAAAACCACCTGGGTAAAATGTAGACACCACAAAGGTATAAAGACAAGCATGATCATATTTATTTGCAGTGGCTACAACCCACTTAAGTGGACCAGTTTGTTCATTCATTTTTAAGTTTCCTTTAATTTTTTTTCCCAAAATAGTAATACGTACAGATAAAAGAAAATATTTCTCCCATTTATGAGCCTCTCTTAGTGAAACAATACATTTATTGATAGTATAGGCTGCAGTCCTGGGATTGCACTGAAGGCCCATTAAACAGAACAGCACTTACTTCTGAGTAAGCACGCACAGGTTTCCACTGCAGCAATGCTAACCAAAAAGTACACTTGTCCCGACTTCCTCCTATGCGGCCGTTAGGATGCAAACAACGATCTCTTCCTGAGTCAAGGTCAGGGGTTGCCTGAGCAATTCTCCTGCCTGGAAGCTCATGCAGAATATGAAGTGAAGACATTACCCAGGTGGATTAATCACATCGGGCAGCTCCGCGGGGATGGCACCACCTCGGACCGAACGCAGCTGCGCAAATGCTTTCTGGTGCCCGCGTTACAATGAAAATACACAACAACACAAAAGTTCCACTGAGTCAGCCCACGTGTCCTTCCAGCTCAGTGTGGACCCCACGAGGCGACTAGTGGACCGCATCAGAGCGCCCCCTACTGCCCTTCCAGCGCTCCCCAGCCTGGTGCTCCGGGCACAGCGCCTTCGCCAGGCAGCCGTCGTCGGCGCAGAAGCGGAGCTCCCTTCGCACCTCCTCCGCCTCGTGCTCGCCAGGCCCCGCCCCTTCGTCGCCGGAGAGCGCGTCCCTCGCCTTCCGGGCCAGCTGCCCCAGCACGCGGTTGGCCAGGCAGGCGCCCCGGGGATCTCGCGGCCGCGCTCTGGGCAGGTGGGGCGCGGCCCATCCCCTCCGCCAGCCGGCCCCTCTGCCCAGAAGCTGTTGACGCACGCCCGGCAGTAGTTGTGCCCGCCCGCACTGCAGCAGGACCGGGTCCGAGAAGAGCTGCAGGCAGATCGCGCAGCGCAGGGCCTCGGCGAAAGGCTCCACGCCCGTTTGGGTCGCCAGGCAGGGAGCGGGATGGGGGATGCACACCTCGACCTCCTCCAACTCCGCCGCCTCCGCTTCGGGGCTCTTCCTCCCTCCTTTGCAGGTATTTCCCCGCCCTGGAGCCAGAATGCCGACGCCGCCTCCTCTTCTGCACGGTCCTCTTTCCTACACCTCCTCCACGCCGAATTTCGGTCCGCACTTTGGGGCACCTTTCAGTTTGCGCCGCGCTCTCTACCCCCGACCACTGTGTCTCCTGGAAGGACAAAGTCCACTTTGCTCCACACCAGCACTGTCCGCCTCCAGCACGCCTCCCTCGGCTTCCTCTCCTCGATTCCCCTTCGTTTGCTTTGCCCCACTGGCGAGGATGGGATAGCTGGTCATTTGTTGCAAGGCTGTTTTTAAGATAAGGGCAATAACTGGCCACTGGTAGGACTCCCGGCCGGCTCTCACCACCTCTTTGCTGCTGCTCGGTTTCTTTGCTCCTCCTCTCCCTGCAGTCACCTTTTTCTCCTGTTTTTGCTCCACCAGCCCAAGTCTCAGCGCAGTTCCTGATGAATTCCTAAGATCGCAGATCAGAGTATTGTCAGCAGGGATGCGATGCTCCGTCTCCGCCGCGTTCATCTCCAAATCCCTTCCTCCTCCTTCAAGGCCCTCCCTCCCCTCCCCCCTCCCTCACACCACCCCAGTCCTGCCTGTCATCCTCAAGGCACAGGATTCTATTCCTGCTCCTCCCACTCATCCATATCGTTCTGAATACAAGACATGTGTCCTGCAACAAAGACACAAGCATCTGGGAGACGCTGGGACTAGGAGATCCTGGGGGTTTCTGGACCTCACTATCACTCTGGAGGAGGGAGGGTTGATTTTGCTTGGTGAGGATGGATACCTCTTCCCCCCCCCCCCAGCTCTGAAACGAAAGTGAAGCAGACTGGGTTAGAGCAATTAGAGCAGGGGGACCAGATGTCATAACCAGCACCCCAAAAGGTAGGACATTTAAGAAAGGTAGGAGGTTACAAAGTGAAAGCTAAAACACTCATAAATTGATTGATTGATTTGGGGGTGTCTTGTCCTTTTAGGCAACCCAACAAACTGCAAACAATCTCTCCCTTCCCCCCCCCCCCAGTTGATTGCTTAAAACATTCAAGCTTGGGAAGGACTACAAAATTCCATGTTTTATATCCCGCCTCTTTTCATTTTGCTGAAACCTCAATAGCTAAGAGGACCCATAATCAGGATTGTTGTTAAAAGCACTTTCCAGAAGATCAGCACGATCTCATCTCTGCTCCAGGCAAGGAAGAAAACCTTTGCATCTTTCTTGCTCAGGCCTCACACAGGAGAAGGAGGTCTCCTTTATTCATGCCACTCACACACGCTCATGAGCAAGGGTATTGCGTGCCCTCGCTGGCATCACAGTTTCGAAAGACACAAGTCACCTGACCCCTCTGACAAGGAACGTGGTTGATTCAGACGGTGAGATTCATCCAACTGGAAGTGAGGCCAGAGCAGAACATTTGGGGCAATGTTGCGCACCGTGCGATCTGCACTCGGGGCAATTCCTCCCACACCTCAGTCAGACAGAGGTAGGCCCAGTATACCAGGACGGCTCTGGAAATGCCTTTTTGTCTAAAATGGGATTCCGCTGCCATGCTTTCAGTTGTGCAACTGCCACACCCCACTGCTGAAGATCCCCCATCTCAGTCCACCAACTTGCCTTCATGGCTGCTGCTGCTCCTCTTCCCTGGATCGGAAAAGGAAGAGGGGGACAGAGAGGAAGAGGAAATGTGGAGGGGAGAGAGCTGAGCTAGAACACTGGAGAGGGGGAGGGGCAGAGGCTGGCACATCATTGGGTGAAGGAGGGCAGCATTTGGAATGGAGCCTCAGGAAGTCTTGGACCTTGCGTACAGGGCAGAGCCACACAATGAAATTTCACTACCATGAATGTTTTTTTTTTCAGTGGTCTCCAAACCGAAGACCAGGTTTGCGTGCCAGGAATGGCTTTCCCTGGC
The DNA here is from genome assembly GCA_029204185.1 of Lerista edwardsae. Taxonomy (NCBI): domain Eukaryota; kingdom Metazoa; phylum Chordata; class Lepidosauria; order Squamata; family Scincidae; genus Lerista; species Lerista edwardsae. Next base: position 740,748 of record JAJKFI010000239.1, on the reverse strand, counting down.
TCAAGTGGAGCTTTCCATTCCACATGCCTTTCTCCCCGAAAATGCACTCTGGCCAGCTGCAACTGCCCAAAAATCTGGGCACAAAGCCTGCTGGGGCAATGGAAGCAGCCGGCCATTGCAGTTTTGGGAAGATCAGTGGTGTAGAATGGAGGCTCCCCAAAGGGACGTTAAGCTCCATTCACCTGGAGATCTACAGACACTCAGATCTGTAGTCTGGAAGGTACAAGCAAGTCACCTCTGTTTATACAGCTCATCCACCCAAACATCAAATCACACACAACACTGGAAGACAGAATGCAGATGCGACACTGTTTTGAATTTCTATAAAATACTATTTTAATAGAAAGTGAAGTGGCAAAGCCACGTAACGCATAACCACCATTTTGGAAAATTCCACTGTATTCCAGCAGTTATGGCCAACTCACTCGGAGCTGAGACAATCAAATTGTACACACAACTGCAAACATACGTCCAGGAACCCATTCCAAATCTGACCTCAGGATCCTTCAGTAGTTGGTCTCTGGCGTTCCACTTTACTGTCCTAGCACCAAGAGCCTCCAAAACCCTTCCCACTGATTTCAGTCCTACCTTCTGCCGGAAGACGCAGTAGGAGACTCCAACTGACAAACGTAACACTAAAAGCATTTTTGTGTAAAAAGCCATGACTTGTTATTCTTGAAGCAACAGCAATATCGGAAACCCCCACAGTAACCTTTTAGCTCCAGTGGATAGGCACCAGTTGTGTTCCCCAACAACCCTAGGAAGCAAATACTAGCAGGGCACAATAAGGGTTACCTCCGATATGCAAATTTCACAGTTCCACAAGGGCAAGAAACTACTCCCAGAAAGAAGAACATTCCAGAACACTGTGTCAGTCTCAAAAGGGGCAACCTATCAGGGGTGGTGTCTTTTTTTTTTTTAATGAAGAAGAGAGCAACAACCTTCAAATCTTGATTTTGTAAACAAGGAAGGCCTTCAGGCCAGATATATGTGGTAAAAAAGTAGGCTTTACCAAGGCACTCCCAGAATTTTGGGGTATCCTCATCTTGGTGAAAGCTGGCGTGTTGCCCCTTTATATTTTCAGCCACACTAAGCAGGAGAATAGCATGAAGTCACTAAAGCAGAGTCAGGCTCTTGGTGTTTTGGTATCAATGACACTTTTAAAGCAGCTACTTGTGGCAAGAGTGTATCCTTGGATGCTGGACCTTGTTAACTCACGCACACCGATGTGTTCTAGCAGCTATTTTCACCCGGTATGCCATAGCATAGTGGTGTGTGCCCAGCGGTGTTATGCTGCCGGAACGCTGGGCGGGACATCCGGGTGATCGACAGCCCGCCCGTCACGTTCTGCAGTGTTACGCCGTTTGCATAATGTACGCAAGCGGCGTAACTGGTTACACAAACGGTGTAACGCTCTGGAACACAACAGGCGGGCTGTCGATCACCCGGATGTCCCGCCCAGCATTCCGGCAGCATAACATCGCTGTGTGTGCCACAAATGACCCAGGACACACCTGTGAGAGTTTGGGGGAGGGTCATTTATTAGTAAGGCCATTGGGGATGAGAACCCCCCACTGGCAGTGTGGTGTGCCTTGTCAATTGTCAAAAAAAAAAAAAACCTGATGGTGTTCCTTGACAATTTAAGCACCTTGTCAGTGAGATGAAAAGATTGAAAATTGCCGAGTCATGTGCAATAGGAGGCCACATGAAACAGTCACCATGTGGCAACCCACATGTTATGAGTGGTCTGCCATACAAATCACCCCCCATTGCAGCAGGTCTCCAAAATGCATTTGGAACCTAGACACTTGTCGGACCTGCCACAGTTCCAATATCACAAGGGTGAGAGTGACACCCATGCTTCAAGCCACAAGATAAGGGAACACAGTGAGGGGTCAGAAAAGAGTGCACTTGATGCACTTCCAAGGCAAGAGAGAGCATCATTGAGGTCACCACCCAACAACTCCCATTCCTGCTTTCCAGAATGCACCTATGTAAGACGACTCGGAGTGCAATCCTACCCTGCAGTTAGACCAGCAAAGTTTGGCTGGCACAAGGGGCACCGTGAAGCACGTTTGGCCTACTCTCCAAGTCAGAGAGGCCAGCACACAGACGTGCACCATCCTCCCTGACTCCGAGAGTGGTCCAAACACGCCTTACGGTAGCCCTTGTGCTGGCCAAATTTGGCTGGCCTAACTGTGCCGGTGTAACCCCAGGTTAGGATTGCGCTCTCAGTTGCACTGAAGCCACCTCCAGCCTTTTTGCTGAAGGCCTTCAGCCCCAAGCCAATCAGGCCTAACCCAGATTTGAAAGCAAGACAGGCACTGAGGTGACATTCCCAGCCGGAGTGACCGGAGAGGCAGGCGCACTGTCCCATCGAGCACACGAGCAGGCTCAGCCTATTCCATGCCCAGCCATGATGGCAAGAAGAGGGGGAAGGTGGGTGGGGTTCCAGTTTTTCAAGCATCCTGCAGGTCCGGAATGTCGGAGAGGATCATGGGAGAGCCCAGCTGCAGCTCCTCCTGCAGGGACTCCATGTCGGCCGGGTTCATGCGATGGACTTCCAGCCAGTCGGCAAGCAGGGAGGCCGAGAGCGGGGCAGAGTCGCCTTGACTGATCCGACAGCAGGAAAGAGGGAAAAAGAAAGGTGAGGCCAGACACTAAGACATCACTAAGCTTCATTTTACCTTGTCAATATTTATGGCAGACTTGGGGCTGCTGCAGCACAGGAGCACCCTCTAGTGGACACTTTTGTACTTTCAGAGAGACCACAGTTTATCCTGAATTTGCAAGAAAAGGACGTATTGGCAGGGTATTGCACCAGGGGGTGGGGGGGCTAGGAGGAGAAAGTCCTAATTTTCATCCTCCAAGAATGGTTAGATTCAGCTGCGTGGCCTGCAGAAGGCTGAGTCAATCGAATTGCAGCAATAAGGTTCCATGCCATAGTTTATAGAGTGCAACTGTTTAAGCAACAGTGAGCAACTGAACTGGGAATTCCAGTGCTTAAAGTATTCCCCTGGCCTCTCAGCTGCCTCGTTCCCCCGCCCCCAGGACACTGGAACAGCTAAGCCAACAGCTAAGCAGGCAGAACAGGTGTGACATCACCTTGCCGACAGGTGCTCCATAACCTTCCACTGCACGTCATCTCTCACAAACCACAGGGGAGCAAAGGTGCAAGTCCCAGTCAAAAAGGCAAGCACATGAGAGAAAATACACCAAGGTCCCATTGCCCGCTCCACACCTATGAACATTCCCCAACCCCTGGCCCTGCCTTAACAATTGATAGGCACGAATTGAAGCCATGGACTGAACAATATGGCTGACTCAGATCATCGCCGCAAAGGAAAATTACATTAAAATCTCTTCATGACACAAGTAGTTGTCAATATGAGAGTAATTTTTTTTTACGTCTAGACTATTAAGAGTATTTTTTTTAACTTCTACACTCACCCCGCCAAAAGAAAAAAAAACAAATTCTGTTAATGTTCAGTACTCACTGAACGGTCGTTTTATTGAGCCGATGTAATGTGAATACATGAATCTTTCCGTGGAAATTAAATCCCATTTTTCGTACAGTGATTCGCACACCCGTATGCAGAACACGCAGGCATGCTTAAAGAGGTTGAGATTAACTTTTACACGCGTGCAGGGAGATTTTTATTTGAGAGTTCGCAGCAATCCTCCTCCTTCGCGGCGATGATCTGAGTCAGCCATATTGTTCCGTCCATGGCTTCAAGAATGTGACATCACGGCTTCTCCAGTGTATAATAACTCCATGACATTCCCCTTACCTCTCCCTGTTTTCCCCAACCATATCGAAGGACTGATTCAGAAATTCTTCCAGGTCAAACCCAACTCCGTAGCCAGCACCGCTGCCCTTAGGGGTGCCAGAGAAGACAGGGGGCAGGAGGTCTTCCACCTGGAAGAGAGAAGCACTGAGTTCATTCCTCATGCAACACACGACAGGTCATCAGAGATCATATTCTGCACTGCCAAGCAACTATGGAAGTCTGTGTCCACTAAGTGGCAGTGCGGACAACACACAGTCTAGTCTGCCAGACTAGACAAAGACTGCAGTAGTATAGCATCAGCAAGTGATCTGACAAAAGGAAAAAACGAACAAACCAAGGCACGAGCCCAGAGGAACGAGCTGTGCTTCAAAAGTGAAGCAATGGGCACGCTATGGACAAACCCACAGGTGGGCCACGCTAGTGACAGCGCAATTTGACAGCTGCTTTACCACACAGACACTTTCAACAGATTCCGCCCACGGCTAAAGACTGCGGCACACAGAGAGTCACGTGACCCAGCCAGACTGTCGTCAAAGGTCTGTGTCAGTCAAAGGACTGTCCTCTGCAACAGGCTCCAGCCAGAAACAGGCACAGCTTCCCTGGACCAAGAGAAGGAACCACCGATGGTCGTTACCTGGGATTTAGACAGCTGCTGTGTCACTACGTTGATGTCTGGAGGCTCTGAAGGCACGGCGGTCTCTGGAAGCAGCCCCGAAGCCATCTGGTGCTGGCTGGGCCCTCTGGCTTCTTCCCCGACCAAGCCCTGCATTGGCAGCTCCGACTTGCCCATCTCAGTGAGGAACATGGACTGCTCTATGTCGGCGCGAGGCCCGTAACTCACTCCCTGTTCCGGCAGCGTGCCACCAGGGGGCACCATCTCCGGCTGAGACACTGGCAGCTGCCCAGCGAGAGCCCAGTTCTCCGACTGGGGGACGCCACCCCAGGCGTTCAGGGCTGCCACTCCATACGGGGCCTGGAAGATCTGACCAGGGGTATACTTGACACTCAGGAGGCACTCTGGTTTGGAAGGGGCAGCCTTCGGGCAAGCAGAGGCAGCAACCAAGAACGGGGCTGTCTGTGCAGGGAAGAAGTGGACCACGTTGGTGCTGGAGCCCTGGCCTGGGGCTAGTTCTGTGCCCACAGGAACAAGAGTGAGCTTGGGGCCTATAGCAGGCACCCCTTTGTCCGAGAAAGTGAGAAAATCGGCCGGGGTAGAGGTGTTGCTGGAAGGAGTGGGCGGGACATGGCTGGCAGGGGGAACCTGGGGTGGCAAGGGATTGGATGGAGGGGCTTGTGGCAGGATGTGGCCAGGGGTGTTGGCCTGTGGTGGGGGCACTACAGAGCCATTCTGCGTTGGCTTGTTCTGGGTGCGGTCCACCATCTTGGTCCATCGTTCCAGAAGGTTCCGGTCATTCTCCGTCAACATGTCCTTGCGCTCCTTCTCTTTCTCCTTCTTCTGCTTCTCACGCTCCTTGGCTCGCTCCTGGCGGCGCTTGCGCTTCTCTTCCCGCTCGCGCTGGCGCTCCTTGGCCGTCACCGGCCTCCTGACATCGGGCGTCTCCGGAATGGAAGACGGGGTGTCTGTGGGACAAGGAGAGCAGCTGCAGATGACCACAACTCACTGGAGCTGGCTGAGTTTTGGGAGTCGGAGGCTGGCAACAAGCGTTGGAGCCTTCTCTACGGGACCCCCAATTACAGAACACCCTCCCAAGAGATGCTCACACAGCATCAAGGTGACTGCCATTTATGTACAATGTTTTTAAAAAATCTGTCCCGATTCTCCTGAGCATTGATGAAGGAGGCATTTTTGTGCTCTTGGTCTGTTCCATCTCATACTGGAATTTTACAGGATTTTGTATTTTAATCAGAAAGGCAGGATGAACAAACCAAGAGAACCCAATTCCTCAATCCACCAGAACCTCTGCGTCACTGCCTTGCACTAGCCTTTCCGCCTTACCTTTGTTCTTATTCCGGAGAGTCGATTTCAAGATGACGGCCTTGAGGGCAGCCTTGGTGTCATCCGAGATGGCCCCTTCCCGTTTGGGAGGGGCAGCCGGAGCCTCCACCTCGGCCTTCACCTCCGGCTGCACCACGGGAGAGGTGAGGTCAATGGTCTCCGGCAGCGGGTAGGGGGTGGGAGACGCCATCGCATAGTCACCGTCACCCACCCTAGGCGAGCCGGCGCTGGGCATGTCGACATCGTGGCAGCGAAGCAGCAGAGCTTGGCCGGAGGCCTCCAGGCAGCCGCCATCCATAGCCGGCCGCAGCGCTGGCTTGAAGCTGATCTGGCGCCGGATGCCCTCCCGGCGCTCGTGGAAGTCGTTGATTTCCGCCACAATGGCCTCCTTGATCTGCTCCTTGGTGAGCACCTGCTTATCAAAATCAAAATCGAAGGCCGGGACGCAGTTGGGCTCGTCGTCGGGGTCGTGGTACTTGGCCAGGAAGGGGTAATTCAGGGCCTCCGTGACCGAGATGCGCTCCCGGGGGTCGAAGCGCAGCATCTTGGAGAGCAGGAACAAGGCCTTCCGGTCCGCGTTCTGGTAGAGGCTCTCCCACGGCACCGGCTGGCGCGACGGCAGACTCTGGACGTAGGCGCGCACCCGGTCGGCCCCAATGGAGTGCACCACTTTGGCCGGTGGGGTGCCCAGGACCGTGATGATGAGCTGCAGCTGATGGATGTAGTTCTTCCCGGGAAACAGCTGCTTCCGCCCCAGCATCTCGGCAAAGATGCAGCCCACCGACCACATGTCAATGGCCTGCGTGTACTCGTGCAGGGAGAGCATCAGCTCCGGGGCCCGGTACCAGCGCGTGGCCACGTACTCCGTCATGAAGTACTTGTACTCGTCCGGCTTGGTGCAAAGGCCACGGGCCATGCCGAAGTCGCCGATCTTGAGCTCGCAGTTCTCGTTGATCAGCAGGTTGCTGGGCTTGAGGTCCCGGTGAATGACGTTGGCCGAATGGATGTACTTGAGGCCCCGAAGGAGCTGGTAGAGGAAGTAGCGCACGTGCTCCAGGGTGAGGGGCTGGGAGGAATGGATGATCTGGTGCAGGTCGCTCTCCATCAAGTCTAGCACAACATACCTGCCAGGGATGAGCAGATGTGACTAGTCAAGGAAAAGAACTTGCTCAGTCTTGAAGCTCATTGGGTGTCTTTGAGCCAGTCACTCATCCTCAGCTCACTCTACCTCACAAGGGGGCTGAGAAGATGTGTGGGGGGGGGGGGGACTATGGGCCCAATTCGATCCAACCGCCAATGCAGCTGCAATGCAGCCCCAAGGAAACTAAACAAATATTCCCTCACTTTGAGGAGGCCTCCATGACTGTCCTCTCCCCCCCCCCAAAAAAATGCAGCAAAAACACCCCATTGGGACGGCTACACCAGGGCTGGAAAACTGGATGGAATTTGGCCCTATACAGACTATCTTGTAGGGATGTGGTGGCGCAGTGGGTTAAACCGCTGCTGCTGGGCTTTCCGACCGGAAGGTTAGGAGTTCAAGACTGCGCGACGGAGTGAGCTCCCGTTGCTTGTCCCAGCTCCTGCCAATCTAGCAGTTCAAAAGCACCTAAATGCAAGTAGATAAATAGGGACCACTTCGGTGGGAAGGTAACAGCATTCCGTGCGCTACAGCGTAGAGTCATGCCGGCCACATGACCACGGAAGCTTGTCCTCGGACAAAACGCCAGCTCTACAGACTTTGAAACGGAGATGAGCACCGCCCCCTACAGTCAGTCACGACTAGACCATCCAGTCATGGGGAAAGCTTTACCTTTAGACTATCTTGTAGAAATGTGGTAGAGGCGACTAAGTGCATGGAGTGGCCATTTGGAAAAGAGTTTTTTAAAAAGAAAGAAGAGGGTAGCCTTGGCAAGAGACAGACAAACAAGGGAGATTCACCCTTCAGTAGGAATTGCCCCACCAAGCTATTCAAGGTATCTGCAGCCCAAGCTATAGACCAGCTGATGGCAATACACAAGGAGTGCCCTTCCAACAGGAGCCCCAGTCCTTATGTTCACCTCTCCTTTCTCACAAGAGACTCCAGCAGGTCCACCAAGAGGATGCTGAAGGCATCTGTGTGCTCCCAGAGGCATCTGGTGGGCCACTGTGAGATACAGGAGGCTGGGCTAGATGGGCTGTTCACCTGATCCAGCAAGGCTTTTCTTATATAAGGTAAACTACCCTCCAAGCCCAAGCGTGGCCTCTTCAAGAGGTCCATTACACACTGAGGTTACAGGGCTTAAAGGCTCTTCAAGGAGTATCACTGTATGAACAAAACTTTTGCTCTTAAGACTGGACAACTTGTTCCACTGAAAGTGACTTGTGAGCTTTTTGTACAGGCAACAGCCTAATCTTCAGTCTGCTTTGCTCCACCATGAACTCTTGCCTGCTGGCCCAGGCTGTCCCTGGAGGTCTCTAGGCCCCACAAGACCTGTTTTTTCACAAGTTGGCTTGACAGAGCATGAGATTACACAGCAGGTAGCAAGGTGTGGGTCTGACAAACTAATGGAAATGGAAACAAACAAATGGAAACAAACAGCCAATTGAAACATCATTGATATGGTCCTTCCTAGACTGCACCACTTATAATTTCACGCTTGAGCACTCCACAACTCAAAATACACACACACACCCGAGTGTGGAAAGCGAAGCAGTCCAACAGGACAGTTTCAGTTCAGCCTTCACCCTGATGTACTAGCTTTCCACAGGCAGGGAGTTTTCAACAATTCCACTACTTCATGTGGAGAGAAAAGTACTTACACAGATTTGAATTCCGCATAAGGCACAGTAGGCTTAAGGATGTCTTTGATGGCAATGATGTTGTCATGCTTGAAGTGCTTCAGGATCTTCAGTTCACGCAGGGTGCGCTTGGCGTTCATCACCACATCAAAGGCATTGGGGATTTTCTTGATCGCCACCTGTTGGCCTGGAGGGAGAAACAGGAACAGAAGCAATATCAGGGCTCTGTGCCATTTCTTATGTCCCGCATATCACCCAAGTGGTCCCTGCCTTTCCCACAAGTAGTACAGAGTGGCACGCATATTTCCACCAACCCACCATTTTATCCTTATAAGTGGAGACACAGATTAAGGCAAGAGAGAATGCAAGACCACCCACTGAACTTGACACCCCAACAGGATTTGAAACCAAGACTCCCTGCCTTGTAGACAACAATCTGGGCCAAACTGAGGCAGCTTGGGGCAGGGGATAAATTTGTATAGTCCTGAATCACCTCACCCTTTATTCCCAGACCCTTCTCTTTTTTAACCCTTTCCTCACCCACCTGTATCCTTCCGGCGTGCCGAACTCACGACCCCGTAGGCTCCAGTGCCGATTGTCTCGATAACCTCATACTCGTCCCCCACCTCAAAGGTGACGTCGAAGGAGCGGGCCTTCAAGATGGCGAGGTTCTTGGCTGCGACCGTGGCCTGGTGAGAGGGCTCCTGCTTTCCATGCCCTTGAGCGGCTTCCTCACCTTCGTCCTCTATTGGTGGCTCTGCCATGGCCTCTGGCTTTGCTTCCTGTCACAAAACACCCCCCAAAAATTAGCTCCAGGGCCTGGACTGAAGGGCAGAAGAGACGGTCCCCATTCTGGAGGTCAGCAGCTCTCGTGCCTGGACTTGTGACTGCCTGCACGCCACCTGGATAGCTCCAAAATGAAAGGAAACTAGAAATATAAGTTTAGAAACGAGGACTGTCCTGCTCATGCAGGTAATTTCCTAGGCCCTGCTTCATACTCCAAGTCTATATGAGTTGTAGAACCACAGAACGTTACAGCCAGTGGTGCAGTGATGTCATGCAGGGGGTATGCGGGGGTACACAAGTACCGGTTTCTAGGATTACGGTTGGCCCCGCCCATTCACCCGCCCACTCGTCGACTCTGCCCCCTGCAACGTTTGAATTTCCTGTACGTTTGAGTTCCCTGCACATTCTCAGAGCCAGGCAGGCAGGCAGGCAGCGAGTGAAGCCTTGCCTTGCCTTGCCACTGAAAAATGAGCTGCTCTGGGGTTTTGGAACTGTTGGGTCACTTTAACATGATACCAGGCCTCCTTAACGTGTTCTGGGGGTGCTGTGGAATACTGTTGCAACTGTTGGGTCAGTTTAAAATTGTCTGAGGCCTCAAAAAGGGCTTTTTCCATGTCTCTTCTTGCCACGACATCACTTCCGGCTTATGATGTCACTTCCGGTGGGCGGGTCCCGACATGTGCCAATCAAAAGTGAGTACCTGTTCTTAAATCATTTAGATGACACCACTGCAGTGGTGTCATTCAAATGATTTAGCAACAGGAACTCACTTTTGATTGGCACTTGTCGGTAGCCCGGAACCAGCCACGGAGCCCGTTAGGATCCGTTCTGGTCCGTTCCCCCTGAATGACATCACTGCCTTTAACCCTCTGAGTGCCGGCCAACCAAGAAGAAAAGCTCTTTGCAGAGGAATTGGGAGGGGGGAGGAGGGAGCGTGAAGTGGGCGGAGTCAGCCCTAATTTTAACTAGTGGAACTGAGTTCCCCCGCGTTCCCCCTGCATGACATCACTGGTTACAGCTGGAATGGGCCTTGGTGGCCATCACACTCAATCCCCTGTTCAGCACAGGCAGCTGCTACAGCATCCTGGCCAGATGGCCACCCAGCCTCTGCTCAAATGGCTGCTCATGCAACATGGGGCCTGTGCCGTGGTACTGCCCAGGCTCTGTAACACTTGCTTTATGAGAAGCCCATTTCCAGAAGGCAACTGAACCTTCCAATCACATAATACATCTTGTTTTTGCCGTGTGCGGAGGGCACGGCGGCATTTTCCAGTTGCCCCTCGCCTGCTTCTTTTTTCCAACCCATTTTCATTGATAATTCATTATTGGCGTAATTATACTGACAATACTGTATATCACATTTTAATCTACAGTACAATATGCACACCGAGAGCGCACATACATGTCCAGTGCAGCCATCCTTTTGACACCAATCAAGCCATGTTTTTTGATTCTCCAGACCTTGGGTGGGGGAGAGGAAGAGCTACTGGTTCTGGTTCTTAGATAAAAACCACAAACAAAATTGCAATTATCTGCACACCATCTTCAGAACTCATTTGAACAGTAATACATATAAATTTTAAATAAAGAAGTCAATATTACGCTAGAGATACAATGTCTACCTTGATTTCCTGTAGTCTGTCCATCCTGCAATTGACTGCTATTAAGGATAACTCAACATTAAGGGGGAGGCACACAAGATACTGAGAGTGCTATTCTTTATTATAGAAAACCTAGATGTTGCCACCCACACAGCTCCAGAGGTCTGTACAAAAACAGGCATCCGCACAATTACGGAGAGAAAGAGGCTGCACCCTAGAATTCACATACCCCTTTATCCCAATCATCTGGGATATCAGCAAGAGATTGACCTATTTCAGGGGAAAGTAGGAAGGAACTGCCTCTTCTCCAACTGCAAAGATGCAGCAGGGAGAGACAACAGCGGCCACTCTTCATATTGGTGGGGGAGGGAGTCTCCCAGATCTTGGAACAGGGGAGAAAATAACTGGAAGGGAAGAGCAAGAACGGAGAGCACGTGAACACGGCAAAGGAAGGGAAGGGACGATCTCATCCACCCCTCATCATTCAGTAGGTGAAATGGAGAATGTTATGGAACGGAGAAAGGTCTTTACTTATCCCAGCTAATCATCTGCAACAATGGACAAACGGGTCAGGAAAAGAGATTCCCTCCAACTGTGGGGATGTCACTAACAAAAATGAAGACTGCTGGAAAATCTAGAGAAAGGGGCTAACCACGTAGCGGGTGAGGGGAAGGTCCTATAGGAGGATGGACGAGTACGCAGGCAAAGAGGAGGCATAGCAGGGGAATTTGGGAGGGGGGAGAGACAAGCAGGAAGGGGCTGCCGCTCATCTAATGGGAAACGCATATTATGGGGTGGAAGAAAATGCATTGTAAAAACAGCTGGGATTTTAAATAGGAGAACCAGAAGGGGCTGCGTCCCGACTACACTGGTGGCTGCTCTTTTCCAGGAGGGGCGGCGGGGGGTCGCTCACCTGCTGGGGCGGGAAGGGAGGCGCCCTGGGGCAGTTCCCTCTCTGGTCGGCCACTCCCCTGTCTGCCTTACTCTAGCCTAGTCTCCCCAGAGTGCCCGGATGTTACGGCTTCGAATCCGCCCCAGCCAATCACAAGGCGAGCGGGCGGAGCCACAGTCCTGAAGCTGCAAAGCGAAGCGACTGTTCTCCTCCCTGTTTGGAACTTTTTTTTTTCCCGTCGAAGTCCTGCCTCCCTCGCCTCAACGAGCCAATCAAGGAGCGCAGAGCGAGCAGAGGGAACCAATGAGTTTGGAAATCAAAAGCATTCTGGAAGAACTGGGCTCCTGTCGCGCCTTTGATACAGGGCTGGGCTCGTAGTTCCACAGGTGCAGACATGGAGGAGCAGTGATAGGGGAAGCTTCACTCATTGAGCGTCCGCCTGTCGTGCAACTATTAAGGGCACTGAAGCTCTTCAAGGCATGAGGAGGCGGGGAATCAAAGCGAGGCAGCAATGCTTGGCCAGTTGAAGCAGGAACTGGTGCAAGCCGAGATGTCCCGCTCTCCAAGTGGCTTGGAAAAAGTATGAGTTCGCTGTCACTCCAAAGCTTGTGCACAACTTCACTAACTTAAAGGTGGCCCAATAATCGATGCCAGCTGTTGTCCTTCAGGGGCAGCTAGATAATCCTGGAATTTCAGGCTCAGGGGACTACTGTATATAGAATATACACACATATATACTGTACATAGCTGTCCCATTCTGATCCTTCAGCATCAGAATATATTTTCACCTGCGGATCAGCAGTGGAGATCCCAAATCCATCCCTTTGCACAAGAGTCGGAACGTTCCCCTGCTCCTCTTCCTATTCCCAGGAAATCTACTTATTTATTTCTCACCATCAGGCCCATTAACAGGTCTCTAGTAATGCACAGAAGTTTAGGAACTGTCATCCTAGCTCTGTGGGCTGCAAGCCTGTTTATCTGAATTCTTAAATTTCCCAAAGACCTTCACTTTGATCCCATGGTGAAATGGAGTCTTTGTTGCAGACTTTTTGCCATCTCTTAATTTTTTTAAGCCCATGCATTTAAGACACACACACAAAATCAAAATTTGTGGACCATGTAACAAGGAAATGTATTTGCAAACCCATACCACGGGATTACAGCCCAGCAGGTACGAAGCAGAGGAGGGGTTCTTAAAAACATGCTTGGCTCAGTTTTTCTCCAAAATAATGTAGATCACCTCTCAGAGCAGAGGTTGGATTCCAATTGACAAGGTCATCTGACATTTAAAAAAGAGAAAAAAACAACAACATCTCAACAGTAATAAGGAAGTTAACTGCTTGTTTATCTTTGCATCTGAGGAGGGAAATGGAGTAGAACAGATCAGAAGAGAAGAAAGGGAGAATGTCACAGTTGTCTCTTCTCGCTGACAGAGGGGAGTGGAATTCAGCAGAGCAGTGCCCCAGGATCTGGGCTGAGCAGCCTCCTTATGAAGGGGAGGGATGTAGGTAAGATGCACTGGTACGGGAATTTAGGCTCCTGGCTTCCGTCCTTTTTAGCCCACAACTTGTCAACCCACAACTATCATTTCACATTGGTAGTTTCAAAGCGCCCTCCTTCAGAGTTTAAGATTTTCAGTGCACGAGGGACGCCTACCCTGCCTCTCACCTGAAATCCCTTCCCAGACATGTGGGGGGGGGGGTCACACAGTGACACTGCTTTGGGTCCTTTACAGAAAGGAGTGCCACGCATGCAGTGATGTCATGCAGGGGGTACGCGGGGGTACACGAGTACCGGTTTCTAGGATTACAGCTGGCCCCACCAATTTGCCCGCCCACTCGTCGACTCTGCCCTCTGCAACGTTTGAATTTCCTGCATGTTTGAGTGCCTGCATGTTCTCAGAGCCAGGCAGGCAGGCAGGCAGCGAGTGGAGCCTTTCCTTTCCTTGCCACTGAAAAATGAGTTGCTCTGGGGTTTTAACATGATGCCAGGCCTCCTTAACATGTTCTGGGGGTGCTGTGGAATACTGTTGCAACTATTGGGTCAGTTTAAAATCATCTGAGGCCTCAAAAAGGGCTTTTATCATGTCACTTCCTGCCACGACCTCACTTCCGGCTTATGACGTCACTTCCGGTAGGCGGGTCCCGACACGTGCCAATCAAAAGTGAGTACCTGTTCTTAAATCATTTAGATGACACCACCGCACGCATGCGCTTTTATCACTACATAGGGCAGAACTGTGGCATTTCAAACAGGCTGCAGGGTTAAGCCCTGCCCAGATTAAGCCTTGTGCTCCTCCTCCCCCACAACCCCTTCACATATCCGGTGGCTTGCCCAAGTCAGCACAGGCCCCAGGGGCCTCGTCCGCAGCCCCAGGCAAGAGGCGATGCACACGCCGATGGGAGTCGAGGTGCCCCTTCTTGCCAAAGGCCCGTCCGCAGTCGACGCACTCGTAGGGGCGCTTGCCGGTGTGCTGCCTCTGGTGCTCCGTGAGGTGGGTGCTTTGGGTGTAGCTCTTGCCACAATCCCCGCAAACGTACGGCCGCTCGTGGGTGTGCACCCGCCGGTGCCGAGCCAAATTGGAGCTCCGCCCAAAGGCCTTGCCGCAGTCCGCACAGGCGTAGGGGCGCTCCCCACTGTGGACCCGCCCGTGGGCCAGCAGGTCAGAGCTCTGCCCAAAGCTCTGGCCACACTCCTCGCACTTGTAGGCCTGCTCAGTGGTTGGAAGGTGGGAGCGGCGGTGTCGGGCCAGCGTGGCGGCCTCCGTGAAGGATTTGCCGCAGAAGCTGCAGACGTAGGGCCGCTCTCCGCGGTGCGTGGCTTGGTGCTGCTCCAAATCGGCCGGCTCCACAAAGCGCCGCCCGCACTCCCCGCAGCGGTGCGGCCTGACACTGCCTTCCGCATGGGTGACATAATGCCGGGCCAAATCAGGCCGGCGGGCAAAACGCCGTCCGCACAAGGAGCAGGCGAAGGGGCGCTCGCCAAGGTGGTTTCGGCGGTGCTGCAGCAGGTTAGAGCTGGTGCTGAACTGACGGCCGCAGTCCAGGCAACTGTACGGCTTCTCCCCCGTGTGAGTTCGGAGATGCTGGACTAGAGTAGGCCGGCCAGCAAAGGCTTTGCCACAGTACTGGCAGGAGAACGGGCGCTTTCCTGAGTGGACTTGGCGGTGGTTGGCTAGGGCAGAGTTCTGCCGGAAAGTCTGCCCACATTCTGCGCAACGGTACGGCCGTTCCTCTGTGTGGATTCGCCGGTGCTGAGTCAAGGTGGTGCGGTGCCCAAATGACTGGCCACAGTCAGGGCAAGAAAATGGCCGCCCGTTGACGTGAATCAGTTGGTGCTTTGTCAGCATAGAAAGGTCCGCATAGGCCTTACCGCACTCCCCGCAGACGTAGGGCCTCTCGCTTGTGTGAAGGGCCCTCTGGTGGCGAACCAATGCCGATCTGACCCCAAACGCTTTGCCGCATTCACTGCAAACATACGGACGCTCACCCCGATGGGCTCGGAGGTGACGGACAAGAGCTGAGGACTGTCGGAAGCGGCGCCCACACTCCGTGCAAGCATAGGGAAGCTCTCCGGTGTGGATGAGACAATGACGGACAAGGGCTGAATGGCTGGCCAAGCTACGGCCACATTCACTGCAGATATGACGTGGTTTTGAGGCCTGTTGCCCAGCAGCCAGTTCCTCCACTGGCACAGCCCACTCAACAACGGCCTCATCAGATTCATGCTCTGAAAAAGAGTCCTGCTGAGAGGGGATTTCTTCAGGTTCATCCCCACTGGATCCCTCCCTTAATGGAGATCCAGCCTGGAAAACAATTGCCTCAGTTTCTCCCCCGGTGTCTGCTTCCCCCAGGGCAACTCCTCCCCAACCTTTCTCCCCATTGGATCCTTCTGAGTCAAGGACCATCTCACCATCAACCACAATGGACATTTTCTCTATAGGTGTTCCACCCCCATAGCCAAGGTCCTTCATTTCATCCCCTTCAGAGTTTTCCCTTTCTAGGGACTCCTTGGCAGCAAATCCACCATCTCTCGAAGACTCTTTTGGGCAACAGATTAGCTCCGTCTCTTCCCCAAGGAAATTCTCTCCTACGGGGGCCTCCATCTGGGCAGAGATTTCCTCAAGATCCTCTAAATCAGAGGCACTCACAACATTACTGTTTCTTTCTCTGCGTTCATCTCCCCCCTCTTCCTCCTCCAAAAAGACCACAGAGCTGCTATTGGAGGCCTCTTCCCAGTTAGATGCTTCTCCATGCTGCCAGCTTCCTTCCAACCACTGCTGGGTCTCCTGCAATCGGCTGCTCCTGCCTTGAAATTCCTCTTCAGAGGGCACTGTAGATAAATGGGTGTCTTCGACAGGATAAGGGTGCCCCCTTCGAAATCTTGCCTGGTGGTGATCCATTTCAACCAGGAGACAGATCTCCTCATTCTCAGTTAGGATCCCAACTTCACCTGGGGAGGAAATGAAGGAGAAGAAAGGGAAAGAACAAAGCTGAGAAACACAATCTGCACCTGGAAGGGCCTTCAAGTTTGCTGGATGGACTAATGAGGTAAATCAGTTCTTACAATGATGTGTTTGACTGCCTTGATTAGCATGAATGGAGGGCACTGAGGGCACAATCCTAACCTAGAGTTAGGCCAGTAAAGTTTGGCTGGCACAAGGGCCACCATAAATCGTGTTTGGGCCACTCTCGGACTCAGGGAGGATGGCGCACGTCTGTGTGTTGGCCTCTCTGACTCCACAAGTGGTCCAGACATACTTCACGGTGTCCCTTGTGCCAGCCAAACTTTGCTGGCCTAACTCCAGGTTAGGATTGCACCCTGGAACAAGTGGTTTGATGAAGGCTGAATCTTCCTCAGTGGATCTAGCCTTTGGAATGCAGTATCCATCAGAATTTTAAAGGACATCTGAGAGGAGATTTTGCATTTTAAATTTGGACAGAGAGAGAAAGAGTGGGAAAGAGCTAGGAATTTGGGTGAAGGAGGGGGTTTCTCTCTTTAGGAGCCTGATGCAGGACGAGAGATTGCAATTTCTGTTTTGCAACCTGTTTGCTCCAAAGTGCTCTGCATCTATATTTATAATGAAGTGGATATTATAAAGGCTTCTGAAGTCTCCAGTCCTCACACTGGTCCAAAGGAAACTTTCTACCCTTTCACTTCTCACAGCTTGAGAAGCGAAAAACCCTTAACAGTATGGTCTTGTGGTGGTGTTCCCCAGCAGAACTGAGCCCTGGCATCCTCTTTGTGCCTCGGCTCAAAAGCAGCGTTTCCCAAATGTTTTCACTCTAGGACCCACTTGGAAAAACAACAATCTGTTGCGACAATACAAAAAAAAACCCTAGAAATACTTTTATTTATTAAAAATAATAATTAATTAATAATTGGGCTCCTGTGCTTCTGCTAGAGACCTTCGTCTGTGTGTGTGTGTGTGTGTGTGTGTGTGTGTGTGTGTGTGTGTGTGTGTATGTGTCTGTGTTAGACTCTCCCCACAAATGGAGTTAAGAGCTGTTCCCCCAAACCCTTATAGTCATTCCAGGAGATCTAAAAGGCTGAACGGGAGAGCAAGATTTACAGTTAGGGACTTCCAGGGCAGACAAAAGGATGACATTGGATTCACTGTGAATTCACTATGTGACCTCAGGCACACTAATTACTTTTAAAAAACCAGAAAATGTGGAATATTCCTTTTGGGAGTATGGAAAATTACCTCAAACCACATATTAGCCTTCCAACTAGTGCTTTCTGCTCTGAAGCAGGCAAAGGTGGTGCTTAGTTTGTTTTTCATGTTTCAAGTGAGCTGATATTTGGTGGGTGGCAAAAAGTTTTTTTAATGTTTCAAAACCTGTTTGCCACCCACCAAAAATCAGTTCGCGACCCACTGGTGGGTCCCAATACAACCCACAGTTTGGGAAATACTGCTCTAGAGACCTGAAGCATAGGTTCCTGTTTATGTCTTAAATGTTCAGAACAGGCACATTTTCCACCACTCCAGCACAGAAACCTACAAACAGCCCTCCTGGATCCGAATACAGGTTTCTCTATCCCAGCATCTGCATCTGGGAAAGGTTCATCTGTTCCCAGCAATGGCCACCCAGATGTCCCCAGGAAGCCCATAAGAAGGGCATGAAGGCAGGGCCCTTTCCTGCTGTCTACCTCTTGAATTCAAAGATAGACTGCCTTTGAGTGTGGAGGTTCCATTTTATTCCCTTCTATTACGATAAACCTGACAGCAACACCAACATGCTCCTTTCTTCCTTTCATCTTGTCTCATGTTCAGATACAGAGATAATTTGTATAACTCCAATGCCTCCACCCTTTTGCTTGCTTACATCCCCCCCCCAAAGCCGTGGGGAGAGGATCAGGTGCGTCAGTGCACAAGACAGCACTTCAAAGAGGAAATACCACAGTGCATGCATCACACGGCATAAGGCAATACAACCAATATTTATACAGTAAATGCCAAATCACAGCCCTAAAAATATGCTGGCTCCCATTTTTATTTATTTATTTATTTATTTGTAGCCCATGCAAAGGAAGGTACACATCTGGCAACCCCCAAAAGTGCGGGTGGCAAGCAGGCCTCCAGAATCCTAGGATGATTTGACTCCAACCTCCCCTATGTATTTTACTAAGCATAGCTGACTGCATTTAATTGTATGAACGTATATGATACAACCAATAATCCAATTACAATGAATATGAAGACTCTCAGATGCATTAATTTATTGCAAATGAAGCGAGCAAGAAACCTCAGAGGGCACAGCTGGTGGGTCCCTACAACTGCACTCACCTGCCGGTGATCCATCCCATCTTCCCGAATGAAAGAAAGGGGGGGAGGCGGATCCAAGATGCTGGCGTGGGAATGGAATAATGCCACACTAACCGGGCAAACAAAAGTCACACTTTCTAAACCAGCAGCAGCGCGCCAAAGGAGATGGAAACAAGCAACCTCCTTTTTTGAGTCACTTTCCTTTGCAAGGAAAGATGGGAAATGGCTGCTGAAAAGCATTCTGGGAGTTGAAGTTTTCATTTTGATCTCCCCCCCCCCTTAAAGATACACGTTACAGTACTCTAGCATTCATTATAAAGCAGTGTTTCTCAAACTGTGGATTAGGACTCACTTGGCGGGTCAAGACCTGATGTCACATGGGTCACAGAAAGCCAGGAGCAGCCATTTTGGAAGCTTATTTTTGCTATATTCCTTTTGTGAGTTTAAACAGTTTGAATTTTCAAGTGAGGGGTTGTTGTTGTTTTTAATGGCTTCAGTGCAGTGCTTTTACATCATATTTTGTCCCCGTCTTGCTTTCTGTCAGAGATGTTTCATGGTTGTACAACTGCTGCAATCCAAGAATGCCAGCTTGCATTCCAGGAGTGTCTTTTGATTATGTCACTTTGATGGCACTTCCTGCTTGATGTCGCTTCCGGCTATGACATCACTTCTAGGTTAATGGCATCACTTCCGGTGGGTCCCGACTTGAGTATCATTCTAAAAAGTGGGCATTGGTTTAAAAGGTTTGAGAACCACTGCAACAGAGACTTGGACTTTCCTAAATCACTTCTCAGTGCCTGGATTTGGCTCTGAAGCCTGCAAACACTGCCTGAAATTGCAGGAGAGAAGAGAGAAAGGCCGCAAGTGTCACAAGCCTCAACACGGTGTTTTTGTGCGAGCCCACATGGGTGGCTGCACATCACAAAGTCATCACGCTCTCATCTCTTGAGCTCTCTGATAGGCTTATGATACTTCTGCTGTGGCACTGGCGTAAGGTTGCGAACCAACAGGAACGGAGAACAGCCTGGGTGGGTGTTTCGTTCAACGTTTTGCTTTTGCACCCAAAACAGGAGGAAAAACTGCTTTTCTCCCCTTAACTAGTTTATTTTTAAGCCGTACACTCTAAGATGAACAGATTTTTGCACTCGACTCCTTCATCCTCTGACCCATCACAAGCCTGTAAATTTCGCAGACTGTAAATTTTCATAGGATCGCAGACCGCAAATTTTCATAGGTTTGATCATGATGGAAAAGAACCATCGTTCTTAAGAGAAAATGGTTTTTAGATTATGCACAGGGCCGGTCCACCCATGAAGCCAACTGAGGCAGGTGCCTCAGACGTCAGATGGACAGGGGGCACCCACTTCCATCCGCTCACTCGCCTCCACTGCTGCACCTCCTCTCACTCCCTGGATTGGAAGAGGCCAAGGACCCAGTTAAGTGGGAAATGAAGCACGGAGGCGAGGAAGTGCTGGGCTAGAGTGACAATTTATTTTGGTTTGACGCCCTGATTGACATTCACAACAGCTTCTGAAAACTCTACATTCGTCAGAATGTTTTGTAACTGTAATGCAGATGAACTTAAATGCAAAATTGAATGTTAATGGGCCTTAAGTGCTTTTCACATAAACTGGACCGAACTGATTTGCCTTAATGAAGTGAGCTCACTTACATGCACGTAAGGTCCTTGCATGTGTGTAGTAGACCTTTGTACTGCCTTTCATTATTTTCAATTTAGAAGGAAAAAAAGACACCAAGATGAAACAATATGAATAAACCAGTTTTGAGTTTGTATTAGTATCAGGTTTGATACATTCCTAGAATTACAAATTCAACCAACGGCACTGCCAAATCCGTCGAGCAAACATGATTAGAGGACAGGTAAGAGGTAATTAATTTTGTCACCACAACAATCCCACCCCTCCCCCAAAAAGAGACATAAATATGGAGAAATCCCTACATTGTTATCATTCGAATGCTACTAGAGACATTTGTTTGCTATTCTTGATGCAGTGCGGGGGAGGGGGGGTGCCCTGAGTTACAGAAGATGAGTGCTTAAGGCTGCAATCTTGAGCACACTTACCTAGGAGTAAACTCCATTGAACACTACAGAACTTACTTCTGAGTAAACATGCACAGGATTGCGACGTTAGAAATGAAGGGGAGAAACCCAAAACATTGGCATAAAAAGGTCATGTGACTGAAAGTGAGAGGAGAAACAAAAAAAATGGGGGAAGGCTGAGGAAAGAAAAAAGGCAAAGAGATTAGCACCTAATTAGATCTCACATCCTCAATACGCTCTAAGAGGGGGGCTCTGAGAGGTCTCTCACTCACGCTGACACCAAGTTGGGTTCTTGAGACACTCAAGGGCTGGCAGGTCATCTCGTGCCACAGAGGATTCTGGGATGCACCCAGTGGTGTCATTCAAATGATTTAGGAACAGGAACTCACTTTTGATTGGCACTTGTCGGGAACCCGGAACCAGCCACGGAGCCCGTTAGGATCCGGAACGCCTGTTCTGGTCCGTTCCCCCTGAATGACATCACTGGATGCACCCCCCAATTCTGCAGGTAGCTGGCCATACTGAAAGCAGCACATAAAGTGGGTCTTGTATGTCACTTGTGGCACAGCAGTTACCCTCTGAAGAGTGCCATGCTAGGCTTGATCTGGATGTGCTGGCCCTGAGCTAGCCACTCACAGCAGGAGCAGGTAACCCCAGACCCCACTGGGACACTGTGTGCACTAGAATTGAAGCAGGAATGATGCACCATGAGATATTTCTGCACCACCATTGACGATGGCCGTGCAGAAGAGCCCGACTCTTGCCTTCCAGCTGTAGGACCGACAGGCTGGGGGCCTGTGCAAGCTTAACACAAGTGCATGGTGGGACTGAGAGGGGGAACAATCTGTAAACTGTTGCTATGGTACAATACACAGTAGAGCTTGGAGAAGCTTCAGTCTCTTGAGAACATGCTGAAAATCACGGCCTTTGAGGTGAGTCACATTTGCTGTGCGATTTACTCCCGTTGTAGCTGCTGCTCTTGATCTTCATCTCACTAAGCTTGCACTTTTGCTGTAGATAGCATGTGGCAGGGGGTTCCACCGAGCAGAGGCAAACGGAGCACTATCGCCGTTGTTTTCAAGGATCTCAGCACAACACAGCTGAACTGGTGAGGTAGATAGATGTCAGCACTGGAAGGAGTTTGAAATCAAAGCTGTATTGGGATGGGAGATATCCACTACAAATCTTGTATGAAAAATAAAACTAAGAGAAGGATTCACAGCTATGTTGAGCATTCTCAGATTTAGAAAACTCTGATGCAGGATAGCAAAAGTAACAGGTTCCCGCCAGCCTGTTACCATGGCTATCCTGTGTCAGAGAGTTCCACCGGTACGTAGTTTGCTGTCTTCAAGGATTATTACTTAGCCTCTGCAAAGCACTGTCTCCAAATATAGTGCTTGACAGTAATTCCAAGGAAGAAAACGTGCTCCAACTTGGATTGGTGAGGTAGGCATTGGCACTGAATGGCTGCTCAACCAAAACTGTACCAAGATGGGAAATATTTGCTAACAAGCTTCAAAGGTCAAAACAATTCTGTGGGGAAGTCAGACATACATTGAGTGTGCCAAGAGCTTGAACATCTACTTCACCTAAAACATGCCAAATAGATCCCATTTTTCTCCTTCCCCTCCAGAAATCCATTTCTGATAACTGACATGTCTCTCCTAGCACAGTCAACGGGCAAACAAGATGAACCAGTGTAAATATGAGATTAAAGAAGTCTGGAAATCGGAGAACCGCCATATTGGATCATAGCAATCATCTACTTCTGTATTCTACCAGTTCTAGAAGTTACAGAAAACACACACAAACCAGTGAGATGTACAACCATCTCACCAACTCCTGACTCAAAGTCCCTAAGGATTTAGGGACTATGACATGCCTCGTTTACCCTTCTTTGCATCTAACAGCTGCTGCATCATGCATTTGCCTTTCTCCCCCTCCCCCCTCTAAAAAATGACAAGATAGGAAAATCCGCAGTCCAATAAGTGGAGTTCAGATTCAGACTTCTAGAAACCAAGGCTCAATCTCAAATTCAAGTCACCACATGACTTTAAGTGAAAGTCAAAGAGGCAAGTGTCTCGTCCCCAACCTGCGTAAATCTGAAACACCTGTGCTTACCCTACAGCCTTCCAGATAAGAATGCGTATGCCTTGGGAAACAGGCTGAACTATAACTTTAAATAAATGACATACCATTGCCCTTCTCAAAACCTTTTGTGGTTGTGGTTTGAAATCTTAAGATTGCAAAGCATTGTGATGAGGAACCTCCACAACTGTCTACCTATTATTTGTGGTAAGCCAACTTCTTATTATATGAGGGCTAGCAACATGCTTTTTCCAAAATGCAAATTCTCAGAAATCTAACATGAGCACAGAGGCCACACTGAGGCCAAATGCCGTCTAGCCCAGGACTAAGTAATCCATGGGGGATCCCTTCCAGCTTCCTTTACGTACGTTCTTTTTTTACTTCCTAGACTTGCCTCAATAGTGTAGTAATCTAAGTAGTAGCCTGGCTCACTAATTCCTAGAGGTGTTTGGAGATTGGAAATAACCTAGAGGTGTTGTTTACCTTACTCAGAAATAAGTCCAATGTGTTCAGTAAGACTTAAGAGTGTAATCCTATCTTACTCACCAGAAACAAACACCTCTACTAATTCCATCTACAGAGTCACAAGGATCAACCAAACCATGCAGTGGCAGAGAAAGCAAGCCACAGACCACCCTCCAAGTGTTACTAATGTGGTCAGAAGGAGGAGTGGCCAATGTCACATGGTAGGCAACAGCTGTCACATGACAGGAAGTACAGAAGACAGACATTTTGTTGGAGGTTTCCAGCAGTCAAAAGGAACATCTCCCATCCCAATTTTTCCAAGAAACAGGAAATGATAAAATGTGCATGAGTCAGGGCAGAGGAAGACACTGAATTTGGAAGACTGCCCCCCCCCATTTCGTCCCTGTTCGTCCAATCCACCTGCTCAGGCAGCCCTCCTCATACACTCTACATTCTGTCCAAGGCCACCAGCTCCCGCTTATTTCATGCAAGAAGCTGTTTGAGATCTATAATGTTTTGGAGAGGTTTTTGTTCCTGGAAGGAGGGGAGGAAACTAGGAATCAGAACAAAATATACCATGGCAGGTGAATTCACCCTGCGTGTGCAGGTAAAGAATGTAAGTTTGCGTTGTTTGCTATAACTTCACACTCATCCTATTTCAGTTCTGTCCCTGTGCACACCCCATCCTAGTAAGAATGTCTGAATGTCCATATGGGGCTCACTCCCCATCCCTTGGCCCACCTGATGCCCCCGATTATGTCCAACTGCCCCCAACGTATCATGCCCTGGGTGGGAGGGTACACTTCAGGTCAGCCCCGTCTCCTTTCTAGAACTGACATGCGCCACCATTCCTGGGGAAATTAGGGTTTCTCTGCTGTGTGATTCTGGAGATGCTGCAACAGGATCGAACTGTTCCTGGAGATCTTTCCAGGTTCAGGATGAGCAAAGTACCTGCCCCTGTCCTGCTGCACATGGCGCTGAGCCAGCACATCGCTGGCACTGGAGGTTTTCCCCAAGTCAAGGTGGAAATAGGGTCCCGTTGCCTCCAGACCATCGCCTGAGCTTCGCCTTCCATCAGCCCTGTGGTCCTTCGGCCATGTGGAGGTGTCCTTTTCAGAGACCCGGCTTCTCCTCTGCAACAGAATGGCTGAGATCTCCGTGAAGCTCTCCCCAAACTCCAGAGAACTCCCACGGTCTCTCTCCTTGACACAGTGGTTTTTGGGCTGCTGGTGCACATCTCTGCCTTTCTCCACTGTGTGTTCTGCCTGATGCTGGACCAGAGCCGGCCTGTCCGGAAAGCCTGTCCCACACTCAGGGCATCTCAGTATCTTTTCCTTCATATGGCTGATCTGGTGATGGGACAAGCCAGTGGCATCGGCAAAGCTCTGCTCACAGTCGTGACACTTGTAGGGCTTGGTGCTTGGGTGCCGGATGAGAGCAGCCATTTCAGTAGAAATTGGAGCAGGGGCTCTTTTCTGGGGCAGAGAAACAGCCAAGCGTTCCTTAAAGGGAAAATCATCCTGGGGATCCAGGCATGGCTCTTCTTCGAAGGGGGTTTGCTGATGTGGGGCTGCAAGATCTGAGCTGTCCTGGGGGCAAAGCCCGCATGAAGGGGATTTCTCGTCCACTGTGATTCTCTGATGTATATTGTCAGGAGCGCTATCTTTCAAGTGGATTCTCTGGTGTGCAGCAAGACCAAAATGGCCTCTAAATGGCTGATTCTCCAGTGCTGTGCTCGGAGAGGAGCTAGGGCCTGAGTTTTCATCAGAGGACTTGTCTCTGGGAAAGATGTTCTGATGCGCACCAATACTTTTATCAGTAGTTACCTCCATGTGGGTTCTCTGATCTGCACCTACATCTGAGTCACTATTGAAAAGTTCTCCGGATGCAAGACATCCTTTGGCTTTATCCCCCTTGTGGCTCTTCTGGTGCAGCATAAGAGCCTTGGTGTCTACAAAAGTCTCCTCGCACTTTGCACAATGCAACAGCTTCCCACAAGTGTGGGGGGGCACCCTTGAAGCTCTCCTCACATTCAGAGCACTTACACAGTTCCTCTGGATTGTGGCTGATCAGGTGATGGGTGAGAGCAGAACTGTCAGCAAAAGCTTGCCCACACTCTGAGCAGGTGTGAGGTCTCTTGTGGTTCTGCTGGTGATCCACCAGCTCTGCACTATCCTTGCAGCTTTCCCCACACTCTAGGCAAACCCAAGCTGCATGCGTCTCTTGATGCTGCGTAAGGGCAGTCTCATCCACGAAGCTCTCCCTGCAATCGACACATGCAAAACCCTTTGAAGATTCCTGGTCAAGCATAAGTGTCACGTTCTCCTTGCACCTCCCACTCTCCTCGTGCAGGGCTAGCGTCTTGCTGTCGACAAAGCTCTCCCCACACACACCACATATGTGCAACGAATGGGTTTCCTCGTGCTGCGCCAGGGCCAAGCTGTCCTTGCAATTCTGCCCACAGATGCCACATATCCAGGATTCATGATTCTCCTGGTGGCAGGCCAAGGCATCGGCATCCCCAAAACTCCTTCCACATTCAGAACAGATGTAAGAGGTGTGGCTCTCTCGGTGTTGCATTAACACTGCAGCATCTTGGAAGCTCTGTCCACAGACGTTACACCGATGGGCAGAGTGGTTCTTCTCGTGCTGCGCCAGCTCAGTGGCATCCTTGCAGGCCAGCCCACACGCGGCACATGTTGTGCTGCTCTCCTGATGCGACGCTGGCAGATGGCCATCCTCACAGCTCTCCCCAGAAACGTTGCCCACGGCGGGCGAGTGGCCCTCTGGCTCTTTGGCTTCTCCCCTGGCACATTTTCCATCCTCCTCCTGCTGGTGGCGCAGCAGCTCCTCCTCCTGGGCGAAGCGCCGGCCACAGCCATGGCAGACGTGGGGGCGCTCCTCCATGTGAATGCGCTGGTGGGTGATGAGGTTGGAACTCTGGGAGAAGCGCCGGCCACACTCCTCGCAGTGGTAGGGCCGCTCGCCGGTGTGCGTCCGGCGATGCTGGGTGAGGTGAGAGCTGCGCACGAAGGCCTTGCCGCAGTCAGGGCACGCGTAGGGCTTCTCGCCCGTGTGGATGCGCTGGTGGCGGATCAGAGTGGAGCTCATGCCGAAGCACTTCCCGCAGTCGGCGCAGCGGTAGGGCTTCTCCCCCCGGTGGATGCGGGAGTGCAGGGTGAGGTTGGACGCCAACGAGAAGCTCTGGCCACACTCGCCGCAGGCGTACGGGCGGCTCTCGATGTGGCATCGCCGGTGCCGCTCCAGCGCCGAGCTGAGCCCAAAGGTCTTGCCGCAGTCGGCGCAGCGATAGGGCTCCACCCCCATGTGAAGGCGCTGGTGCTTGACCAGGGTGGCCCCGTGCCCAAAGCGCTTGCCGCACTCCTGGCACTGGTAGGGCTTCTCGCCCGAGTGGGTGCGCTGGTGCTGGATGAGCTCGGAGCTCTGGATGAAGGTCTTGCCGCAGTCGTTGCAGCGGAAGGGCTTCTCGCCAGCGTGGATCTTCCGGTGCTTGACCAGGTTGGCGCTCTGGGTGAAGCCCTTGCCGCACTCCTCGCACTTGAAGGGGCGCTCGCCGGTGTGCGTGATCTGGTGCTGGATGAGGTCCGAGGAGCGGTAGAAGCTCTTGGGGCACTCGGGGCAGCGGTAGGGCTTCTCGCCCGTGTGGCTGCGCTGGTGCTTGATGAGGTTGGTGCTCTGGGAGAAGGCCTTGCCGCACTCCCGGCACACGTAGGGCTTCTCGCCCGTGTGGGTGCGCTGGTGCTGGGCCAGGTTGGAGCTCCAGGAAAAGGCCTTGCCGCAGTCGCCGCAGACGTAGGGCTTCTCGCCCGTGTGCGTCCGCCGGTGCTGGACCAGGTGGGAGCTCTGGGTGAAGGACTTGCCGCAGTCGGCGCACGTGTTGGGGCGCTCGCCCGTGTGGATCCGCCGGTGGCGCACCAGTTTGGACCACTGGCTGAATGCCTTCCCGCATTCGCCGCAGGGGTAAGGGCGTTCCCCCTTCCCTCGGGGCGGAGGTGCTGCTGCAGTGGCAGCGGATGGCAGGTCCTCCTCCTCCTCCTCCTCCTCAACCTGGCTTTGGAGCACAACGCATAAGGTCGCCTCATCATCGTCTTCCTCCTCTTTCTCTCCATCACCTGGCAAGCACAGCACCGGGAAGGGGGGGGGTTGGAGGAAAAAAAATGCCAGGCTTTTAGTCCGTTTGCATCGCCTAAGGTGCAAGGAAAAGCAAAGTCCCCAGCAGATCCCCTCCGACACCCCACTCCACGCACTGAGAGGGCCGTTCCTGCCCCACGCCTTGCAGACTGGTCTGCTCTTCCAGGACGAAATGCAGGTTGCCGCGTCAATGTCAATCCTGTCTTTGATCCGCTGACCACCAAGGATCAGCCCAGCCCCAACCCTCAGTCATACAGAACCCCAGCCACAGACCTCGGCCTTCCATCTGAGCAGCCTGCCCTGTGACAGAGGTTACTGCAGGACCAGGCACCAGCCTCTGGCATGCTTGGGGGTTCCTTTCCCAAGTCTGGCCCTTCTGATTGTCACGGCTCCTCACGGAGCTGGAACCCTGCCTGCCCTGGACCACACTACCTGCCTCTGGCCACATCAGACTACCAGCCATAAGAACATAAGAAGAGCCCTGCTGGATCAGGCCAAAGGCCCATCTAGTCCAGCTTCCTGTATCTCACAGCGGCCCACCAGGTGCCCCAGGGAGGCATGAGACAACAAGATGCTTGCATCCTCTTGCCACTCCCTTGTACCCGGTACTCTGAAGTAGCCCACCACCTTTGTAAGGAGGTTGCACAATCCATCATGGCCTATAGCCCACAATGGACCTTTCCTCCAGAAATCCGTCCAATCCCCTCTTACAGGCATCAAGACCAGATGCCATCACCACCTCCTGTGGCAAAGAGTTCCACAGATTAACCACCCGCTGGGTAAAAAAAAGTACTTCCTTTTATCTGTTTTAACTCCCCCAACCCTCAGTTTTAGCGGATGCCCCCTGGTTCTGGTGTTTTGAGAGAGGGAAAAGAACATCCCTTTATCGACTCTATCCCTTCCATGCACAATTTTGTATGTCTCAATCGTGTCCCCCCTCAGGCGCCTTTTTTCTAGACTGAAGAGCCCCAAACGCTGCAGTCTTTCTTCATAAGGAAGGTGCCATTATAAGGGAGCCAGCTCCTCCAGACCCTGAAAACCCCACCAGACCCCTTCACTGCTTAGCAGCAGTTCTCCAGCCAAGGACTCCATTCCACACTGGCCACTTCCGGTCCTCCTTCCCACCTGTATGGGTGGTTCCTGGAGCCTCCTCTTCTTCCAAAGCTCCAGGGCTGCTAGGCTCTCGCGCCTGCCGTTTTGCTGCTATGTGGGAAACGGGAGCAGAATCATTTTCAGGGTAATCTGCAATCACAGAGCAAGGACAAGAAGTTAAACACAGGCAGTGGGCTTCTCTAAGTACTGAAAATCTGCTCCCCGTCAGGATGAACGGCAATTAGCCTTCTCAGGAACTTTATTCCTGGGGTTCCTCCTCTCCGTAGATCAATGATGGTGGACAAACTTCCCTGAAAGCATCTCACCCACCAACTATCCCTCACAATACATGACAGCAGCCAGCAAAAGTTGAGAGCTCTGTGATTATGATGTTTCTCAGTTTACCTGCCTGGTCAATGGACCACATGACTCACATGCTATATCCTATAATCCTTTACATAATCCTTGTGTAGAACACACAAGGAGTTCCATTGCACCCCTGCGGGGGCGGCGGAGCGGGGTGTTCCGTAAACAAATCCACAAATTGACACTGTCTCTGCCAGTCGCTGTGTCTCTCTATCTAACGCGTCCTTAACATCAGCAACAGCAGAAGCCAAATCATAGAACTAGGCACAAAATCTAGCACTCCTGGTTTCCAAAACCAATCCCCTTTGTTTGCATTACCACCACCACCCTGATTCCCTGCTTGTTAAAGCCCCCTTTTCAATTCCCAGACCTGTAGCAGGATTCTTCCTCTCGGCCTGCCCTAATCTCCCCCTATAACTGAGTTTGCAGACACTTCTTCTTCAGCTCGGGGGCACGACTGTGTGTTGGGGCCACTGACTAATAACAACATGCTACGACATACCCAAGGAAGCATCAGCTTCTGCGTTCTCCTGCATGGCCTCCTTGTTTGCGCTTCCAGGGCTTCAGACGGATGATGTTAGGCCTCACTTTGCAGGGTCAACGGCATCTGAAACAAGGAGGTGTTTCATTCTGCGGTCCCCAAAATGTCCCTCTGGTTCTTGTGAAGCTTCAGCAGCAGACCGTCATGCCTTGTTCAATCAATCAATCAATCACTAGTATTTATATACCGCTTTTCAACATAAAGTTCACAAAGCGGTTTACAGGCAAATAATATTAAAGTTAAATGGCTCCCTGTCCTAAAAGGGCTCACAATCTAAAGGAATGGGGAACACCACCAGTAACAGCCACGAGAAAGACACTGTGCTGGGGTGAAGAGGGACAATTGCTCTCCCCCTGCTAAATATTAGAGAACACCACTTGAAAAAGTGCCTCTTGCCCGGTTAGCAGGGGTTTGTTGAGTTTCTAAAACTATTTTGACTCTTAGGCAAATTAGAGTCCCGATGGCAGCCTCACCACCTTTCTTCGCCTCTGGCCAGTCATCTTTCTAAAAAGATCACACACACTGGCAAGAGCAAACAACTTCCTATTCCCATTTGAAAGCTGAAAGGATGGGAAAGAAAGGAGTCACCTCCATCCACACCTGTCAAGGGGCGAGTCCTGGCTGCCTGGTGTTAGTTGCCCCTCAGATGGTCCCTGCGAACACAAGTTGCTGCCTTAGAAGTGGTGGTGAAGTTGTTAGGCAGTCACCAAGTGCTTCATTTTTGAATGATGGTGTTGGAGAAGACTCTTGAGAGTCCCCTGGACTGCACAGAGATCCAATCGGTCAATCCTCCAGGAAGTCAAGCCTGATTGCTCCCTTGAAGGACAAATCCTGAAGCTGAAGCTCCAATACTTTGGCCACCTCATGAGAAGAGAGGACTCTTTAGAAAAGACCCTCATGCTGGGAAAGATGGAAGGCAAAAGGAGAAGGGGGCGGCAGAGGATGAGATGGTTAGACAGTGTCACCGAAGTGATGAACATGAAATTGGGCAAACTCAGGAAGCTAGTGGAGGACAGGGAGGCCTGGCGTGCTGTGGTCCAGGGGGTTGCAAAGAGTCGGACACGACTTAGCGACTGAACAACAAGTGCTTCATCCATTTTCCCTGTTGTAGCACAGGTAGCTGCAAGCCCAGACTGAAAAGGTTGAGAACCCCTGTTTTAAAGAATACATTCAGGTCACCACTCCAGTGTGGAAGCAGCATGGCAGTGCTATAATGCATCCCCTGGTTTCGTGTGGCACCCAAATGTACAAACGATTCAAGCTTTACAATGCAAGTTAAACTGGAACACGGTAGGCAGACATTTCGACACATACCAGAGATTTCACTACGCTGAAAGATCCCATTTCAGGCATTTTCATGGCCGCATGAAGCAAGGGAAAGGTGTGGGGAGAAATGCTGGTTGCAGCAATAGGACTCGCCAGCAGACCACACTTGAGGGGGGGCCACTCTTGCCTATTTCCCACGCTTCCAAAAAAGCTCTCCAGCAGCTGCATTCATTTATCAGCATGGCTAACCCAGCTTTGCCTATAAAAATACGTACAAGGTGGCAAACTATGATAGTCAAATTTAAAATGAGAGCGCAGAACTGAGCAAGCTGCGCAGAACAGACGTTATAGGTCAATAGAAGAAACCAGCTGCAATAAAAACACATTTCAAAAGGCAGAGTCTATAAAGGCCTAGTGAAGAGTCTCTCTCTCTCTCTCACCTACCTACCTACCTACCTACCTACCTACCTACCTACACACACACACACACACACATTTCCCTCTGCACTGTTTAGGCTGTTAAGATGCCGTTTTATGGCCTTTATAAACCTGCTTAGCAGCCCACTGGAAAATGAAAAGATGGCACTCTCTACATGTTAGTTCTCTGGACAAATGTAGCCAGTAGCGGGGGGGGGGGGCATGAGAACAACTCTCCCCTCCCCACTAAATAGCACTTACAATTCGTTTCCCTCTGCACTGCTTAGGCTGTTGAGATGCTGATTTATAGCCTTTATGAAACCTCCATATGAACATATCTTCTCTGTTTTGTTGTTTTCCCTCTTATTCACGTCCCCTTCCCTACCCCAGTTTGGTTTTTATCTGCAAAACTCATTGCCAGCCTCCATTCTGCCCTGCCAGCCTGCAGTCAACCTTGTTTTTACACCCGCCGCTGACTCAGAATTCCTAACCGGCTTTGCCTGAGGCCAAGTGGCAAGACAAGAGGAGGGAGCTGGATTGCAAGGCTGGAATGTGTCTCTCTGAGTTACATGCTTGGCTCAGGCTCCACCTTCAGCCTTTGGGGGGGAGGAATGGAGTAACTGATTTTCCCCTATATTTTAATCTTAAAACTTCAGGCCACCCAACACAATTCTTAAAGACAGCACCAATCTCTCAATATCAATACTGCAGATAGATGCAGTCAAATCAGGAGCAGATTATGCCCATTTTTTTTTAAACCCCTTTGTAAGAAAATTCTTGAATGTAAAAAAATAAATGAGTACGTCAGGGAGAAAAGTAATAGCCCACTTCATGCTCCAATGAAGCCAATTTTCTAATTGCAGGGAATTTTTTTTTTAATTTAAACATTGCATTACAGTTATAACGATAACCAAAGAAATGGGATGAGGGCAAAGAAAGGGACATTGTACATTTTCACTGATTGAGAAGTAATACAAGTTTTTATAAAGTTCTAGTAAAGTAACTGCCACATGATGGGGAGAAAAGGGAGGTCGTGCGATGGGTCCCTGAAGGCATAATATGCTGCTGTGCAGCCTGCAGCCAAAACACGCACTGCACCTTCTCCTGGAGTCCTTCCCAGTAAAGCCCGTGCAACACCCTTCCCCGCTTATCCAGCTGCAGCCCCCCTTGTTCCTTTATTCCCAAAGAACCCAGGGACACCTCTGAGAATTTGCATTGCCTGCTCCTTCACTGTCAGGTGCCTCCAGGCTTGATTCAAGAGTCCTGTAGCCAAGACATTCACCCAGGGGGCTACTGGTTTGCTGGTCAGAGGAGGGAACTGGAGCCAGTTCCAGCTGGGGCATCACCCCACAGCACATAATTCTCCTGGCCTGGAAGGTGACACCACAGGCCCAATTTAGTCCCACTGGCCATCACAACGCTCCCGACCTGCTACCCTCCCTGGAGTCGTAATATGTTGTGAAGGATGCCCGGAGTTCATCTTCTTTCTGTGCTGACCTCCAAGCCTGACTTTGGCCTTTAGCCTGCTTCAACAGGCTCCAGACCACAGGCCAGATCTGGCACCCATCTGCTCCCTCTCCTGCGGGAGTAGCGCTTCCTATTCCACCAGGGAAGCTCTGTAAGGCCCCTCCTACAGCCCCCAAGAGTCACCGTATCCAGCGGCTTCAGCATTCTGCTGCGTCAAGAATGCTGCGTGCCCAGAGTTCAGGGTAGATGCGGCTGGCTACAGCGACTCCTGGGGGCTGTAGGAGGGGCTTTACAGAGCTTCCCTGGCAAAATGGTGCCTGTTGCACCGGGGAAACATTTGGCTGCAGGAACGGTCTCCAATTTGGAGACCACTGGCCTACCTGACCACCCTCCACCTGCACACTTGAGGTACTTGCCTGCCCTTACATAACCTCACCCTGTGGGCTGAGCAGGGTCAAGGAGCTCGTCACCTGTTGATATAACCCAGTATTATCCGCATATTCAATTCCAAACAGACTTTGTTTTTTCAGGAAACTGGCCCATGTAATCTGCAACTGCGGCTGATTAAAAGCTGAGTTTCAGCTGCCTCGTGGGAGGAGGAGTGTGCTGAACGCAGCTGCGTCTCTGGTGAGAGCAGGGAAGCCTCATCAGCCAGCAGACGACAGACGGGTGGCTAAAGAAAGAAGGCTAAATCCAGAAAGAAAGATCTGTTTGAGTGTGGTTCTTGAAAGAGAGAACATTCTGTAAATTGTAAAAACCTTCGGGTTTGTGAAAAGTCTGCCTATGTAAACCGCCTTGAGTTGTAATCATTAGAGAAATCTAGTGACCTTAAGAAAGGCAGTATATATAAATACATGTATAAAAAAATCTGTAACTCCAGTTCAAGATCTCACCACAAGCCCCCTACTAAACAAAGACACAGCGTGCAGCTGAGTGAAAATCCACCATGAAGCAAAGCAGAATTGCTACCTTAGCAAACAGGTGCACGAAAAGGATGGATCCTGCTTCCCCTTTGGTCTTGGGTTTTCTGCTCAGCTGAACCTCCGTAGCTGGTATCTGTCAAGAGCTGCGTATTGGAGAGAGCCACGTCCAGCTACAGAGTCCTCGCTGATTTTCAGTGCCTGAAATTGTCGTATGCATTTAATCGAAGCCCTCCTCGTGGCTGGGTGGGATCGGTCCCTGCCAGTTTGCAAGGAGAGAGAGAGAGATTTGCAAGGAGAGAGAGAGAGAGAGAGAGAGAGATTAATCCAGATGTGTTAGGAAAGTGGACAAACTCCAAAACCTTATATTGCGTATACAGGTCCATTTGCTCCATACTGTTTACTGCGACTGGAAGTGGCTATCGGGCAGAGAGAGGTATTTCTCAGTCTTCCTACCAGTGATCCTATTAACAGGAAATGCTGCCAAGAACTGAACTTGAGAACTTCTGCAGAGAACACGTGCTCTCCTGGTGAACTGTGAACTCTCCAAGCAGTCAGATAGGGATCAGCAATAAACCAATATTAAATCACTGCTAGGAGACCCTCTTGTGATGCTGGATTGGTACCATCACTGCACACAGTGCTTTATAGAGCAGCAGGAACCTGCCCTCAAGGAAGCTACCCTACAGTCTACACCGCAGCAGTGGAAGAGACAACAAAGAGAGGAGAGGGGCACAGTTAGAATGGATGAGCCTGAGCAAATGTAGTTGGATATAAAGTCTCATTTCAGCGGCAGGTAAAGAATAAGGGGATAAGCAACAAGCTGAACAAATGGCCAGAACTGCAAGGAGCCTCACAGACTCAGGGTGAAACCCTTCAAAATTGTTATGATTTTATATATTTATCATTTAGCGCTACTGCTGCTCTTTTGCAAATGCTAAATTTAAAAGAATCACGCACAACCAATTTGTAGGAGACAATAGAGAAAGGGGGTGGGGGTGGGGGAATGCAATTTGAATTACAGTGGGCAGCTTCAAAAGAGTATCCCGTTTTCAAAGGTAGGTTCTTCTCAACACTCCCCAAACCAATCGTCCCCTCCGCAGCAATTTCAGAAGAGGAATACAATCCCTCACATACATTTCAGATCAGTTCATCTGGACTAAGCGTCACGTCACGCCACCCCAGCCCCGACTCCACATTCAGACTCAATAATGCAGATCAGGAGTCTTCATTTCACCTATACTAGAACGGTGGATGAAAACGCCGGGAGGAAGCCCCACTTTTAAAAATTACCCTGGCTGCGACGATGACAGGCGGAGAAGGGGGGGGGTGACGGTAATCCGTGTCAAGTGATCTGGGGCGCAATCCTGCAAACGCCCACACCTGATCGTCTAGTTGCGAAACACGCGCCTGGCTTTGGTCGGTTCACACAACCTTCACCCGCCTCTTTTGTTTGCAGAAATGCACCCATTTTCCAGCTCGAGCAGCCCACTCTGAACTCACCGCTGCAGCCGGCCCTGCCCCGGGATGCGCGGCCCTGGGGAGAGTCGCCCTCGGGGGAGCCCCATAGGGCCGGGGGAGCCCCAGAAGCTCCCTTCGCACTGCGGGCACCCCGTCCTGCTCAGCAGCCGCTGAGGCTCAGGGTGACTGGGAGGGAGACGGAGGAAGTTCCCTCCCCTGCGCGGCTCCCCTCTTCCGCCGCCGCCGCCGCCGCCGGCTGGGAATGCAGAGGCGAGGAGGGAGACCTGGCGCGCTCTATGGTGCTTAACCATTTCGCCTCGAAGCGGCAGCCGGCAGCGGCCGGGCACGAGCCAGGACGCCCCTGGCTGGGACGCGGTGCGCGGGGGAGCCCCCACTTTCCCGTGGCGCCCCCTGGCCGCTCCGGAAAAGCGGGCTGGGCGACGGGCGGCCTTTGCTCTTGGAACGAGACCGGCGACACGAGGGAAGGGGCGGCTTTCGGGAGCCGGCGCTCCTGGCTTCCCTCCCGCGCCAGCCCCGGTCTGCAAGCAGGACGGGTCCAGGGCAAGGAGAAATGTCGTGCCGCGCGGGGGGGGGGGTCGTTTTGGGGGGCGACCCGCAGCCATCCATCTCTAACAGCTGCGTGGCAGGCGGAAATTCAACAGGTGATTACCAGCACTACATCACAGTGCTGGAGAAAGATGCTTCCCTTGGATTTCTGGCTGGTACGGGCAGAGGGGCCTGAGGGCCAGGAAGAAATTGCAGCAGTGCTCTGGGAGAGGAATAAGAGCAGGGGGTGAAGTCAGCGGAACGCACCTAATCACTAGCCCCTCTGTCCCAGCACTGGGCTTCTCTGAGCTGTGGCAGCTCCTGCAACTCCAGCGCCTGAGATCCTTAGTAACAGACCACGCAGGAGGCTGAATGTGGGATCTTTGCCTGCTCTGCCCTTGGGCCCAACCCCTGCCCACACTCCCGAGTTCTCTTCCCGTTTCTCTGAAAGGTGAGGGAGTGCTTGCCTGCGTTGGCAGAGGGCATCTGGAGGCAGGCTGGTCGTCTTGGGTTTCCTCCTGAACTGTTGAGGGTGTGGAAAACACTTGTGGTTACAGTTATAATAAGTACAATGTTTCCCCAGGCTAACGGAGAAATTAATTTTTAATTATGCAATCAAACCCACACGCACACTCCCTGAGTACGCTTAATTATACAATTAGTTGGTAGGCACTTGGCTTGCTAAACGTAGCCAGGCAGACTGATGTAAAAAAGAGGACCGTGCCTGTTACTCTGTAACAACAACAAAAGAGATCTAGTCGCTGAAGCTTTTGATGTGAAATCCAGGCTTACCGTTCAATTTATTTATTTTTACATTTTCCTTCCACAGGGAGCAGGCTGGCACGTGTGCATTCAGGGTCCCTCCCTCCCACCTCCCCACCCTCTGCACTTTGTTCTCAGAACAACCTTGAGGTGAGATGGCGAGTGGACCAGTGACCCAGTGACATCTATGGCTAAGTGGGAAGTTCAGTCTGGGTCTCCCCAGCCAGAGTTCCACACTGTAATCGCTACATTGTCCAAGAGCCTACACATGGAGTTATTATACACTGGAGAAGCCATAACGTCACATTCTTGAAGCCATGGACGGAACAATATGGCTGACTCACAAGGAGGAGGATTGCCGCGAATTCTTGAATAAAAATCTCCCTGCACACGTGTAAAAGTTAATTTCAACGTCTTTAAGCATGCCTGCGTGTTCTGCATACGGGTGTGCGAATTGCTGTACGAAAAATGGGATTTAATTTCCACGGAAAGATTCATGTATTCACATTACATCGGCTCAATAAAACGACCATTCAGTGAGTACTGAACATTAACAGAATTTGGTTTTTTTTCTTTGGGGGGGGTGAGTGTAGAAGTTAAAAAAAATACTCTTAATAGTCTAGAAGGAAAAAAAATTACTCTCATATTGACAACTACTTGTGTCATGAAGAGATTTTAATGTAATTTTCCTTCGCGGCGATGATCTGAGTCAGCCATATTGTTCCGTCCATGGCTTCAATTCATGCCTATTAATTGTTAAGGCAGGGCCAGGGGTTGAGCCTACACACTTTGCTCCCCCACCTATCAGCCCCATTGCCCTCTTTGTTCTGTGGGCCTGGCCTGTGAGCAAATAAATAAAGGACCTTTATTGCAGTTGCCCCAAGACTTTGTAACTGCAGCACTGAGTTACCCTTACGGCAGAGAGCATTAAAAAGGTTTGTTTCAGAAAACATTTTATTTTAGAAAAGATACATTATTGTCAGCGCTGTGTCCTATAATAATAATAATAATAATAATAATAATAATAATACTTGGATTTATATACCACCTTTCTTAGGCCACCAGATTTCTCTAATGACTATAACTCAAGGGGGTTTACATAGGCAGACTTTATTCAGAAACCCGAAGGTTTTTACAATTTTTACAGAAACGTTCTATCTTTCAAGGACTACACACATACAGATGGATCCTTCTGGATTTAGTTCTTCTTTCTGGCCACCCGTTTGTCTTCATGCTGGCTGATAAATGGCTTCCCTGCTCCTACCAGAGAAGCGGCTGAACTGATCATCTGATCATCTGATCTTAATGGGGTGGTTTTATGACTTGTGTTTCATGCTGTGAGACGCAAGAAGCTGCAAGGAGGGAGAGTAACATTTTAAATATTTATTTTTCATGGTTCTTATAAGTCCCAGGATTGTTTACAACAGACCAGTGTCAGAAGAGAGCTCATTTTGTTCTTCATCAAGTTCAGCACCTTGTAATAAAGGAATAAAGGGCCTTAAAATATCTTCATAGGCTAAGCTCTCTTGCCCTCATCAAATGCCACCACCACTCCTTAGGGACTTATTGGCATAAATGTATGACTTGACCTCTGCACATGAGAGAAAATGAAGCCTTTCACACATGACTTTTCCCTTTCTAACCTGGAAGAGCCCAGTTTGCCTTTCTGGAACTGTTGGCAAGAATTATAGGTCTCCCAACTCACTGCTCTGTTAGGACTTGGGCAAGGAGAACTTGGTTCCAGGCATCAAGTATGTGGCTATAAGAAAGGCTGCTGGACAAAAAGCAAGACATTGACGAAGTATAAAATAAAATAATTGAGGAGAAACAGTCGGAAAAAGCATTCTTGCCATTTTTCTGAAAATGGAACCATTAAACTATTTTGGGAGAGCAGCACTGAAAGAAACATCATGACCATCAGAAAGCTGAAAGTCAGTAGTTGATGCTTTTCCAAATGCCAATTACACTTAAAGAAGCCAATTACATTAGGAAATTCACCTAATTTCAGAAATAGGTGAAATTATTTTAGAATGTCATTTAAAAGGGTCCTGTTCAAAGTTACATGTGTAGAGGTATGTATCAATATCCTACTTCTTGGCTCCACATCCAAATCCAGCTACTGTTACAGCAAGTTAAGCAGGACGTACGCAAGTCCAACTGTCTTCAGTCAGAACATAATTATATGCATGCTTACTCACAAGTAAACTCTTCTCTGTCCCAGTGCTTTCAGTGGGATATGCAGTCAATTTTATCCGTGTTGACAAAGATGTAAACCCAGCTAAATTCAACCACACAATCTATGCAGAGTTCAGTCTACAAATTCTATTCAAACAAATGGAAAAGTGCCCCTAATTCTCTGTAGGACTGGCTGTTAGTGACAACCAATTTAGTTAGATGGGGCCATCAACTAACAGCCTTCTTAACAGTATTTAATTTAAAAGTACCGTACACACATTTCTCTCCCAAGTATATAAAATATTATACATGTCTAACCAATTTAAATGTAATGTATCTGTCATTCTTTAAAAATAAATAAAGCTGAGGTCAAAAATAACAAACTACTGCAATAGTTTTATTTTCATCCAAATTTCTGCCATCATTTTCCCCACCCAAAAAACACTCCAGAGATTTTATAGACTGGGCTTCAAGGAGTGGGTAGGAACTGGAAGTGCCAATTGACACAAATAGATGGGGAGGAGATTAAGGCTGGGGTGCTATTGAAAAAGAAGAAGGTAATCTGTTAAGTGGAATAGGAGATTCTTTCAAGGAAGGAAACGAGAGAGAAAAATCAGGAATAATGAAAGGGTTGGGAGGGTCCAAAATGAAAGGGCACCTCCATGAAGGCAACAAAATGGAAATATCTTCCTGCCAACTTTTCATTCTTCTTCGAAGGAGGCAGATCTATCTGGGGGGGGGGGGGGCTTGGACTGCCATGGGAGGGTCACACGAGGAAATCAGGCAAGCTCCTGGCTGGATCAACTGAGGATTTATTGAACAAGGGGTGCAACACCAGAAAAGGGTTTCCTGACTGCTCTGCCAGGTTGGTTCACCAACTTTCACAATGCCTTGAATCAAGTGGCAGCTCTCCACCTTGGGAATGGTCACTTCTGAACTGCCTCAAGCTAGGAGATGGCTCAGATGAGTCTCCCTCCAGGTCAGGCTTCTTCTCTCTCCGGCAAGGGGTCTGCAGTCTAGTCCCACCAATCCCCTTTGCTTTCTCCAGTTTCCCCTTAGCCCCTTTGGTTCTATTCTCCCTCCCTTTCCATCTCCAGCCACTCTGCAGCTGGTCCCTTATCCCTGCCTTCCCCCTCTCATGGCTGAGAGCATCCCACAGTGCATGTTCTCAGATTTCAAGACATGTGACTGCTGCTAAAGAGAATAACAAGTTGCAGTAATTTTGAATGCAAGTCTGAGGGAGGATGAGGGGAAAAGATGAAACCCATTTAGTTATTGAGGGGAAAAACAAAGGGTGTAAGTAGCATCTTTGGGTGTGCGTGTCTGTCAGTCAAAGGGAGAAAGTCAAGAGTTTAGATTTATGTGAACGTTCTCTCTAAAATGGTTATTAACGCTATGAAGTTATCACTATAGGTTGAACTGACAGGATTATTGGGGGGGGCAAAAGAGATATTGTGCTTCTCGTGTTAAGGAGGGTTTCTGAGGAAAATAAGTATTCCCTAAAAAGATTAATTCCAGTGCTCATGAGAGGAATATTTTCCCTCCTTCAACTTTCCACCCATGTTACTATATCCTGTGGTATAGAAACCCTTTCTGCCATTCAAAATGGCCGTCATCTATGAATTTGGTCATAGTTGGTCCCCTTTTCCACTGCCACATCATCCAGAAAAACAATGTCATGCAAATGCAGCAACCTCTCCACTCCAAGCCCCATTGCCCCCTCATTTCTTCACAATTCCCTCTGCCACTCCTTCCTGCCTTACCACATCCCTCATTCACCATATTCCCCTGATGAAAAGGTCTTCACCATTAAAGTTTCTCCCAGAGTCTCCGCCCCTGCTGAAGGCACCATTTTGTTCTTCCTCGCCAAGACTCCTGCCTCTCCTGCAATACCCGCAGCAGCCGAGGCCCCTTCCTTGACATGGAGAAGTTGGTGCCGTGTGTACTGCAGGAGGTACCGAAAGTGCTGGCCACACACCTGACAGGTGTACGGCAGTTCTCCAGTGTGGATGCGCTGGTGTTGCACGAGAGCCGAACGCTGGCAGAAGGCCTTGTCACAGCTGGGGCACTTGTAGGGCCTCTGTCCTGTGTGAACGCGCCTGTGTTGTGAAAGTGCCGCGCTGTGGCCAAAGTGGTGCCCGCCGTCCCTAAAGGCATATGGCCTCTCCCCAGTGTGAACCCGCTGGTGCTCCAGCAACTTGGAACTCTGAGAAAAGCCATGTCCACAATCCTCACACCGGTATGGCCTCTCGCCTGTGTGGACTCTCTGGTGTTGTGCCAAATGTGAACTCTGCTGGAAGCTCTTGCCACAGTTACTGCAAATATAGAGGGTTTGATGGTGAGCTGGTGAGGTCGCTGTCCCGTTTTGGTGCACCTTCCGATGTAACACTAGGTGTGCCTGTTGGCTAAATGCACGCTCACAATCTGGGCACTGAAAGGGGCGTTCACCTGTGTGGACCCTCTGGTGCTGCAGTAGGTGTGAGCTAACACCAAAGGTTTTGCCACAGTCCCGACACTCAAAGGGCTTCTCCCCTGTGTGGACCCGCTGATGGCGCAAAAGGGTGGAACTGAGCCCAAACGCCTTGCCACAATGCAGACACTCGTAAGGTTTCTCCCCGGTGTGCGTGACATGGTGCTGGATCAGAGTTGAGCTAAGGGAGAAGGATTTGCCACAATCGTTACATCGGAAAGGTCGCTCTCCCGTGTGTGTCCGCTGGTGCTGGGTAAGGGAAGAACTTTCAGAAAACCGCTTACCACAAATACGGCAGGCAAAAGGGCGTTCCCCTGTGTGCACTCGCCGATGATTCAGCAAATTGGAATTTCGGTTGAAGCATTTGCCACACTCAGGGCACTTGTACGGTTTTTCACCAGTGTGAATGATCTGGTGTTGAATGAGGGTAGAACTGAGAGAAAAAGACTTCCCACAGATGCCACACTTGTAGGGCTTCTCCCCTGTGTGCACTCGCTGATGCTGAATGAGATTGGAACTTCGACCAAAGCATCTGCCACAGTCAGGACACTTGTATGGCTTCTCACCCGTGTGCGTCCGCTGGTGCTGGAGGAAGGTGGAACCCCGGGTGAAACATTTGCCACAGACACCACACTTGTAAGGCTTCTCACCAGTGTGTATGCGGCGGTGCTGGCCTAGGATAGAGCTGGTGCCAAAACATTTTCCACATTCAGGGCATCTGTAGGGTTTATCAGGCACTGAAGGAAAATTGGAGGAAGAAGTAGCTGTAAGGGAAGAGTCCATATTGCCATCCAGCTGATCAGTACTGCCGTCCAATTCTCGGTCACCATGAATGCCATCCAACTGGAGGCAATGCTCATCTCCTTCGGAATCAAAGTCTTCATTGATGTCATCCATTTCTGCATCAATCTCCTCACTGGATTCTTCATCAGCTTCTCCCTCCATTTCTGAAGGGATGCTTGTGTCTCTTTCCACTTCTGGATGGAAAGCGTGACTAGAATTTCGGTCCAAGTCTCGGCTGACATCCTCATCATCCAAATCAGAAGACAAACTTTGGTCACCCTCATCTAGATGAAAATCTTCATTCTCCCCATCTAACCCCCCTTCAGCATCTGGACGATCACTCCAGTGGCCGCTGCACATTTCTTTATACTCTGTTTTGGAGTGCAGCTTGATTATTTGTTTTATCTCATTAACACCTGATTCTGGGTGAGATCTATGTTCTCCATCAAAATTTGTTACATCAAATTTGTTATGTACATCTTGTCCGCCTTCATTTTCTAACCCTGTTTGGAATCCTGTATCTCTACTATCTTCTGATCGATTGCAATGCTCCCTCTCAACATCAAAACCAGCGTCATAGCATCCTTTATCTATATTCCTAGAACTCCCATGTTTCTGGGAACTGTCTTCAGTCACAACTCTAGGCTGACAGACCTTATCAGATTCCTGCTGCTCATTATTAGAACAGTACCGAATACTGCAGGAGATCTCCCGAAGTTTGGAATCAATGTGCCATTCTTGATTAGACACCGTCACTCTCATCAAAGAGGGGTTGTATCCTTCATTCATGATCCACAAATGTGCTGAAATGAGAATAAGAGAATTAAAGAAGATAGCCTCATATTTTATTTTCAAGCATACAAAATATACAAATTCTACACCAAGCTGCGTAACAACTGAGCCAAAGTGATCCCCCGTCTGCTGTTTTCAACATACAGTCTGTGCAGTTATAGTATAGGTGCTACCAAAATACTGATATGAAACTTTTTGAGGGGATAATCATGTCCCACTTTGGGTGTAGCACCTACAGTTATAGCATACCTTTACGGCTCAAGAAAGCCCACCCACCCCCACAGTACATGAACACAGCTAGCACTAGGGACGATTACAAGGAACAGGAAGTCACACAGCCACACAATACACAATATTGCCACACAGCCACACAATACACGTTACTTATCCTCTGGACACATTCCACTTTATTAGGGGTGAGGAGAATGGAACCAAGCCTCTTTGTAGGTTTTCCAAGACAGATACAAGGAACCATTAAAAAAATTATTTTGCTATGTCAACTTTTTTGGTTGAAAAGCAGTATATAAATATACTTCTTCATCATCATCATCACTATCACAACTTGCATCCAGGTGAAAGAGAAAATTGAGCCAGAATATGAAACGATCATATATCTTCTATTCCCTGTAATAACTGGTAATCATTTATTGTGGTGGTTATCCATACACCAAGGCGGGGGGACGGGGACTAAGCTCCACTGAATCCAATGGGAATTCTCTTTGTGGGCTTTCAGTGGCTTCTGAATTATCACTGCTAGCATACTGGGCTAGATTGGACCACTCTTGGAGTCAGAGAGGCCAGCACAGACGTGCGCCATCCTCCCTGAATCCAAGAGTGGTCCCAATGCGTTATATGGTGGACCTTGTGCCAGCCTAACTCCAGGTTAGGATTGCGCCCTTAGTCTAATCCAAGAGGGTTGTTCTTATAATGTGATCTAAGACTGCTTGCTTCTCCAATGGTGCGGAAATAATGTAGCAGACTGGAAATAAATATTTCCAGCAGAGCACAACATACTGTAGCACCCACAGATCAGAGTAGGATGTTTGGCCCAGGTAAACAATTCTTTGAAAAAGACCACTTACCTAACTTCTGTGTCTTCTCCAACACTCACAGACATGCAGTCATCTTGGTTGCAATGTTATAGTTATTTTACAATAAGGCAGTCAAGCCAGGAATCTTTGTTCCTTGGGTACCAACTGTTTACACAAACAGAAGGAGGATTAATGGAGATGAGATCTCATACACCTGCTCTTGTTCTCTCTCCCTCACCCCAATCTCTGCAACACACAGTAATTCAACTGCAATGACTCCAGATTTTCCACCTGTCATTCAATTACCAACATGGCCTTAGAATTCTTACTTCAAAATTATCATGGGGAAAGCAAATGATTCCCCTTAGATCACCCTGCACCTATGAAAGATACACCTTTGATAACGTAAAGAAATTGTGTTGAGTGGCAAATGTAATTTGGAGCAAACAGAACAGCTTGAGGACAGTTCCATATATTACCCCACATTTTAAGGTGTTATCACAGCAAACATGTGACATATGAACACTCTACACAAGTGCACCCTACACATCAGTACAATATGTTCCTGTCTGGAAAAACCTGACTGGGCCAGGGCTTCCAAGTGGGCTTTACAAACAGATGTTTAAAAATGTGTGTTCATGCATAAATGACACACACACATTACACATTTCCTGGGGATAGCACTGGTGTTTCCTGCAACAAACGTCTAACGCTGCTGTTGCCCTGAAACATTGGCTGAAGGCAATGGAATATAGAAAGCAAGACGTGAATTCAGAATTCCGCTGGAAAAATGATAGCCTTCCAAGAGCACCTTTCGAATGCAGCTAGTCATTCAAAGCATTCTTTTTCCATTCCGCCTGTATGTAGCTCTCTTCCTCCTTTCCTGAAATTACTTTTGCCCAGCAGACTCACCCAATCTGCCCCCTGATTGTTGCTGCAATTCGCTTTCCTTTGTTGCATTAGCAATCTTCCCTCCGAGACCCCAAGCGCCAGAGGCGTAGCTGGGTGGCAAA
This sequence comes from Lerista edwardsae, assembly GCA_029204185.1. Classification (NCBI taxonomy): domain Eukaryota; kingdom Metazoa; phylum Chordata; class Lepidosauria; order Squamata; family Scincidae; genus Lerista; species Lerista edwardsae. Next base: position 696,305 of record JAJKFI010000239.1, on the reverse strand, counting down.
AGGAGAGAGAAAGGGGAGGGGGAGAATCAGGATGGGAACAGGAAGAGGTCCATCCCTTATTATCGTCCTCCAAATTCCGCGCTCGGAAGAACGCTTGCGAAAAGCGTAGCTTCTCTATGATTTGTTTAACTATTTCTACTCCAGATTGTAATGCTAGAAAAAGTTAACTTAAACTGGGATAGATTTGCTTCAAGAGTCAGTCCAAGGTGTCATTTCTTTTTCCACTGACAGAACTCCTATGACTTTAGCAACTGTAGTTCAGGCAGAAATTCAACAGGTGGTAGTGCTGCAATTCCGGATCAAGACACTGGGAAATCTCAAGCTGTTACATTTTTGTTGCTCATAAATTACTAATGGCATTGGAATCTTCTTGCCATTATCCCCCCCCCAAAAAAACCCTGCTTTAATACTGGTTTCCAAAGCCTTAAGGAGACTAAAATGAGATCTTCCTCCTCCCTCATAACATTTTGGGATCGGCTCAAAACTATTCTGTTTTGTCTGGCCTTTGATGTTGACTCTTGTACCTCTGCAGCAGAACCTGCATTGTAAATAGTTTGCCCTCCAATGATTTTTATTTATTTTACCCTGTTTTCATCTATAATTTATTTTTATTGCTTATTTTATTGTCTTATTTCTATGTACTTTATTATTATTATTATTATTATTATTATTATTATTTTCCAATAATTGTGAGCTCCTTGGGCATCTGCCCTGACAGAGGAAAGGCGGGGTAAAAATCTTTTAAATAAATAAATAAAGTACAAAGAAGGATATAACATATTTAGATATAACCACAATTAGCTGTACAGGCATGCCCCAGTATCTGACCCCACCATGGATACCTGAAATCGTGGATATGGGGGACTCTTTTTTAAATATAGGGGAACATCAGTGGTTTTGCTGCAACAAGGCAAAAAAAGAGATTGGTTTAATGTTCCTCTAGCTGATAAGGTTTGTCCAAAGAAGTACGTAAGGTGCATCTAAATTGCTGGGCAGTGTTTGGATGCATAGCTCTCACTGGCACCAACTGGATAGCATTAGTGACATCACTCCTCTTTTCCCCCCTCTACCATTCTGAATTCCTTTCACACTTGTATACATTGTTTGCTGTGTTTTGTAGAACAAACTTGGGCCCGCAAGCAGGAGTATGCTTCTTAAGCCTTTGTAAGAAAAGAAAAAGTGATAGTTGCTTAGCTATTTCCTCACCGACCTGTAAGCCAAATCTGGCCCATGAAGCCCAAACAAGATGGTTCATGTCCTGGACCCTTGATATGCCAGCTTGGCAGAACGATCTGAAAACACGCACACAAGCACACAGTTCTCTCAAATGCAACAAGGATTTTTATTGTAAGAACAGAGAAAGAGAATAAAACATAGTACCAAAGCAAAGGGGCTAAGCCTGGTGACAGAGCCAACTTTAAGCTCTCAGTTGGGCCCCACACCTAAGGGGGCCTCACGCTAGGTTAATCTACTTTTTGAATTTTTTTCTGAACATAAAATCAATATTTTTACTAAATCATTTCATAGTCCCTAAAGCAAGTGGTTTTGTAACAATTTACTATTCAAAGGTAATCTACGCATTTTGTTTTTTTACTTGTAGGCTTACATGTATTTATATTACAATGTGCTTAGATTCATTTGGTCCATTAACTCACATATATTTTTTAAGTGCGCATTTTGATGTCTATTCTATCATAGAGATATAAAGTCTATAATAAATTTTATTTATATCTCTAAGATTCTTCAGACTTCGGCTATGAATCTGGAGCCCTGTAAAAAATGTTTCCAATTGGGCCCCCCAGCTCCTAAGACCAGCTCTTCCTGGTGGCAATCCAGGGTTGAGAGCCAAACAGTTCCAGGGGCTTCTGTGAACCTGAGTGGGGGTGGAAGGGAAGAGATGAATCTCCCTTGTCAGTATGTATGGGGGGGCCTGATGGTCCTCCTGACCCAGGAGACTAACACCCTGGTTGACCTCTCAGCAACAAATTCCCACTCTTGAGAGGAAACTCCAATTGGAAACATCTCTTTACTGGCTTACAGAAGTGAGAGCCTTGAGCAGTTTGAGAGCTTTCCTTTTATACACAGCTGGCAGGAAGCCCATGCCCATATTTGGTCACAGACCACAAGGTTCTCGCTTCCTGCCCATATATGGTCATGGGGTCAGTTGGGCCTGGTGTTCCAACTGTCATTAACTATCACTTGAAAAAAGGCAGGAAATTTTTGCCTCAGAGTTAAACATGAAGGTAGGATAACAGGAGGGGACATGACATCATTTTCTTGAAGGCATAGGTCAACAAATATGGATGACTCAGATCTTTCCCGCCAAGGAGGAGGATTGCCGCGAATTCACGAATAAAAATCTCCCTGCATGCGTGTAAAAGTTAATCTCAACGTCTTTAATCATGCCTGCGTGTTCTGCATACGGGTGTGCGAATCGCTGTACAAAAAATGGGACTTAATTTCCACGGAAAGATTCATGTATTCTCATTACATCGGTTCAATAAAACTACCGTTCAGTGAGTGCATTATTTTTGAAGCTGTGTAATTTCTTGTTGTTCCTAGCAGTCTTATTCACCATTTTCTGACACCCACTGTTAATGGTCAAGAAGGAAAAAAATATATATTTCCCCCCTCCTTTTTCCCCCTTCCCGTTTACACTTTTTTCCCACCTTCCATTTTCTACTGTAATATTTTTGAAATTCTGAACATTAACAGAATTTGGTTTTTTTTAGGGGGGGGGGTGAGTGTAGAAGTTAAAAAAAATACTCTTAATAGTCTAGAAGTAAAAAAGAATTACTCTCATATTGACAACTACTTGTGTCATGAAGAGATTTTAATGTAATTTTCCTACTGTAATACTTATGAAATTCTGAACATTAACAGACATTTTTTTATGGGACATGGCCGTTTTATTTTTGCTTGTGTAGATTTCAAAAAATAAGTCTGTCAAAACAGTGCAATCCGAGTTTAAATAGACAGCAAGTAGCATTTCGTCCGGTATGTTCAGTAATATAATTATGCGGAATTAAACCTTGTAATTGCATATTAAATCATAATAAGGTTACCAATAATGTTTCTACACGATCACACGTTTTTATTTTCATAAGTTTTTATTTCAGGAGTAAACTATTCAGCCCTAAACAGTACGAGGAAAGCAATCTGAAATGCTTGGAATAATGATTGTTTTGAGTCAGCCAACATGGCTGCTAAGCCCGCCCCCCTGGCCTCATTTGGCTGCTATCTCTTCTTAAGGCATGTCCCCTCCTGTTATTCTACCTTCATGGAGTTAAACCTCTTCAGGCCTGCTTACCCCTCTTGATACAGACTTTCCCAGCTATTCTAGAACACTCTAGACATCCCACTCTAGAACAGTTATGGCGAACCTATGACATGTGTGTCAAACATCAAAGGTGACACACCACAACGTTCGGGGTGACACACCAGTGTTTACCAACACCTGAAGAAGACTGAGTTTATTTAACTCATTTTTCATTTGTAAAATATTTGAAGTTCCTTTATGTAACACATAAAGGAAGGGGAGGATTGGCCACATGATTGGACTGTATTTCTTCTTTAAATAAATGACTATAAATAATTTTCTCTTCTGTTTGGGAGCAGGGGTTGACACACCAGCAGACACCAGCATTTTCCAAAGTTTTGACACACCGAGCCCAAAAGGTTTGCTATCACTGCTCTAGAATGATGTTAACAATATGTCAAACACTTATCAGTGGTTTTACTTGCTATTTTGCATCCTGAACTAGGAGTGCTATCTTTTTGTCAGAAACCTGGGCTTTCTGAGGGAATAATAGTTTCATGAAGTTGACCACCATTTCATAATCTGTTTAACAGTTAGGGGGTAACTTCAGACATTTCCAGTACACCCACCAACTCACCATATCCCCACCATTTCAAAAGACTTTTATTTCATATAATGTTCTGAAGGGCCTCTCTGGGGCCAAAGACCACATTGCCTCCAATTATAAAAAGAAGAGAATTGGCTTAGTCCATTTTCATTGCATCTGCTTTTGACAACTCCTTTTTCTTTGTTGTTGTTGTTGTTGTTATTATTATTATTATTATTCAGTCACTAAGTCATGTCCGACTCTTCGCGACCCCATGGACCACAGCACGCCAGGCCTCCCTGTCCTCCACTAGCTTCCGGAGTTCGCCCAATTTCATGTTCATCGCTTCGGTGACACTGTCTAACCATCTCATCCTCTGCCGCCCCCTTCTCTTTCCCAGCATGAGGGTCTTTTCTAGAGAGTCCTTCTCTTCTCATGAGGTGGCCAAAGTATTTGAGCTTCAGCTTCAGGATTTGTCCTTCCAGGGAGCAATCAGGTTTGAGTTCCTGGAGGTTTGACCGATTGGATCTCCTTGCAGTCCAGGGGACTCTCAAGAGTCTTGAGAGTCCTTTTTGCTTAGGATACGTCAATTTGAAGTCATTTTTCTCTAGCAAGGTACTATATTCCCTAATAATTCTCTCTCCCACTCTGTCCTTTAGGCCTTGCTATAGTACTTCTGAGGTATTTATACCTCATGTGTTCTGTGGTAGGGTTGAATCATGGGAGAAAATAGTTTGAGAACATGTGGACCTGCAAAACTAAGTGGGCCTGTGCTCTAACTTGACCAGAGAGAGCTCTGTATAAATTCCCCAAGCAACAAAACTATATTTCAATACTAAGTATCTTTACTTGAAAGTAGGTTTTATTTTGTTTGTTAAGCGTTTAAAAGCTTAGATCTTGGAAGGGTGGCAAATCACAAAAAAAAGGGAACAATGCAAACTGTTCAGGATGCAAACCATTTAAGGCTTTAATGTAAAGGTCAAAAACTCAAAACCAGCATCTTGAACTGGGCCAAAACAAAAACTGGAAGCCAATGAAGTTGCTTTAAAATAACTCTTTGAAACAGTTTACAGACAATATAATTGTGAAGCTACTCAGATTTACTTTCAAGGAAGTACATTTGGAAATCACGACTGAAATCTCCAGCAACAATATGACCTTCCTCTTCAGAGTTTCACTACAGTAACCCTGTGTACCCTAAATTTCTTGCTGATAAGAAAATGATTCTGGGACTAAATGTCTTGCTGGAGACTGAATGGCTCTTGAAGTCTTATGAGTGCCACTGTTTCTTCATCGAGTCTGCTCCAAGAATGCCAGTTTAGAGCAGTTCTTCTCAAACTGGGGGACAGGTTCCCCCGAGAGTGCAAGATACTTGGGAGGGTGGAATTCTGGGGAGGAAGAGAATCTTGCATCTGACAGGACTTTGCTTTCCCTCAGCAAAAGATTAGCAGTGTAGCCACCAAAACTGCTGTGCTATATAGGAGCTGCAGAGAGGCAGGGGATTTATAGAAGCTTCTGGCCACAAATTTCTAGTCACAATAGCTCAGTGGTTCTCAACATTTTTGAATCAAGACCCTTTTTTTATGTATGACAACTTGTTGGGACCCACCTAAGACCTAGGGCCAGAAGTAAGGGCAGAAAGTAAAGTCATTGTTTTTTAACAAATCACACTTTTTGAAAGTGTAATTTATCCTTTTTAGAATATTTGAATGCAAACATCACTTAGAGATGTTTGAGTTTTGAGTTCAGTGATTGAGTCAGCACTGAGAACAACATTGCACACAACACATTGTGGCTTCTCTATGCCATTGCTGATCAAGGTGGTAAAGCCAAATTTTAGATCTTCAGAGTATTTATGTTCCTCTTCCCTGTGTGCTGAGACTTACCTAGGCATGCACAGGTGAGGCATGGCATACCCACGCATAGAGAGACCCAGGAGAGGTTTCATCATTTGCATATGTATACACCAAGATGAGCCCATAGCAAGGTTAATTTCCCTCGCAGCCACAAACATTGAGGATGGGGCAGTTTAATGGGGAAGCTTCTTCCCTAGCCAAAATGAAGTTTCCAAGATTGTGGTGCCCAGCTTTTTAAGATGGCTGCCCCAAGCTCTTTGCAACCCCCTTGGTGCCCTGACCCCCATGTTGGGAAATAATGCATCAGCCCATTCCAGCCTCATTTTCTTGCTGGCTGAGTTTAGGAGGAAGTCAGAGATATCCTGTTCTTCTGGTAATGTGGTAACACAGTGATGCTTTGACTGATGGAGGGGAGTCCAAAGGATAAGAGAGTTTGGGAACTGCTAGTTTAAAAGGATGATAAATGTGCAAGACGTTCTTGTAAGGGACAAAGGTTCCAACCTACTCTATGAACGGTGGTGGGTGCAGCAGAACCTTTCTTCTCTACAAAAGTGGATGCTGACATATTTTTAAAGGGGTTGAATTCTTCCCTGAATCATACAGCCCAGGGCAGAAATATGGGAGCAGCGTCCCTGTGAACCTGGGAATAGCAAAAGTGTACAGGTGAACCATGATGGAGGAATCATAGAAAGATACCAGACCCCCTTCATAGTCCAGATAAACCCCAACCCTCCTTGGAAAGGAGATGGGGCACAGCCTTTGAGGAGGCATGTCTTTGGCCATTAACTCTACCCCACTTCTTAGCCGGATCACCCAGTACCCATTGGCAGGAGAAGCAGCAATTTTCCCCTTGCGGTTTATGGAAATGCTAACTAAGCCTAAGGTCCAAGATGGCTTGTTGCCCACCTCTACTTCCCAGTAATGCTTCCCTGAGGAAAAACCATGACTGCCCAACACTGCTATACAATAGTTGAATCGTAAAGGAGTATCTGGAACATCCCGGCGTAGGTGTCCATCCCGAACGCAGGTACAATCATCCAAAAGAACAAGACAGGGATGAGCAGTTTCAGGATCTAGAGTTATCTGGGGGAATCCTGCAGAATGGAGAGAGAACAGTACAACTTTAATCATGGGGCCTCCTAGGTTGCAATAACTCTTTAACTGATCCTGCATCCCTACCGTCTATAAGAGCAGCACATTACATGGGTATTTTGAGAGCCAGCACTGAAAAAGACACCCTCACAATAGTGACCTAGATTGTACTGCTGCAAAATACAATATGTGGATCAGCAAATGTTTGACTGCCCCCACTTTCTTCTTAGTTCTACCCCACAGACAGCCAGGTTCAAGCCCCAGTGGGGAAATTCCTACCAACTGGCTTGACTTTCCATGCAGTGTCACCAGAGACGGCAACCAGAACCCCTTTCTGTTTTCTTCACTTGCCAAATATCCACCTTACCTACATCAAGAGCTGATTTCATTTCTCTCCAAGCAATATACTGTATGGGCCCTTTGAACTGCCCTAGAATCTGCAACACTGGAGGCAAATCAGGAACAGTTGTGATGACTTGTTGCTGCTTCACCCTATGCCACATGAGAACACAACCACACACCTGTGTTAATGGCAGACCAACGGGGTTGCATCTTTTCACAGATGAAATGTCCCTTGCCTTCTATTGCACTCACCTATTCAGGAGGGAGTGTATACCCTGTGGATTAAGGAGAAGAGGAAAACAAAGTGAGCACAATAACCAGAAGATCTGGAATTTGTGCTAATATTATTGCCTCCTCCCTGACATTTGTTTTTTTATGGAGGAAGAATTTTAATGTTAAGTGGTACAGCCCAGTTCACCACCTTAGCAATAGGTCACCACCTTAGGCCTTTGTAGTTCCATTCGTAGAAGAGGACTGTCTCTTCTTGTGGACACGTTTTCTCCTTACCTTTAGAAATTCTGGAGAGTCATGTAGCTTCAGATGATCCTGGGCTTCCAAAAGCAATTCCTCTCCCCCGTGATAGCAGACTTTGAGGACTCTCAGTCTCCCTTCCGCCTCTGGGAGTAGAGCCCCTCCTTCCTCCTCCAGCTTCACCTTCAATGTCTCTTCACAAGAATAGAGGAAGCTGTGAAGTTGCCTAAATTTGTTGGAAACATGGTCTCCCAGACTAAGCATAACTGCCTGAAAACCAAACATGAATACATACGCATATTTCTTTCTGTAGCTGAGCACCCGAAGAGCAACCCTCAGTTTCTCTTCCCCACAATCCTGCAACACTTCACCATCTTTACCTGGTACTCCTGGAGCCTTTGTTCTTCCTCCCTCATGAGCATGAGAAGTTTAGTCAGCTTGGACTCCAGCTGGGAAACGGCCAAAGACAACTCCTCCTGTTCAAGGTTGCAAGTGGAAATCACAAGAAGGAAATCATTGCCTCTCTCTCATCACCACCCACCTCTCCACAGGCAGAACATTTTTTTTTTTAACAGCCCCCTGACCAGACATTCAGAAATTTGTCTTGTAAAATGTGCCTATTAGGTCATTTCCCATCCAGGAAAAAAATCATCACCTGCTTGTTATGAGGCTGTGTAACATTAAGGAGCCTGAAATAATGGGCCTTCATATTTCCACTTTTTGGTATGACACAGATACAGAGATCTGGAGGGAAAGCTAAAAGGGTATTCTGCAGCCTGAATTTGGGCAGAGAAAAGGGAAAGGGAAAGTGATGAGCTGAGTGATGGTGATGTACCATTGGGGTGAAATATCTCTTTGGGAATCTGAAGCAAGGTTGGCAGTTGTCTGCTTGATTCCTCTCTATGCTTCGCTCGAACAGAAAACAACAGCCCACAACACTGCCTGGAGATCTCTACACAAAGTTAAAAGTTTGTGAGCTGGTAGAAGCACTGGAGCCCTGAAACAAATTACTGCAAAAGGAAGTCTCTTTAACTCACCTGCCAATTTCAAAACAGAACCCAAGAGTTCTGCCTGGATCTAACCATACCTTATACCATCTTGTGGCCTCCTGGGCAGGGAGCAACTTGCAATTCTGGCACAATGGGGATTCTCCACAAGTGATTTCACTGTGCCGGCCTTCCTCAGCTTCCCCAGGGCTGATTCCTCTGATTCGGTGAATTAAGGTTCCCAAGAGCTTGCATGGGGTGTATCTCCTCTCTGTGAATTGCTTCCGGCACTGGGGACAGACAAGCTCACTGCCTGGAACTCCCCACACAGCCTCAATGCAGGCTTGACAGTAGAGGTGTCCACAAGGGAGGGAAACAGGCTCCCAAAACCACTCCAAGCATACCGAACAGACAAAATCTGGAGTCAGATCCTCAAATGGTGTGGAGGAAGCCATGGCTGAAGCAGCTACTCCTAGGGAAGCAACTCAAACAGGTTCTGAGTCTCAGCTCACCTTTCCCCCTCCCCAGACAGACCTGAGAAGCGCAAAGCCACCCTCCCAACCCACCAGGCGCTGAAACCCTGTAATTCTGGCTGCCACTGCACTAGGATATGAAACTGCTGCTTGTCCCAGACCCAGGCGTTGCTTGTATTGTGGTTTCTCAAAATCCAGCATGTGTCAACTTTGCTCTAAACCTCAGCTTGATTTGTGCTTATCAGAGGGGTGTGGATGAAGGAACACCCAAGCAACCCACTCTTTCTGTACAGAAAGCAGAAGCAAACAATGTAGGTTCCCAACTGGCCAAAACTTTTTCAGCAGCCTGACATGCAGAAATGAACCACGTGAAAAAGAGGATGCTTCTAAGCCAGAGGTTCTTAACCTGCGATACTTGCACTCCTAGATGTGGGAAGAGGGTCTGTGGCGTGCTCCCAGAATTAAGAAAAAATTGCCTTGATACACATTTTAGGGCTAAACAAGGACAATTTTTTAACACTTTTGAATTTGGCCCGAATTGCTGGTACAGGAGGGTCTGGCCGAGTGGAAGCGTTGCCACATCTGAAGACTGAAGGTCACTGGGAACAGCAGTTTGAGTTAGCCAGAAGTAACCATGAACTGCTGATAAACAGTTGACAGTTGCTGCTGACAGAGATGCATCTCTCCAGCTGGTGAGAGGAGTGGAGATGACTGTGAGAGTGGAGGAGTGAGAGTGGAGGAGTGCCTGTCAAGCCATGCGTGGGAGGGGGAGCAGCCAGAGAGATGCTGGACTGTAAAGGATACCACCTAGACTGTAGTAGTGTTCTTGATAGAACTTGTGATTGTAACAACCCTGTATGGGGTTGAGAAAAGCTTTCCCATGTAAATCACCTTGATTTACATACAGGACGTCTAGCCGAGAGGGTAAAAGCAGCAGTCATGCCCGAAGATAAGATGCAAAGGTCGCCAGTTCGAGAACACCGGAAGTTTCCGTGAGCGGCAGACCTCGAGAATGCGGCTAAGATCTGAGCTGTGTCCGGCTGCCTGTGAGAGAGGAGTTGTGTCGGGCCAGGTGTTTCTTGGTGAGAGCAAGAAGTCGTTTATCAGCCGGCAGGAAGGCAATCGTGCGGCTAAGAAAGAAAGGCTGGACTTGAAAGTATCATCTGGATGTAGCAGTTCTTGTAAGATTAGAACTTATTTGTGATTGTAAAAACCCTTTGGGTTTAGAAATGCCTGCCTACGTAAACCGCCTTGAATAAAGTCAAAAGAGCAATCTAATGACCTAGAAAGGCGGTATATAAATATTATTATTAAAGTCAGAGGAGAACTCTAATGACCAGAAAGGTGATATATAAATGCTGGAAAATAAATAAATATAGGAATGTAGCTCTTGTCTGCATATAACAATTAGCCTACAGTAAAGTTGGTTTAATTATAAGTTGTTTTGCTTAAAGTTGCAGCTTCCAAGAACCTATCAACAACTTTCAGTGAGGACTTGTAGTTTCAAAGGGAAAACAACTATATTTATCAGTGCCTGGCACAACACTGAACACATCCTAGCCTAATGAAAAAGGAAAAAAACCTCCACTTCATTGTAAGACTGCTGTATTATAATCTCTGGCCTTGGCTTTCATCTGCCCAGTAACATCCCACTTGCTTTTCCTGTTCAACCTTCTATTTGTTACAGCCAGCCTGTTAAAGAGCCTTGAAAATTTGATTATTTCTTTGTGACCTTTTCATGGTCCTCATGCTTACCCTCCTATTACTTTTTTCTCTCCTTCTAATGAACCAGTACAGTTCCTGCAAATTTTATCTATTTCCTCAAAAATCTGCCCACCATAGAGAATGGAGCAGCACTAGTGTAAAGAGTGATTGCATGTGTGTGACAAAGAGCCCGGCTTCTGGATCCTACTACCGTTTGTTTGACTTTCAGAAAACTTAATTGCTTGTGTCTAGTTCAGAGGTTGCTAAGGTCACTCGGTGCTAAGACAAACAGTTGGTCTCTTGGACCATAGGGGAGGGAGGGGGTGTGGGGTGTCAATGCTGTATACCAAAACCATCACTATGCATTCTGGAAAACCACAGAAAAGAAAAAAAATAGATTTTATTTTCCATATGTACAAACAAACAACCTAAACCTTCCATAATTCTTCCCAGGCCTCTGAATCTTTTCTATATAGGTAAACCAAGGGGGGGGGATTCATAGTGGACCACACCCAACCGTGTAAGACAAAATGGCAGTACAGTAGCTTCTTTCTTGATAATGACATCTTGACTAAGCCAATGAAAGGAAACATTGACTATATCATTTTGAGAATTGAGGACAAGCTTGGAGATTGGCTGGAAGGGAAAAATATACAACAGGGAAAGGATTAGTCATGCTTCCAGTTTTGAAAGGGTCCTGTTACATTTCTCTTGAACTTTGGCACTCAAAAGCCTCGTTTGCACACCTGTTTCTGGACCTTTTCACTTCTGGCTATAGATGGGTGGGAACTGTGAGGCTGAACAATCCACTGCACAAAGACTGGCACGTTGCAGAAAAGGCTTCAGTCATGCTAGCTGTCTGAGTGAGCACAGGGAATGATCTTTCATTCAGAAGCACTCAACCTTGGACTTCCAGTCTGAAGTGGTACACTTCCTAAACAGGTTTAACACTTTATCTGTGCTTTGTGTGAAATGGAGAGTTGGGTCAGTCACTGTTAGGGTGAAGTCAAACCCCAAGTATGTAGCCCCAGAGTAGAGTAGTGCAAGCAATTAATCGGGAGGGAAGGTAGTTTTGTTCTGTGGAATGTAATTGCTAGATGGTTTTGGACCCTTAGCAGTCACACAACTTTCCCTCTGTTGCCAGGGTATCTGCCGCATGCGTGGAAATTCTGTTCTGCCTGTTCAGTCATTAATGTTCACGGGGTTAGCCTCTCAGCAAGCACCTTGCCATCTGAGCACGTTGTGACCAGCCTCTTCAAACTGCTAGTTCCAATAGACTTTGGCTATCTGCTCTGCAAGGAAGACCAGCCAATCAGCTGTTGAAAGTATGGCTATGCGATGCTTCAAGGCCCAAGGCAGGCTGGCAAAGAGTTGCAGCCAAGTTAGCGTGCAGGCAGGGCTGCTTGAAAAAGGAGGTTCAAGCAGCACTCCATGGGCACTTTGGGCACAGAGGCAAGGAGAACAGATACACTGCAGGGGAAGTGGAACGTCCCATAAGGTTTCCCTATATTTTTGAAGAAACCCAAAATCCTCTTTTTAGAAATGATAATTCTTTGAGTGTTAACTGCACTCCAAACATTTGCACTGGCAGCCAATTTGGAATTCCAGGCTGGCTGGCTGCCTCCCGTTTTCCAACATGTACCCCCACTTCCCTCTCCCCCAACATTACTCAGGTTTTTTCTCAAAATCAATTCCAAATTGGAATTCCACTATAGCAATAAAAACTCCCCAGCACCCCAAAATCACAGTCAAAAGAATGAACAGTAAAACCAGTCCATGCACATGTGGCCAATCCACATCTAGTATTCCAGTTGCACAATATTGTGGTCGCTTCTCATCTGTACAGAGTTTCAAGTACCCAAGACTTCATAAGATCACCACCACAGGCTCAGAGGAGGAAGGCGAGGGATGCTGATTGGCAACCAATCCAAAGGCATCAGGCTTGCCGTGGATACGCTGGTGCCGGAGTAGTGTTGAACTGTCCCTGTAACATTTCCCACATTCACCGCACTGAAAAGGGCGCTCTCCCGTATGGATGCGCTGGTGACGCACCAACTTGGAGCGGTGGCTGAAGCTTTTGGGGCAGTTGGGGCATGCATGTGGCTGCCCAGAGGCATGCGTGAGTTGGTGCTGGGCCAGTAAGCTGGGCAAGCTGAAGGAGCGGCAACACTCCCGGCATGCATGGGGGTGCTCTGTGGCATGGATCAGCTGGTGCCGGGAGAGGCTGAAATTCCGGGTAAACGTCCGCCCACAATCTGAGCACTGGGGAACCTCATTCCCTGCCAGACAGGCACTGTTGGCTGCCTGGGTGTGTGGACTAAGGCTGCTGTCTGGGCGCAGCGGTTGCTCATCAGTTACAAGCAGGCAATCATCGTCATCGCCATCAAGCTCCTCATTCCACCCATGCTCATCCACATCCCCCACACGGAGTTCCACTATCTCCTCGTTCTCAGGGACCCTGGAGTGGAGATCCAAGCTTTGCTGGGGTTCCTGGTTCCCAAGCTGGAGCTCCATAACTTCACGGCTCTCATGGTTTCTGCCACTCATCTCTGGATTCCACTCATGTTCATAATCCCCAACACGGAGTTCCAAGATCTCCTCACCTTCATGGGCCCTAGCAAAGAGCTCGGAGCTCGGCTCTCCCTCATAGCTTCCAGCAGGGAGTTCACTAGTGGGCTCCCCGTCCTGTGTGTCTGCAATCCACTCATATTCCCACTCCTCCTCGCAGAGATCAAACGCCTGCCTAAGCTCAGAGTCTCCCGGGTGCAGCCCTGCATCCTGCTCTCCTGGCTGCTGCCACTGTAGCTGGTGTACCCGGAGGTGCTGAATAAGATTGGAGCGGCGGCTGAAGCGCCTGCCACACTCTGGGCAGCCATGGGGACGCTCACCCGTGTGCACCCGGCGATGCTGACGCAGGTTGGAACTGAGGCAGAAACCGCGGCCACACACATCACAGCGGTAGGGCCGCTCACCAGAGTGGATCTTCTGGTGCCGAGCCAGCTTGTAGCGGTCGCAGAAGCGCTTCCCGCACTCCGGGCACTCACAGGAGGGCTCCCCGGTATGAAGGCGTCTGTGCCGGGCCAGCTTGGAGCGCTGAGCAAAGCTCTTGGGGCAGTCCGGACACCGGTAGGGCTTCTCCCCAGAATGTGAGAGCTGGTGACGAGCCAAGGCCGACTGCCACGGGAAGGTCTTGCCACAGTCAGAGCACGCAAAGCGTGGCTCAGTTCGATGCCAGCGAGGCCTGTTTCCATCCCTGTTGGGAAGGCGACTCTTGACAGCAGCATCCCAGCCTTCAAGCGGGCTTGGGGATTGTGGAGCAGTGGGGAGGACATCAGCAGCTTCCTCTTCCTTCCAGGTCGGCAGTTCCTCACAGTCAGACTCACTTGAGAGCTCAGCATCTTCTGTAAGGGGTAGGACAAAGAAGGGGGAATTATGGGAGGGGACTATTGCAGCATTTCTCAAACTGTGGGTTGGGACCCACTTGGCAGGGCATGACCTGATTTCTGGGGGGGTTCCGCAGAGCCCTCCAATGAAAACATGAGGGATCAGGCAACTGATTGCCTCAAGCACTGTGACTATTCAAAACTCTAATAGAGGCCTTGCAAACACCTGAGCTCCTGCAGTTTGCAAGCTTGTGTGAATATAGAGAGATAAATGTTTGAGTGTCTTTTTTGTGCCAAAAAGAAGTAGGGATATTACTCGGAGGAGGGACTGAATCATAAAACCCAGGTATTTTTGCCATAAAGGGGTAACTGACTGCCTTCTGGGTCAGTCAACTTGAAGCCAATATTTAAACCTACTAGGAAAGTCCAACAGGTCCTCTGCTCAGGAAAGGCCCCCGTGGGACACAGCAGGAGTGTATAATGTGGTATGGTAAGAATGTGGTAAGATTTATATTGAATGTGGTAAGATTTATATTGGGATAATGAAGAGATCAATAAGAACCAGACTGAAGAAACATGAAAGATACAGTCTGACAAATGGAGAAGTCAGCAGCTGTGGAACGTAGCTTGATTATGGGACATTGGACAGGGACTGCTCAAACAAGTATTACCTAGAGTGGAGCATTATCAAACAAGAATTTGCATGGAGGGAATAGAAATACATAAACACTGTAGGAACATAAATCATAAGGAGGAGACACTCCACTTAAGTGAAGCTTGGACCAATGTTGAAAAATACAAGCATTATGGGTTTTAATGATACAGAAGGAGAAGTGTAAAACCCAGTTGGTATGAAGTCAGGCAGGTGTCGTGCCCCTTTAACACAGCTGGCAATGAGGTAGAAGAGTGATGGATGGCTTGATGATTGGTCACAGGACTAGGAGGAATGTGCTTGATTGGCGGTTGTGCTATGAATTGAACAGGGACTTAAGGATATTATCTCTTCCTTTCCAGGAGCTCTGGCTGGTAGTTTGATGTAGGAGTTGCTTTTAACCTTCATTTTGGTCGGTTTTACGTTTTCTATTTTAGGGGGAGTAGGCTTTATTTTTGAGGTTACTTTAGGTCCTGTCAGATCTTTGGGTTTAAGCATTTACCAGCTTTCAATTTCGTTTTATCGTTGATAATGCTCTTCATAGGTGAGGGTGAAACATCAGGAAATTCAGAACTATATGGAATGAAGTCAAGAACCTCAGAAGTCAGCGGAATTCTGACCATGAAAGCCTGACTGCATACAATGAGGGCATTTGGTGGTCCACTAGAAACTGGCTTTGTGGTCCACCACTACACCATGATCCTTTGGCTTCCCACGCCCAATCCAGCACACAGTCAAACCCAGAGTTCCCCTGGACACAGACAGAGAATCAGAGATGGGGGGGAGCAGCAGTCTCTCCTCACCCATGTCTCTTGGAGCTTCCCTTTCTCCAGTGTCCTGGGGGTCACGGAAGCACAGCTCCTGGTCCTTGTTGCTCTCCATCTTGGAAATGAGATCAGGTTTGCGAATTGGAAATCCTGCCAATAGAGAGGAATAAAAATAAAACAATGGATGTTTCACAGAAGGACACAAATCCCAAAGCTTTCTGTTGGAAGAAGGAACAGCTGCCAGGGGCCAACCGCTGCCTACAGACAGAACTAGGGCAGAATCATGCCGAGTGTGAGCCATGAATTCTATGGTTTCAAATTTCACCTCAACCATAAGCTCGCACGGTGGCTTGAAGGAAGCCACAGTCTATCAGCCTCCAGTTCTATCACACGCCCCAACCTGCTATACAGAGGTGACACTGACCTAGTTTACAGGGTTATCCTAAGGTTACTGTACGAGATGCAAACTGAGCAAGTGCTACATAAAAAGCTGGGTATTTTTAGTTACCAACTACCTGGTTATTTGGCAGACCATTCCTTTTTTAGACTGGTTGCTGGTTAACGGTCCTGGGGGACCAGTTGATTCAGAGATCTTATTCAGAGTCTATCCCCAAGCTCCTGTCAGCCCCAAGCCCTCTCCTAGATCCAGCCATTTCTCACCCAGTGACCGGACATTCTCATAATTCTCCAGCATGACCTCCTGGTAGACTTGCTTCTGGGTCTCCTCCAGGAGTCTCCACTCCTCCTCCGAGAAGTACACAGCTACCTCCTCGAATGTTACCAGTGCCTGAAGCAACGCAAAAAGAGTGAAGGTTTGCTGACAATGCTGCACTTCTGTGCCCCCTCTCCATAGTACCCATAGTCTTAACAGACACACACCACCCTTGTCCAGCCCACCCTTCCAGTCCTGCAGGAAGTTACATTCTCTTGTGTTATTCACCCCAAGAAGATGCTCACTAGCGGCTGGGTTGTGTGTAATGTGCAGAAAAGCAAGGCATTGGGCCTGTGAACATTCTGAAAATCTCTGTGTTCTTATCATCCTTCCAAAAAGAAAAGGCAGCAAGTCTTTGCTCCAGAAGCTGGCACAAATGCGGGAAGCGCCTGGAGAAATCAAGGGATAAAGAAGGGAGAACAGAAGTGCTACACATCACTTCTGAAGATCAAGAGGCGAGACACTGAGCAGAATCCTGGGCATGTCTACTCTGACGTAACTCTGTTCAATGGGGCTTAATCCCAAGGAAGTGTTAATATGAATATGATCTGCACGCTAAGGGCTACAGACATGACTTCTAATGAAAGCTTAATACTCAAGGTGTGAGGTGGGAATACCTGTGAGGGATAAAAGTCTTGGGGAAATTTCCACCAGAAGTGAAAACCGGACATGTTCTTTAAACACCTCCGGGGGGGCTTTCTGAAGCCCAGAGAGGCCACGCACAGCTTCTACAGGCCTCAGAAAGGTTCCGGGTCACATTTGGAAGCCGTTATTGACCCAAAGGTGTTACCTCAGGGTCACTGGACTTTGTGATGTTCTGTGCCGCACCGACACAGAACATCACAGCATGTCCCGGTTTATATAGCATAGCAAATTAACACATATTTTGTTTTGTTTACTAAATATAACTCAAACAAATGCTAACAGACCACTCTTAAGCTGCTCCGGCACCTGGAGGAAGAGTGGCACCAAAAAGGCCGCCACTGTATCTTCTGGGGCTGGGGCAGTTGCCGGAGTCTCCTTCCGGAGTATTTGCTCCCTACCCCTGATAGACAGCAGCTGGTGGCAATGGGTGGTTTTTGGATAAGCACCTGCTATTTAGCTAATGCAGAACTAAAGAGGCCAGCCAGGGAGGGAGCATAGGATTTGGCGCCATCTCCACCCCCCGCCCAGGCCTAGTCCTCCCTCCGATCTTCCCTCCCCCTGCCCAGTTCTGCCCCCTTCTGACCCTCGCCCTATCCTGACAAGCCTTACTGCCGGGCAGCAATAAAATTTACTACTGGCACTTCCACGGCCGGTACTCCAGGCACTGAGGCCTTACGGCACTTTTGTGACTGCAGTTGCTGGGGTAGCGTGGTGGCCAACAGAGCCGCCCAAGCATAAATGGGCCCTAAATCAGATCTTAATCAGCACAGGGCATCGGAAAATGTGCCAGTTTGAAATTGTCCAGAAAATCCACATCACTGGTAACGACACACCTCACAGGGCTTAAGTTCAACTTTGTTTAGATTGCAGACAATAAATTCTGGACTTGGGGATCAAGTGCCTTTTCTTCATCCCCTCTGAAGCTGGCCAGGGAAAAAACTGCAAACATTGTTTAGCCAAACACTACCAAAGAGGAAAAAGCGAGGGGAAAAAGGAGGGAAGCCATTGCAGTCAGGTGACCTTGCCATGACCTCAGATAGCCTGTAATATTCAGAACTAGGCTCAGCAGTTAGAACCAGTTTGGACTGGTTCCTCAGAGGCAGTTTCCCTCTGCTGTCTGTGGCGATGTGGTGGAGGGTATTGATTGAATTGTTGGATTTTGCATGCAAATGATTGGGTGAGGCTGCAATTCCTTATTGGGGTATATAAAGTTTTGACTGTTTTTGGCTAGGGGTCAGATGCATGTACTTGCTATGTGCATCTCATCAAATGCATCAAAATAAACCTTTCCAAAAAAGTATTTCGTGCACCTCTGCTGATTGGATCCAAGCAAGGGGTAAACATTCCCTGACACTACACTGAGGATAGTGTGAGACAATGCAAGATATCCAAGAAGTCGGGTGTCTAAATGCCCTCAACACCATGCCATGTTTCCTTTTATAACTTTCTGCATCTCCCCAGTTTCTCAGCCTAAGCCACCTTCTGAAACTTTCTTGCCACATCATTTCAACCCCTGAACCTGGAAACTCCACATCTTCTAACGCCCAGCCTGAGCCTCCAAGCGTGCCTTGGCTGGTATGCACTCCACCTCCACTGGGTGGTGGTGGTGGTGGTGGTGGTGGTCTCACCTTTTCCCCATATCTCTCAAGCAGAGACAGTCCTGTCAGGAAGTTCTCCACCAGATCGACAGCCTGCGCACACGTCTCTGGGTGCTGCTGCCATACCCAGCTCTGTATTTCTTGAGGTAAAATGGCTAAGAATTGCTCCAGGACCAGCAACTCCAGGATCTGCTCCTTGCTCCGGCTTTCTGGCTTCAGCCAGAGACGGCAAAGTTCCCGCAGCTGTCCATAAGCCTTCCGCGGGCCCTCGGCTTCTTGGTAGCGGAACCATCGGAAACCTTGCCGGGCAGTCTCCATGACTATGCCACCTTCTCCCAAGCTGGCTGTCTGATCTTTCTTACCCTCTCCCTCGCCTTCTGCTGGCAGACAGTTACAAGCCTTTTGCATTTCTCCATCCACTTGGGTTACCCCTTCGCCTTTAGGGTCCCCCAATTTCTCTGAGGAAGCCACACTGGCCTGGTTATTCTCCTCCGACATCTCCTCAGGCTGTATCAAGTCTTCTTCGGAGTCAGCTGCCTTCTCGACACAAGCCTCACACAGCTTAGAGCTGTTGCTCAGCATCCCGTCTGTCTGGATGGCCTTCTCCACTCTGGGGAGGCCTGAGTCCTCACAGGACTCCACCAAGTCTTCGATGTCAATACTGCCTCCATCTATCACCTCAGACTGAACCACTTCTTCTTCTTCTTCTTTGGAACCAGCCACCTCTTCAGAAGAGATCACACAGGCCTCAATGTCATCCTCTGACATCGCTCCAGGTGTTGCAGGTTCCTGCTCCTCCAGGTCCATTTCTTCTTCTTCAATAGTAATCACGCAATCAGGGTGAACCATCACTTCAGTTTTTGCCCCTCTTTCTTCTTTGGGATCAGACACGTTTTCAAAAGAGACCACGCAGGTCTCAATATCATCCCCCAGTGTCTCCTCAAGCGTTTTGGCACCAGTCTCCTCATCCTTTGGAGTGGGCAGGAGAACCTGTTGCCGGACTTCCCAACATTGGGGCCTGACGCCTGTTTCATTCCGATCCATCCGGTCCTTTCGGGACCGTGAGCGCTTCAGGATCTCCTTGATGGTCCCAACAGGAGGGGAGCTCTCTTCCATTTCAACATTGATTTGCACTCCTGGTTCCAGCGGCGACGGGAAGCTGAGGACCCAAGTTGATGGCCCAGCTGGCTTGGCAGCCATTATACGGTTGGCTCCCAAGGAGAAGGGGAGCGTTGCTGTCACCCTTCAACTCTAAGGCCCCAATTTCTGTTTGGCTCATAAACAACTATCACCTGTTGGCGATGGTCAAAGCACCTAAGGAAGAAAGGATAGAGAATATTTCAGTCACACTCAGGCAGTGGTGTCATCTAAATGATTTAATAACAGGTACTCACTTTTGATCGGCACGTGTCGGGACCCGCCCACCGGAAGTGACGTCATAAGCCGGAAGTGAGGTCGTGGCAGGAAGGGACATGAAAAAAGCCCTTTTTGAGGCCTCAGACCATTTTAAACTGACCCAACAGTTGCAACAGTATTCCACAGCACCCCCAGAACATGTTAAGGAGGCCTGGCATCATGTTAAAGTGACCCAACAGTTCCAAAACCCCAGAGCAGCTCATTTTTCAGTGGCAAGGCAAGGCAAGGCTCTGCATGCTGCCTGCCTGCCTCTGAGAACATACAGGCAACTCAAACGTGCAGGAAATTCAAACGTTGCAGGGGGCGGCGTCAACGAGTGGGCAGGGCCAGCCATAATCCTAGAAACCGGTACTCGCGTACACCCGCGTACCCCCTGCATGACATCACTGCACTCAGGCAAAAGCAAGGAATCCCTGAAAGAAAATGAATCTGCCACCACGCAGATAGAAAAGGACTATGCAGAGTCACACATCAACATGGTTCTTACTGGCATTTTAGGTCTCGAATTGTTCTTTCACTCTAACTTCTAATGCAGCATATATATGAATGGATTTCACTACAGAGAGGTCAAGGCCTAGAGAGCAATATCATTCTGCAGCCATTCAGAATCATGGCCAATAACGTTTTTCTATTTTTACCAGATCCTCAAGCTGTGTGACACACTAGCCTTTTTCCACCGCAGTGGCTGCCTTTCTCCTGCACAACCAGATTTTTTTTTACCAGATGACATATGAGATGGCAGAAACCTCAGTGAGGATTGTCCCACTTCAGGAAGGGCACATCTGAAGTCAACCCTACAGGTTCAGGCACTGACCAGTAGCGAGACTGTGGCTTAGTTAAGGTGTAACTAGCCTTCTTTCCAGCACAGTTGCGTCCATGATTTTCACTCAAGTTTCAGACATGGTCCTCCCCATATGAAATGCGGGGCGGGGGGGGCGATTCTGATGTGGAAAGTGCTGGAAACATTTCAACAAAGACATGGCGTCTAATGGCAGTCACGACACACAAGATGTGTTCAATTCTGATGTGACAACCACCTCATAGACATTTCAATGTGGCTGTGCCAGCCTTCATGTCCACCTGCAGCTCTTCCCCCCCCCCCCTCGGAAGTGAAGAGCCTCAAGCTTAGGCTGTTCCATCAACTGCCCAAACAGTCTGCCATATACATGCAATCATCTTGCCCACATGCCATACATTTAGGTTGCCTTATACAAAAAGCCAGCAGTCCTACAGAGGTCTGCTGTCCTGCACAACAACCATTAGCACCTGGAGCTTTTTGTTCCACGCAGATCTAAAATTATCATCTGCAGATCAAACAGTTATTAATGGGTCCGGTCAAATCTTGGCACCCTACACATACCGCATTTTGGGGCTCGACTGAAACTGTGGCAAGCCACTTTGGGGGCCATCTTGGCAGGAGAAGCAGGCGATAAACATAATTAACCAACCCACAAATAAAACGAAAGTTAAGAGCCAGGAAGGACGCCTGAGCTCTGGGTTACAGGCGATTAGCACAGGGAGAAGCAACTAGCACTCTTAAGATTCTCTATCCGTTGCTGGAAAGAAGAACGCTGAACAGAGTAGAGCGGAACGGCTCCAGATGCCAATCTAGAGAAAGGCAGGACTCCTGGGTTCTCCAGCCCAGGTTGCAGGGTGGGCAGGATTGTAGGGGGGGGGGGAAATGCATTAAATGGGAGGACTTGGAGGGTTTTGCAGGAAAGAGGAATGGATAGGAGGTTACAGCTGGAAAGGGAGGGACTAGAAGCCCGGACTCTTGGGGTCCCCGCCCTCCCCAGCTATCGGAAGGAAGGGGGCGGGGCTGAGTGGAATTGCAGGAGACTGGGGTTAAAAGGCAGGACGCCTGGAGTCCCTCTCCCTTGCTGGGAGATGCGAATCTAGCTCGGGGGAAGGGGGCGTTGCACAGGGAAGCGGCTCCTGATTCCTCGGTTCTTTTCCCACGCGCCATGCCAAGGAAAGCATGCACAAAAGACAAGTTGTCCCCGCCGCTCTCCCATTTCCCCGATCAGCGATCCCTGTATTGAAGGGTGGGAAGAAGCAGATCCTTCCACCCCTCCCAATTCATCCCCCCCTCCGCCGCCCTTTCTTCGAATTTCTACCTGGAAAAAAATCTCACCTGCCCTGGAGAGATCTTCAGACTCTTCTCGGGGGGGACCTGCAATAGCGGCCCCTCCCCTCACTTCCCCCTCCACGCTCCGCTCGGGGGATGAAGGATCGGATCCCCCCCCCCTCAGGAAATGAGCAAATAGCCCGCGCTGCTGCGAACCCCTCCTGACGAGGCTCTGCCTGCCCTCCTCTTCCGTCTCTCTTGCACATGGAGGGGGGGGAATAGGGTTAACTCCTCCTTGTCCGTCCTTCTCTGCCAGAGGGGCTGGTTTGCAAAGATCCCCCCCCAAACTGCATTGCATTGCGTTGCTTGAGGAAAAAAATGGGCGACTGTACACAGAGACCATCCTAACCCCTGTGGAGATGCATAATCCGGGACGTAACTACTTGGAAGGGAATTCCTCCGAGTTCGATAGGACTTACTCCCTTTCGTGTGTGCACAGAACAACTTCAGACCACTTTTTCTAGGGTATATGCCCGTAAGGCAGCTGCTGCGATGAATCGGGTAGATTAAACACGATTGATTGATTGATTGAAGAAGAAGAAGAAAAGTTGGGAAGCAGGGGCTACTACCTGAGAGGGCAATTACTGTATTTCTATTTCCAAATACCATCAGTTAGAAAAAAAACCTTTTATTTCTTTCAAGAAGGATTGCCTCTTTTAAAACGATGCCCACTCTGATGTGTGGTGACAGTGCGATACAGTGGTTAGAGTGCTGGGTTGTGTGAACGGACACAACCATTCGTGAATTCGTAAGGTTGTGTGAATGGACAAAAAGGCATTTGAAAACATGTATCTCATGCAGGGGCAATAGGTCCGTGATTGGTTGTAGCAGCTAGCTGAATGAGCACATGCTTGAGTAACCCACACATAAGTTGTGCAACTTACGTACTAGTCATGTCTATCAAATACTGAATTTCATCCACACATTAATGCTGGATCATATTTAGCTACCCACAGGTGTGTGTTTATATAAAAAGATTACACGCAATCTTTAATCCATTTTTGCAATCTGGAATTCTGATTTAACATGCATTTGAAACAAGGGACAGTCCCATGTGTGTTTCTCTGGGAGTTGTTGCACCATGATCCAGAGCACTTGCTTTAAACAAGTGGGCTGGGCAGCCAATGGAACTTATTTCTGAGTAAGCACATTTAGGATTCTGCTGTAGGAATGTTACATTATTCTAACATGAAATCTGCACATAGGCATTTGACAGATCTGGGTGCTTTCAGTAAAATAAATGCATGCGTAGTAGACTTTTTTCTATCACAAAGCTGATCTTACCTCTGTATAAAGAGGAAAAGGGCCTGTATGAAGCAGCCCTAGGGTCTTGCATGTACAAAATACTGCACATTCAGCATTGCCACGCGTAAAGGTAAAAGATCAAATACCCTCCCTTCCGCCTCACATGTATAGACACATACACAAGAGCTCAGGATGAATACCCTTTATAAACAAAAAATATTACAAATGTAAAACCAAAATAAAAATATTGCTTATAAAACAATTAGTTTAAAAGAAAAAAAACATTAAGACTTATTGCTGAAATAAACATTAGCACACTCCCAACTACTAAGCGTTTTGCCTAATATGAATGTCTTAGGGCCGCTTCAGCCATTGCAGAACTCCTGCATGAAAATGGTTTCCATGCAAGAAACTGGGCATGTGCCATGTGCGCCAAGATGGTGGCATGGGGTCGCTTCATTTTCTGTGGGTGTTTTCGCAAGATAAACTCACAATGGGCTATGAGTTCCTAATGCCAGGCACATGCAACAAAGTACATGTATAGCTGTGTCCATCACACATGACAATCGACATTGCGTGTTTTTTGTGCAGTTTCAATATTGTTGCGTTTGAAGCAGGTAGCTGTGCACAACTTGTGCTTTTACTTCAGCCAGGGCAAACCTTGGGCAGAAGAAGGGTGGAGAGCGGCAGCTGGCAACCCTTTCCTTGTAGCGCCAGGCTGATCTTTTGTAAAACAAACGTATTTTTCCCTCTCAAGCATGCAGGAAGGGCATGACTGATTTCTTTCTCTACCTGCAATCCCCATTCCCACCCTCCTCAGTCCCAGCTGATACAAATCTATTTCAGTAAGCAAACAAACAAAGCAACCATACTTTTAAGAGTAGCAGGTGCTCCCATTACAAACACAGCAAAGTTCAGAAATGTAACTTGGAAAGATCAGCAAACTCTAACTTCTCTGGCTCTACCTCCCGCATTCGATTTTGAAATTGTCTTCTGGGTTTGAGTGTGACTGGTGCTAAACTTTGGCTAGCACAGTGGTTCTCAAACTGTGGGTCAGGATCCAGCAGTGGGTCACAAGTCAATTTCAGGTGGGTCACGAAGCACCTAGAGCAGTCCTATTGAAAATTTGGGAAGATGGGATGCTGAAAGGGGGAGGGGTGTGCGGTTGTTATGCTTGTGTCAAGGTTGTAAATAGCTTTTTTTTTTTTTCCCCTTTCCAATTCACTTTGCTGTTGGAACATAGCTGAGAAATAATCCAACTTATCACTGCATTCTCAGAAAGCAGCAAGCTCTGGTGTCAGTGTCTGCACTTCTGGCCAAGACATCACTTCTGGTGGGTCCCAGAGGGATTGCCATTCTAAAAAGTGGGTCCCAATGCTGAAACGTTTGAAAACCACTTTGTTAGCATATAGCTGACAGCCCCTCCTCCACCACTTCTATCATTCTTCTGCTTTGTCTTATTACTGGCCTAACCACAAGGTAACCCAATCCATTGCACGATGGAGGCCAGAAATCCATCTCTCTCTCTCACACACACACACATACTACATAATTGACATTTTGTATAATTTTTGTAGCTATCTCCAAAATAGCCATCCAAATACAACTGTCTCAGTGTGGTTAGTGAGCCTGACTGTGCCCCATCCTTCTCTTGCCCCCCCCACCAGATCCCATCTCCACTGTTGAGAATTAATGGATCCCAAGCTGGCAGCTATCAGTTTTGGAGTTTTCAGCTAAATAGATTTGGTGTCAGTAGTCCCACCCCAACCCCCAAGGGCTGAAGAATTCTACAGAGGAAAGATGACCAAAAGTTTTGGGACACTATCCACACCTCGGGTGGGTAAGCAGGTGGTGCCCCCTATTCAGATTGCCGGGTTCCCTGCTCCAGGAAGAAACACCCACCTGGCCAGAAGGGGCACAGAAAGCATTCATTTGAGCCTGACTACAACTATTCTTCATAGAAGCGGTCAACTTCTTCCTCATCAGCACCAGTGGTTGGGGCGTAGACTTGGATTACTGTGATGTTGAAAGGTTTGCCTTGGATCCGATTGGAAAAGATCAGTCTACATTCCAATCCCAAAGAAGGGCAATGCCAAAGATTGCTCGAATTACCGCACCATTGCACTCATTTCACATGCTAGCAAGGTCATGCTCAAAATCCTACAAGCTCGGCTTCAGCAGTATGTGAATCGAGAACTACCAGATGTACAAGCTGGTTTCCGAAGAGGCAGAGGAACTAGAGATCAAATTGCCAACCTTCGCTGGATCATGGAGAAAGCAAGAGAGTTCCAGAAAAACATCTACCTCTGCTTCATTGATTATGCTAAAGCCTTTGATTGTGTGGATCACAACAAACTGTGGCAAGTTCTTGAAGAGATGGGAGTTCCAGACCACCTGATCTGCCTTCTGAGAAACCTTTATGCGGGTCAGGAAGCAACAGTTAGAACTGGACATGGAACAACCGACTGGTTTAAAATTGGGAAAGGAGTACGACAAGGCTGTATATTGTCACCCTGCTTATTTAACTTATATGCAGAGTACATCATGAGGAAGGCAGGGCTGGATGACTCACAAGCTGGAATCAAGATTGCTGGGAGAAACATCAACAACCTCCGATATGCAGACGATACCACTCTACTGGCAGAAAGTGAGGAAGACCTAAAGAACCTTTTGATGAGGGTGAAAGAGGAAAGTGCCAAAATTGGTTTGAAGCTCAACATTAAAAAGACTAAGATCATGGCAACCACTCCCATCACTTCCTGGCAAACAGAAGGGGAAGAAATGGAAGCAGTGACAGACTTTATTTTCCTGGGCTCCAAGATCACCGCAGATGGTGACTGCAGCCATGAAATTAAAAGACGTTTACTTCTTGGGAAGAAAGCTATGGTGAACCTAGATAGCTTAATCAAAAGCCGAGACATCACCCTGCCAACAAAGGTTCGCATAGTCAAAGCGATGGTTTTCCCAGTAGCCATGTATGGCTGTGAGAGCTGGACCATAAGAAAGGCAGAGCGTCGAAGAATCGATGCTTTTGAATTATGGTGTTGGAGAAGACTCTTGAGAGTCCCCTGGACTGCAAAGAGATCCAATCGGTCAATTCTCCAGGAAGTCAAGCCTGATTGCTCCCTGGAAGGACAAATGCTGAAGCTGAAGCTCCAATACTTTGGCCACCTGATGAGAAGAGAGGACTCTTTAGAAAAGACCCTCATGCTGGGAAAGATTGAAGGCAAAAGGAGAAGGGGGCGACAGAGGATGAGATGGTTAGATAGTGTCACCGAAGCAATGAATATGAAATTGGGTGAACTCAGGAAGCTAGTGGAGGACAGGGAGGCCTGGCGTGCTGTGGTCCATGGGGTCGCGAAGAGTCGGACACGACTTAGCGACTGAACAACAACAACAACACAACTATTCTAAACAATGATGTGCTTAACGTATACAGTTATATCAATGAGCACTTAGGCTCTGTACAGCTTGGAAAGATATTTGGTTGCATTGTTCAAGCAAATTGGCGCTCTCAGAACTTGTTGCCTTATGAAGAAGCCACAGAATTGGACTAAAACACCAAACAAGGAGTGTTTTCTGAAGATCCATTAACTGAACACATCAGAGCTGTACAAATTGGGCCAGTATTACAGGTGCAAACATGTAAATACCTGCATTCCTTTGACATTAAGATCCGCTCTGATTCTTCCCTATGCATCACAGGCACCCTTCTATGACACAATTTCTCCATCAGGTATCGAGAAGGTGCTATGCCCTCAAGGCACCAAATGTCCATCTTCCTGGAGCGCTGAGACCAGGAGCAGAAAAGAAGTACCCAAAGCCACTCCCAGACTACTGAAAAGACAGCTAATGACGTTCTGTGTAAGGCTTGCAACTGGAGAATCGCAGAAACAGATTGCAGCTTAATAGCAAACTATAATGGAAAATACATGTATATACACCACTGAGTCCACTGTGCAGATTCAGCCTTCTCTGAAACAGTGGGAGGCTCCTCCTTTCCAAGCACTAGTTTTGCCTTGCTCCATCTAGATCTAAGGACAACACCTGGGAATCCTCTCAGTGCCCACCTTACAATCTTATCTGCTGGGTTCTAGTCCACACTCAAGAGACTGGGTGCAGTCTAAGACATATGGATCATGAATGTCCAGCTCCTCCGACCTACCTCCAACAGACTACAGCTGCAATGCTATACACACTGTCTAGGAGTAAGCCCATTGAGCACAATGCAACTTACTTCTGAGTAGCAGTGCACAGGTTTGTGCCCTAAGTTTCCTTCACTTCCAAGAGGTAGCAATCAATTCCAATATCCTCCAGCTTTCTTGCCAGTTAGACTCGTAGGGATTGGCTGTACAACATTTCAGTGCTAATGCAGTCAGCTCTGGAAAATAGCGCGCCATATCATCACGTCGTGTTAAAAGGTATCGAGAATATTTCTGAGCACCCAACCAAATAGCCACAAAGCAGCCCCCACATGTCTGGGATTCAGCAAAAGCATGTCACTTTCAGGATCAAGTGTGCAATTTCAATTTATCTTAGAAATTAGGGGCTGATTTCACTTGTAATCAGGGCAACATATATGCCTGCAAACTGGTCCAGAATTTGGCACCCAAAATGCTGTCATTTAAAAAAAAAAAAGGTTTCTAATTTTTGTGATTCTGAAGAAAATATTGAAAGGATCCCCACGTTCCTCACTTTGAATAGTGGAAACGATGGAATTTTGCAAAACAAAGCTAATATATGCAAATATATATTAATTTGCATATTTTGCTGTGGTTTGTGGAAAGTGAGATCTCTGGTTCCAAAGTCTGGATTTGGGGCGGAAGCAGACTGTACAATCTTACTTTTAAAGCATGGAGTACCCTTCCACTCTGAGAGCAAGGGTAGACAGTGGAATGTGGGAATCTTGTGACTTTCCTAACATTTTGTTGTAAATCATCCCCTTTGTCCTTTTCCTTTGGGTGAACATGGGAGTTTACACTCCCAGTCTCCCACCCTATTCTATTATCAACATTGTCCACATTCCTGACTGCTTTTATGGCAGCTGTTCATTTCTACACCGCACTGCCATAGTTCCTTTTAATACTGCAAATCAGGCAAAAAAAAAAATATGGCCGCCGTATGTAAACAAACATGGAGTATCTGAGCATCCATGCCTGCTGCTATTTATTACCTATGACTGTCATGTGCTTACAGCATGCTGCCACCAGAGGGCAGCAGGCACAGGGAAATGGGGATAGACCCAGGCAGTGGGGGCAACAAGAGGCTGGCTTGTGCCATAGTTTTGCAACATTGTGTTAATAGTATACATCTTCTTAGCAAGTTTCCACTCACACACCCATATTGTGTCAAAAGCGACGGGGCGGGCAGAGATGGCCTGTGCTTTAAACCTCTGATGATTTGCTGGATTCTGAATCTTGTGCCTCTGTGCGAATACGTTTTAGAGGGGGGGGCCCCCAAGGACGACAGCTCTCCTGCCTCAGGGGCTGGGTCTTCAGGGGTCTTCGGGGATTCCAAGGGGCCTCCTCCTGAGTCCTGCATCTGAAAGGGAAAATGTGCACATCAGACCACTTCTGGCTCGGCAAATTAGACCCGAAACAACAAATTCATACCTGGCACCTTTTAAATGCGGAGCATTTCAAAATTCTGCTTTGGAACTTCAATTTTGCAAATAATTTTCTTTTTTTAATGGAAATCATCACCTTGATTAATGTTAAAGGCCAGTGTTGACAAATTCTGTATTCTTACACAGTTAAAAACAAACCACATCTACCTATTGCGCACCTTTGTTCCCCTTAACCTATGTCTATCTATTTCCCTGTCCCATAACTATATAGAAGAAATAAAAATTATTTAGGAAAAAAACCAACCCATATCTACCACTAGAAATGGAAGGGGAGAACAGGTGCAAAAATGGGCAAAACCTGGATGGGGAGCAAGAGGGGTTTAGTAATTTGCCTCAGCAGCAGTCCTGATATTGATTCCCCGAAACTCCCAGGCTGTTTTAATTAGGGGGGGGGACTACTAAAAGCCAGTTGTGGGAGCACAACTGGAATTGCAACCACAGTGGAACAGAGTACTAAGGGCCCCCCCCTCATCCCATCATGGTTTCTACCTTTTTTTACATCTCTCCCCACTAAAATGGGCCAACAGGCCCATGTAATTCTTGCCATGTAATTCTTGCCTTGACCCACCAGTCAATAAAATTAAGAGGATAATTCTGGCATACCACACGCTCACCTGGGTGTCTGATGTTTTGGGATCTGGTTCTTCTTTGGTAAGCATGGGGGGCTCATCCGTTCCCTCAAGGAGTAGGACCCCAGAATCTGCACCCAGGAGAGCAAAGGAAAGATCAATCGGGTGGGTATCATCATCATCATCATCATCATCATCTTATATTATATTATATTATATTATATTATATTATATTATATTATATTATTATTTATTAAATTTATACCCCGCCTTTCTGCCCGAAGGTACCCAAGGCAGCTTACAACAATTAAAATACAATAAAATCGTGTGTAATAGTTAAAAACGATAGTTAAAGCAATATTAAAAACAATTAAAATTTAAAACAGCCAACCCCGTGGATCATAAAATATACAAGAATGTAAAAGAGAATGCAAAAACCAGCCAGCCCGTCAACAACTAAAAGCCCGCTGAAACAAAAAGATCTTCAGTCCCCGCCAAAATACCACCAAAGACACATACAAAGTAGATACACCCTCCAGCCATGACCTGCTGCTGCCCTTCAGTTCTCCCCAATTTAGCCTACCTCCTTCTTGCCCCAGCAGGGGGGGTTGCGAGTCCTCGGCCTTCAGCTCCCCAAGAGGGGTGGGTGTTACTGTCTGGCTGCGGTCAGGGGTGGGACTGGGACTAGTGTCCCCCCCTTTCATCAAGGAGGTCTCAGAAAGTGAACTCTGGTTGCTGTTCTCGTCTGGGGAAACACAGAAGGGGGCTGTTAGGGTCCGTGGCTCTCGCGGATGAGCAATGTGGCGTCTTTCAGGGCTTGCTTTCTGCCTGCCACTACTGCCACACTTTGCAAAGGGCTCGAGGGCCAAACGAGAAGCAACCATGAGTGCAGCCTTGCAGTCAATGGAGTTCGGAAAAGCCCCAGTTTCACGCCTCCCCTTTCCTGCACCCTCCCCACACTTTCCACGACGTACCATTGAGATCCAGCATGAGCAGAGCAGGGGTGCTCCGTGGGCTGGGCATTTGGGCCCTCCTCTCTTTGGTCCTCTGCTGATCACTGTTGCCTGCAAGCCGCCTTTTCTCCTGTAAAAGAGGGGTAGTAGTCAGTGGAGGAACTGAGCACCAGGCTGGAGGTGGAAGGGAAGGAGCACACGGACGGAAGCGTACCTCATCCCGGGGGTCCACAATAGGAACCCACTTGTAGATCCGTAGGGACGTGTCTCCCACAGTCACCCACCGCTTTTCCCTAGGAAAGAGACAGGTGCAATGAGTCAGTGTCACCTGGGGCCTTCCATACCAACCAGTGATGTCATGCAGGGGGAACGCGGGGGAACTCAGTTCCACTAGTTAAAATTAGGGCTGACTCTGCCCACTTCTCTCTCCCTCCTTCCCCCTCCCAATTCCTCTGCAAAGAGCTTTTCTTCTTGGTTGGCCGGCACTCAGAGGGTTAAAGGGAGCGACTCCGGGTTCCTAGGGGGGCGAAGGCAGTGATGTCATTCAGGCTCCGTGGCTGGTTCCGGGTTCCCGACAAGTGCCAATCAAAAGTGAGTTCCTGCTCCTAAATCATTTGAATGACACCCCTGATACCAACTCATCTATTTCATCTCAGGGAAGAGCATCCTTAAAGGAGAACATGAGAAGGGGCCTGCAGAACCGAACGAAGACCTTGCTTCCTTCAGTGGCCACTCAGGAGCCTCCTGGGACAGTCATCCTAAGCCAGGCTGTAGGATGCCGGATGCGATCTGGGCCTCAAGGAAGCAAAGGATGGGGCAATTGCTGCCAAGCCCCAAAGCACACTCCCATGCCTGCCTGTTTACTTACATTTGTAGACGGACGTGTCCCCAAGGCTTGGGAGGGGCGACAATCGTGTTGTGTGTTTGGGCTACGGTTGCTAACTCTGACTGCAGCTTTTCCTGGGTTTATTTATTTTTTGGCAACGTGATGCAATCCTGGGAATTCCTGGAGGCCCTATAACCTCTCAAGGATTGCTTTCAGTGGTCACCTGGAGGTTGTTGGCAAAACCTGGAGAGCTGGCTGGCACCCTTCATTCTGGTACAGTGCATTAACCCTGTGCTGTCCCCTTTAGATGCCCCAGCCTCAAGACTGCCCCCTCCTGTTAGAAAATGCCCGTGGTGAGCCCATGTTGTAATGTCAGTAAACCAGCTGAGATACCAACCCCTGTGCAGAGCTCAAATTCAATAGTCAAGGGTCAGCAGACAACGCACCAATACATTTAATATGTCACACTAAATTTAGGCAGCGTACGGTAGTATTCGTGCTTAAGCCCCACCCTCTGGCCAGGTGCAAAAAGTGCATACCGATAAGGCATTCCACAGGCTGTAATCACTAGGGTTGCCAACCCTCCAGGCTTGGCCTTGGGTTTCTAGCAATAAATTTTTAGGAGGCTACCGAAAGCAAGCCTGGAGATTTTAACAGCTCCCTCCCAACCCCTTGGCCAAAAGACATGACATCATTGGAGGTGGGGGGAAAACACCCAGCAATACCTTCAGTCTGTAGTTGGCAACTCTCATCTTTCCAGCTTGAGGGTATTTGGGGTTTTGGCAAAGCTTCCTCACTGTTCCATACAAGTGCCTGGAGAAATGGAGCTGCCGCTTCGAAAGCCTTAAGGGAAAGGTTGTGTCCCCCCAGTGTTACGTGGAGTAAAACAGGGACATACTTGGAACACTTCCATTTTCATAAACAAGGATCGCTGCTGGGAGACACACATATCCCCGCTATATATTGCTGTACCTGTCGCATTCATTTATGCTGCAATGGCTCGTTGAAGAGCAAAAAGCATTTCCTTTCCTTTTGCTTACAGTAAAAAGCATAACGGTGCTACAATCAACGGTTCGTAAGGCTCAGCAGCCGCACTGCATGGAGTCAAAACGCAGCATAAATAAAATATGTCAATAACAAAACAGCAGGCTGTGCAATCTGTGCTGCCTTAACGCTCATGCGCATGGATTGCTATGCACGCATGCTAGAGCCCAGGGGTGTCCCTCCCTCACACAGAGATTTACGTTCTTGGAGCGGAGCTGGGCCCTAACTTGTAGCCACCCAAAAAATTCAAACACAGATTTGACAAGGCATCCTTCTAAGGCAAAAAATAAGGATAGGGATTCGTCAGGAAACTGGTACAGAAAAATAGAGATTGTGAGCTATATGGGATTGTATCTGTTCCTCCTGCACGGTCCTGCTTGCTCTCTCTTTCTCCTGAGCAAAGAAGGTGGAAGTAGGACTTTGGGGTAGTTCTACAGCCCTGGCAGCAGCTTGTTCCACCTCGGGCATTGCGCTGGCCCTGCTACAGGTCAGTGTGACAGGTCAATCCTGGGCAATAGGAACCAGGGGAGTTTATGTAACACATATAGACAGATCAATATATTTTGATCAGATGGCTGGCAAGAGAGGGAGGAGGAGAGGGAGGAAGGGAGGGAGGGGGGACCAAGTTTGCAAGGAAACAGTGCATGGCAAAAATCTCCAGGCGCACACTGAGAAACTCACTTTGGAGGCCTCGAAGCCTACAGCCCCAAACATGTTTGCAAAGTCCTCCAGAAAAGAGAGAGGTTTTTCTCTCCAGGACTGTACAGTGGCATCCAAGCCGAACACCACCCCTCCCAAAATTCACACTGCAACCTGCTCCCAATCCTTCTAAAAATCAACAGGTCGGAGTGCACTCAGTACGCCACCTTTCGGCCCAAGTTCCTCTGCCCCCTACAAAACGCCCAGGTGGGTCTCACCATCTGCGGACATGTTCAATGGCTGCCATCACTTTCTTGATGTCATCTTTTGCCCGGCTCCTTGTCTCAGCTCGAACTGCTCGTCCCGACATCAGGGAACAAATTGGGAGAGTTGAGTGCAGTGCTGAGATGGATGAGGAAGAAGACGGAGAGATTTCTGCTTGGGTCGCTACCTTTCGCTTGTGCTCTTTCGTTCTATTTATCCCATTTCTCTTTCCTTCTTTCTTTCTTTTGCTCTCTGTGTCTTTCACGGTGGTGATTGCAGTGCAGGGATCTTCTATCCGTGCCCCTCAGTCATCCAGCTATCCATCTTTCCCTGCCTGCTGCTCCATCAATTGTTCCTTCTCCATCAATTGGTGTCAATATTTCTCCGCTTCTCTTTCTCTCTGACCTTTTATCTACGTATCAGTCTCCCTGTTAGGTCTCTGCTGCTCTGCTTCCTTCTCTTTGTCTTCTTTTCCTGTCCTCTGTTTGCCAAAAAGGGGAAAAAAAAAAGAACGGAAAAAAGGCGGTTCACCATCGGAAGAAAATAATATACTGTAGTTCTTTCGTTTTTTTCAGCTAGACATTTGCAGCTAAAGGAGCGCCCTCTGGTGACGAGGAGAGCTGGAAACATCATTTTACAGGGGGAAAAAAGATGTAGAATGGATCAGCTTGCAGGTGGCAAACAAATTGCAGGTGTTCTGACGTGTCCAATATATAGAACATTTATAGTAGGAATGTCAGTTTTAATTGGTTGACGATACATTAATCGGAATGGATTAACCCATGTCTTTAAGTGTCTTTCATGCATTAAACTGAGATTAGCTTTTTCCCCCTGCATGGGCAAAGTTAACTAATTCTTCAGAGCATGTGCAGAGTGCTTTCTCCCTTCTCCAATGAATATCCACACACAACCCCATTCACTATGTATCAAGAGTTGTCACTTGTTTATGCTGATAGGTTCTGGAGACAGTAATGTAATATGCCTTTACACTGGAGACTGTAATTCAACATGTCCATCACATCTCTAAGGGTTGCATCTGTTGACTGCCTGCTTCACCGCTATTACACGAGGTGCAAGTGTCTTGAGGTCTTGTGTGCTCCCTGAAGCATCTGGTGGGCCACTATGAGATAGTGGAAGCTGGACTAGATGGGCTTTTGGCCTGATCCAGCAAGGCTCTTCTTATGTTATGTATCAAAAGCACTGAGCCTGTGAGAGAAACAAAACAGCAACCCTGAATGGTCACAGAAAATGCACTCTGCACATGCTCAGAAGAACTTGAATCCTACAAAAGGGTGCCAACTCCAGCCAGGAGCCCAGCCCTTTTAACAATCAAGTCCTTTTAACAATCCACAGCTCCTTTTCCTTTTCCCAAGCTCCCCCCACCTCTTCACGCTCCCCTTTTTTTAAAGCCTATGAGACAGAGCCAGTTAATCTTCAAAAGCAGCTTTCTGGGGATTGGAACGGAGCAGCTCAGCCACGTTCTCACACTGTGCGCTCAGCAAATCGGGGGTGAGTCAGAGGCGTTAGTTGGGGTCACCATTACCTCAACCTGCCAAAGGTCTTTTGGGGAAGGGGAGGTAGCTGTGAGTCAGACGTAGCACCTCAGAGAGGGCAGGAGATTGGAGAAAAGCCAGCTACTGAGAGGACATAAGTGAGGCTCTTTGGGGGTCCTGTCCAAAAGGACCTCTGGTTCGTTACTGATCCACTCCAGGCATCTCAAGCATTGAGAGAGCACATACGGCAGATCAGGGCGCCTGACCGAGGGCCTCAGAGCGCAATCCTTACCTGACGTTAGGCCGGCACAGTTAGGTTAGCAAAGTGTGGCCGGCACAAGGGACACCATAAAGTATGTTTGGGCTACTGTCAGAGTCAGAGAGGCCAGCTCCCAGGCGTGCGCCATCTTCCCTGACCCTGTGAGTGGTCCAAACGTGCTTTACGGTGGCCCTTGTGCCACTGAGAATCTGGGCGAACTCGCACGGCCAGGCAACAGGAAGAGCCAACAAGGCAGCGGAAGAAGATGCTGAGGCCATGGAAGAACTTCTAAAGGAGAGGCGTCAGGAGCCGCTTGCTTGTTGGTATTAGCACGAGCAATACGCGGCTTCTGTGTAGGACATCAGGGCAGCTTGCGTACGGTTCCGGAGCAGTCTTCCATCCAGGCCAGTGATGTCATACACCCACTACGCACCACTACGCGAGTACCGGTTCCTAGAAGTTGAGCTGGCCCCGCCCACTCAAAGCTGGCCCCTGCTATTTAACCAGGGAACAGTTGAAGCAAAATATGTATATTCACATCTCTAGAAAGCAAAGCAATAGAAGTTAAATCAACACTAACCACAAGCTGAAGTTATTACAAAGATGATCACATCCATGGCAACAATCATGACATCACTTCCAGCTTACGACGTCACTTCCAGTGGGCGGACCCCGACAAGTGCCAATCAAAGTACCTGTTCCTAAATCATTTGGATGACACCACTGATCCAGGCCATTTACAGTCTCGGGACTGCATAGTTTCAGCACCAAGGGCTGTGTGGTCAGCCCCAGAACATCACGGCCAGGAGCTGACCTCACAGCACGTCAAAAGAGGCTGGGTACTTGTCCAGTTTGTAAGATGAGCAAGGAAAGGAAGGCCACACCTGCGGCACCGTCCTTGACAGCCAGCACGGGCAGGGGTTGGGGGCTAGAATGTTGAACTGAACACAACAAGCCTGTGTTCAAATATTTAACTGCAGACTTGCAGGTAGATCTTATTCTGCTCAGTCTACACACCTGCCAGGGTTGTTGTGAGAACACAAGTGGCCGGGTGACTGCGTGTGCCATCCGGAACTGAAATAAGCAACATTCTGCACAGAGCTCCTGTGAAGGAGTGAAAGAATCCTGGCTCCAGGACCGTCCTCAGTGCCCCTCCCTTGACCCCAGAGGCAGATCTAAGGGAGGGCAAAGCTCTAAGTGTTGCAAGAAGCCTCACCTTGCAGTGGAAATCACTCCTCTCCTGCACCGTTTTAGCCAATCCTCACAGGGAACAGCAACATCTTGGCGTTGCTCACTGGCTACAGCAGCAAGGGAGAGGAGGGATTTACATGACAGGGTAAGGCTTCTAGCAACACTTAGAGCTTTGCCCTCCCTGTAGATCCACCTCTGCTTGACCCCACAGACTAGAGACTCTGAAATGTGGTTTTCACTTCCTTTGTAAATGTCAGGAAGGGGAAAGCCCTGCTGCGCAACCAGCTTCCTGAAGGAAAATAGCCAAGAGAAATTTTTCGTCGCCTGAAGGCATCTTGCCTAGCAAGGCCAACGGCATTCACCCAGTGGTGTCATCTAAATGATTTAAGAACAGGTACTCACTTTTGATTAGCACGTGTCGGGACCCGCCCACCAGAAGTGACGTCATAAGCCGGAAGTGAGGTCGTGGCAGGAAGGGACATGAAAAAAGCCCTTTTTGAGGCCTCAGACAATTTTAAACTGACCCAACAGTTGCAACAGTATTCCACAGCACCCCCAGAACATGTTAAGGAGGCCTGGCATCATGTTAAAGTGACCCAACAGTTCCAAAACCCCAGAGCAGCTCATTTTTCAGTGGCAAGGCAAGGCGAGGCTCCGCTCGCTGCCTGCCTGCCTGCCTGGCTCTGAGAACGTGCAGGCAACTCAAACATGCAGGAAATTCAAACGTTGCAGGGGGCGGAGTCGACGAGTGGGCGGGCGAATGGGCGGGGCCAGCCATAATCCTAGAAACCGGTACTCGCGTACCCCCGCGTACCCCCTGCATGACATCACTGCGTTCACCCAACAGTTTGGCTTTGCTGCAGAGCTGGAAACCCACTGGGTGACCTTGGGCCAATCACCATCCCTCAGCCTACCTCACAGGGTTGTTGAGATGATAAAATGCCACGGGGGAACAACACACTAACTGCCCGGAGCTTCTCAAAGGAAGGAACTGTTAAATCAGTGTAGTTAATTAGGTAAACTAAGAGCATCCACTCCCACAATGTTTGCAGCCATTCTCCATCCAAAGCAATTGCCCATGTTTTCCAGGGTCTGAACCTTGCAGCTGCTAAGTGCCGTAAAGCCACATTTACTCAGAAAAAAGTGAATCCCATCAAGTTCAAAGGCTTTTTTTGAAGTGAGCACAGGACTACAGTCCAACTGGGCCATTTTTCCAGAGACGGTCATGTTCTGCAAAGCCGAGCAAACCTGTCTCATGGCCACTGCATGCCAAACCTGTCTCCAATATACGTTTTAAGTACCATTTTCCACACCTCATTTTAGATGCAGCCATCACTGGCAGGGGGGAAAAACTAGGCAGCTTACTACTGTCACAAAGCCAACAGCTGTCACACACACTGTACAGGTTTTTGCTCTTTTCCAAGGGGGACAATGCCAGAACATGGAGATGCCAAAGGTTAAGCCTGGGACCTTTGGCATTTCAAGCATGGACCCATCCACAGAGCTCCCACCCCTCCTCAAAAGAATTCCCATCCGGAGACAATGGCCAGATTTGTAGGCTTCCTGGAATCTCTAATTGGTGTAGTGCGGTTAGGGCATTTATAGTTAGGGTAAAATGGAAGAGCTCAACCCAGCCAAGAACTAGAAAGGAAGAAAGAAGATGTCACAAAGCAGCAAATGAACAAGGGGGCTGGAATTCCAAGTTGTACATGATGGAAAAGTCCCAAAGTCTGCAGCTTCTTCGGGGCAGTTTTGAGGTGGAATGCTACAAGCCTGTACTGTATGTTCTATATGTATGACAGAGGTGGGCAAAAGTTAGAGCAAAAGTGGCCACTGCTTGGTGGACCACATTGACAAATTCTGGCAACCACTTCATACCTGCTGGGATTCTTGCAAAGAACACTCAACTAGCTGGACTAGGATTAAACCAGCAATGGGCCTCATAAAGATGCATCCTTACGCAAGAGCAGACACACATTCTGCTTTTTTTATACATTTTAGACACTTCAGTGGGCTACCAGGAGACAGCCACAACAATGTAGATCGGGTATGTCTGTGGTCATGCATTTATTTCTAATCAGATCTTTTGGTATTTATTGAAGCAAGCTGACTAGAATTTATTTATCCCCAGGATCTGATTTACTGTAAAAGGTGAATTCTATATTGATTATTTTTATGAGAGTTTTATGGCATTTTACTATTTTATGGCTATGTTCAGACAGTAGTTAACCACCTTGGATATATCTAGAATGGCAGATTTACACATTCTTAGATTTAAAAAAAAAAACTTGTGTGGATGTCCGTGCTTATGCACACTCTGGTTACTCAGAAGCAATTCATAACTAACCAAGGGCGCAATCCTAACCTGGAGTTAGGCTGGCATGGTTAGGCCAGCAAAGTTTGGCTGGCACAAGGGCCACCATAAAGTGCATTTGGACCACCCTCTGAGGCAGGGAGGATGGCGCACATCTGTGGTCCAAACATACTTTGCAGTGTCCCTCGTGCCAGTCACGGAGATCTCCTCAAGGTAAGGGTGCATTTGTTCCCTTACCCCAGGGCTGCATTGCAACTGCATCGGTGCAGGAGAGTTGAATAGTATTGGACCCACAGAGCAGTTGAACCGAACAGCCCATGTCTATGTAAGTTTACTCAGAAGTAATTGTGCTCATTGGGAATCAGAATTGTG
The DNA here is from genome assembly GCA_029204185.1 of Lerista edwardsae. Taxonomy (NCBI): domain Eukaryota; kingdom Metazoa; phylum Chordata; class Lepidosauria; order Squamata; family Scincidae; genus Lerista; species Lerista edwardsae. Next base: position 657,440 of record JAJKFI010000239.1, on the reverse strand, counting down.
TTCACTGGGGCTTACTCCCAGGGAGGTGTGTAGACTAAGTAGCTGCCTCAGACTGCAATCTTATACACACGCACCCTATTGAATGAGTAAGCTCCACTGAACACAGTGGGACTTCTGAGAAATACAAATGTATAGGCTTGCATTGCTGGAAAATCAGCATTAGCTTACTTCTCAGTAGATCTATGTAGGCTTAGGTGACACAGTCCTGTGTGTGCCCTTAAGTGGAAGCGAGTGCAGTATACACCGCTTGAGCTGAACCACTAATAAAAGCCCTATTTTTATTGCAGTAGCTCTCAGAAAAGATTGCCCGTGCAGACTCCCCGCTCACACAGAACTTTTCATCAGTTGGGAAATGCACCTTACAAGCCTGTGCAAGGTCGCATTCTCGAGCTAGCAAAAACGGAGCCACGGCTCCTTTAAGTCGCAGTCTCCACCGGATGCCTTCTTGCCTGGGGTAAGCCGTGTGACCATTCGGACCCCTAGGGCAGAGAGGAAGCACAGCCCGTCCGCGTGCAGCGGGCCCCCTCCGTCGCTGGCGTTTGGTTCGATGCACCCGCACCGACGGTGCACGGGGTTGCCACCCCCCTCCCCGCGCGCGCTAGCCGAGCCGCAGGTCGCTGCCAAGCGTCGCGGGGAGAGGTGAGGGGGGGGGGATTAGATTCCCTTTTTCCGGGAACGAGGGCGGCTGGGCGTGTGATCTCAGGCTCCTGGAATGCACGGGTCGCTCCGGATCCCGGGGCAGGAGGAGGAGGAGGAGGAGAAAGAGCCGGGCGCGGGGGAGGGGGGGTCGGACGCTCTATAAAACTGGAGGGAGGAGGAAGGTGGAAGGTAGGTACGGGCAGGCAACAAGTTGAGGCCATCCGAGCGGCGCAGCATGGAGGTGCTGTCAGGTATGGGGCGGCGAGGGCGAGCCGGTCCCCGTCGGTGGCGGCGGAGTCCCTCCGGGGGGAGAGTCGGGCGCGGGGGCAGCCGAGTTGGCAAAGCGGATCAAAGTTCGGAGCATGGAAGGGGGGGGGTAATGGCGGGCCACCCCCTCGGTTTTTACTGTACTGGTCCTCCCTGTCGAATAGCGGCTTGGTCTATAGACACCGGCCGGCTGCCTCTTTCCCCGAAAAGCTTCGCCTGTTGACGCTTGTCAGTCAAGGCGCAGGAGCAGACTAGGCTGTTTTTTCTGGTTGTTTGGTAACTCTTTTAAAAGGGGGTAGAGAAAAGCTGGGTTAGGAGGACAGGGTAGGAGCAATGGTTAAAAAAGGGGGAGCAGGCGCCTGAAGCCTGATTTGGCCGTGCCCCAAGCTCCTCCCCTCCCACCTGCCCAGAGCAATCACTCTGATGTTTCTACGTGTTGTTTCCAGGGGGGCTTTGGGGGGCTTCCGCCCTCCCCTGCCCATAATTGGGATTCAGCCACTTTTCTGCAACCGGCTGAGCCTGCTGATCTGTCTCCAGGTAGGGAGAAGAAACTAAAAGTTCTGCACCAGTGGAACTCGGCTAGGGTGGTTTTTGTTCAGATTAATGTAGTGTGTTCAAGGTCAGCCGCTTTGGACTCCGGATGAATGAATCCAGAACAGCTGGTCTGGCTGAGTGATGAATCAGAAAGGCTCTGGGCCGGATCTTGCCTCTACTGTGAACTCACCAGGAGGTCTTGGGCGCATTGCCTGCAGCCTTGCTCTTTGGAGTGACGCAATTGGCCTATCCTGAAGGGTCGTTGTAAAGGCAGTTTATGTGAGGTGCTTTAAACAATTAACATACAGTATGTGTGAAAGGGAATGTTTTGCTCCTTGCTCTGTACCTTCAAGGGTATGGCGTAATCCTAACCAACTTTCCATCGCTGACATAGCTGTGCCCATGGGGCATGTCCCACATCCTGCAGTGGAGTCGTAGTCACGGAGGCCCCCTCAAGGGAAGGGAATGATTGTCTCCTTACCTTGGAGCTGCATTGCCCTTATCCCAGTGCTGGAAAGTTGTTTAGGATTGCACCCCTAACCTTCTTAACTCTAGTTCTTACTCTCCTGTGCTTTTTCTGCAAAAACTTGATGGGCAACCCTAAGCCAGCAGTTACATGCTGGGAACAGGTCCACTGGTAGGTTTGGGAAGGTTGTAACCAGTGATGTCATTCAGGGGGAACGGACCAGAATGGGCGTTCCGGATCCTAATGGGCTCCGTGGCTGGTTCTGGGTTCCCGACAAGTGCCAATCAAAAGTGAGTTCCTGTTCCTAAATCATTTGAATGACACCACTGGTTGTAACTCTATGGCTGAGTACATGCTTAGCCAGGAGCAGGTCTTGGGTTCAGTCGCTGGCCCTTAGGGGGGAAAAAACCCCACTCTAAAGCCTTGAGGAGTTGCTACCAGTCAAGTGAGATTAGGCTGAGCTAGATGGAACAGTAGTAGAAGAACCCTGTAGAAGACAGGTTCTCTTCTGCGGATCTAGCTGTTGTGAATGACATGTGAGCTGGGCAGGCAGTTTTTCTGGTCACCCTTGGTGGGGGTGAATGCTGAAGGCAGAACTGCAGAGCTGTATGAACTAGAGATAGCAGGTAGATTTTTTTTAAAAAAAAGCAAGTTAAAGGTACAGGTTCAGAGAGGAGGCATGCTAGAGATAATGGAAAATATTTTGCAGCTTGTGACCCTTGGCTCACCGGCTTGTGTTTGGAGCCGGCCAGGTGCTCTCCTTGTCCTGTTTTGGCAAACCACGACAGGCGGCTGAGCTGTTTTGAGCCTGACAAATCGCGCAGGCCGGCTCTTGCTGCCCAACTTTCATTGTGGTTGACAGCAAGAGCTTGTAAATGTGGTTAAATCAGACTTGGGATGGATTAGTGTGGAGAGGCTGGATATGGGCTGGGGCAGCTCCTTGAGTGGTTGGGAAAATTGGGTATTTTTTTTAAAAAAACCTAGAGATTCTCTAATTTTTATTAAACTACATCATTAACAGAGATGGAGTGTGGAGCCCGAGGGGCAGCCACCCCTGGGTGCTACATCAAGAGGGGGTGCAGTTTTCCTGCAGACCCACTTTAAAAATGTTAAAAAGTAAAGAAAAAAGCTCCAGATAGTGTCCCCTACTGTTGCACAGCAAAATCATATAATTTGGAGAGCTCTCCAGGTAGTTTTCTGAAGACCCTGCTACCTCTTCTGGGTTGCACGGAGACACCCGCCTTTGCCCTTTGCCCATGTACTAGCTGCATATACTTCCTTGCCCCAGGCGCTTTTTTGTCTAGTTGCGCTTCTGCTAGAGAAGCCCCACAAATTCTTGCTTGCCTGTGTGTGTACACTTGTGGGCCATCCACAGCTTGGAAGGAGAGAGAGCTAATTTTCTTGTAGTTGGGAAAGCACTCTTGCCTGATGCTTGGAGGTGGGTGTCTTAACACTGGGCTTTCCCTGCTGCAGGTGGCCCAATAAATCTGCTCACCTAGAGCTCCAAGGTGAACTGCGACTTCTTCTACTTGCCTCTTTCCTAACCTGGGCAGGAAAGGGTTAAGCTCCTCCAACCATGCCAGTTCCTTAACTATAAAACTCTAGCAGTTGTTGTTTTTTTTCCCAGGAGGGCAGTGAATGCAGGATCTTCCCTGCATCCGCCTCCAACTCTGCAGCAGCTGGGGCCAGAGTTAATTATTGACTTTGGTGAGTCTCCGAAGGAACTTCCTCTTGTTGGGGACTAGGAAGCTGGTGATGGAGCACGCACCTGCTTGACATTTAGACTGGCCAGGTGCAATTCTTGGCATTTCCAGTGAAAGGATCTAATGACAAAAGCGGTTCGAAGAGCACCAAGCTCCTTATAGTCCTCTCTGTGTTGTTCCAAGAACGAAACGCTCATAAGCAGGGCAGGATGACGGTGACCTCCCCAGCCCTGACTCTGCCTCCAGCATCTGTACTTGGAGGTATAGTGCATCAGAACATGAGGCCTGCTTTTCACTACGGCGAACATTGATTTCTACTCCTGTAGGAATTTGTTCATTTTTCTCTTGGTCATTTTTAAGGCCCTCAAAGGTCGACATTCAAAACCACGACATCTTGTGGCAGTAAATTTCATGTGTTAATTATAAATTTATAGGTGACTTCTCAATGAAAAGTAGTTAACAAAGTGGTTTATATAACTAAATAAATGGTTCTCTGTCCCTAAAAGGCTCGCAATCTAAAACAGGGGCCAGCAACAGCCACTGGAAAGAATTACATGCTCTTCCCCCTCCCTTAAATATAAGAACCATAACTTTAGAAGATGCCTCTGTGTCCAGTTAGGAGTTTTATCCCACCTTTCAGTATTTTAAGTGATAGTGAATGCAGTCTTCAAAAGAGAGTCTTCATATAAGTCACCTCCGTAACTGAAAGAGGAACTATGAGCCCTAACATAAGACACAATACAAGAGATGCAAAATTTACATATATGTGATATAGAACATTTCCATCTTGAAATATCAGTAATTACGAGATGTGTTGGCTATTTTGCTTATTCCAATACAATCTAAGTTGGTTCCTACTTTGATAGTAAATTCTAATTGGGGGGAGGGTGGGAGGAACTCCGCTTTCTGCCAATATAGTTATTGCAGAGACTGTTCGACCAGTCGTGAAAAGGAAGGTCCGTTGACTTTTGCTATCTTAATTCTTGTAGTTAGTGGAGTCCACTTTGAGTAAAAATGTTCAAGGTTACAAGGTTACATTTGTGCAAGAGCTTTAACAATGAGACCAAAATTACTGAAATCATATGAAAAAGCATTGAAATATTCAGTTCAAGCAGCTGCAGTTCATGTCTTAAAGAGATATCATATCTATATGATCACCATTTCAGCACGAATCAGTATATACCCCCATTTTAAGCTAATTAGTCCCAAGCACTTCAGGCTTTCCTCCTCTGGAAGATGCTCCAACCTCCTACACTTGGTTCAATAAATGTGTTGGTTTCTAAGATGCCACAGGGCTGATAGATTTTCCTGCTATGTGGAGCCGTCTCAGTGTGGAGGGGGAAATTCTTGGAAGTGTGAAGAGGCTGAGCTTGGAGAAACTGACATGCTGGTTACTATAAGTTGGGTACAGCAGATGACCCAATGGAAGGAAGTAAATGGAACTCTGCTACTCTTTGGGGCGGGGGTTGGCAGAACCTCCAATTGGCTTCTCCAATTTGGAATGTCATCTTGGGCTATGGGGATGCTGGGTTTGCTCCTAGACTCAGTATATGTTCTCTGGTGTTTCCTCTTTTACTTATGATCTCAAATATATACTGCAGCACTGAAAAGTATGTATGTTAAAAGAAATTATGTACTTGGGTTGTTGTTGTTCAGTCGCTAAGTTGTGTCTGACTCTTCGTAACCCCATGGACCACAGCACGCCAGGCCTCCCTGTCCTCCGCTAGCTTCCGTACTTGGGTACAGATTCCCTAAGTACAAAGTACATGTGTATACTGCACTGTTCTGGAGAGCAGTTAGGTACCAAAACACACAACTTTTGGGGAATACATGCAAGCCATGATGGTGAAAGGGGTAGAGACCCACTTGCACATATCTTGGAAGAGAAAATCAGAGTTGAATTTTATAGTCAGGCTGGTGCCTTTTAACGTTTAACACAGTGCTCCCCTCTGTCAGAATTTCTTATGGATCTAATGCAAAGCCCCCATTGGCTGCCCAGATATAATGGCTAGGATTCTTGGGTCTTGCCTGCTCTTGCAGCCTTGTCATACAGGACTGACTTTTTCCAGTGGTGTTCCTCTTATATTTAGCAGGGGGAGAGTAACTGTCCCTCTTCACCCCTGTGCAGTCTTTTTAGTGGCTGTTGCTGGCGGTCTGCCTTTTTTTAGATTGTGAGCCCTTTTGGGACAGGGAGCCATTTAACTTTATTATTACTATTTGCCTGTAAACCGCTTTGTGAACTTCGTGTTGAAAAGCGGTATATAAGTACCTGCTGATTGATTGATTGATTGATTGATTGATTGATTGATTGTTCTTGGTGAACATTTCCTGTGCTACCTCCCACACTAGTGAAAGATAGCCCAAGGTTTCAGTGTGAACTATTGGTAGTGGGTCTGGATGCGTGCATCTCTTAACTGTGATATCCTGCTTCTGTTTGCAGTGGACTTTGCGAAGCACCTCTCCTCCTCGTCTTCTCGTTCCCAGCAAGAATTGGCAATCAAGATTAAACAAACACACAATCTGACCATCTTCCTGCAAAATGGCTCGGAAGTGCTTCTAAAGGAATATGTGAGTGTTGAGACTGTGGCAAAGATGACTTAATAGAATATGCCCTGAAGACTGACTCAGGGGAGAATATGCCCTGAAGACTGACTCAGGGGAGAATTTGAGTAGCTAGTATTCTTTTGGGGCTTCAGACATGCAGAATTATTTAGGGACTATTGTAGAAATGTGGATCCTTAAAAACTATCTTAAAAAAGTGGAACAGAGCAAGATTCTAACCCTCATGTTGTGTATAGATTCAAGCACATGGTGTGGGTTCTTGTTTTGTGGGCAGGGTAAAATGGGTGTGGAAGGGTAGGTGGTGGCAGCTCTGCGTATGCTCCAACGCACTGGTGTAATTTTTTTCTTGCCCTCAAGGTAAAAATGTCCAAAACAAATCTGAAGGTTAGAAGTGGCTTTTTTCTTGCTCCGTCTACCCAAACACTCGGGATTATAATCTGTTGGGCTGCGCTCTGCCCCAGAGCACACTGGTTCACTCTAGGCAAAACTATGGTGATGGGCCCACCAGGGAGCGACTGTATCTCAGATTATTGTGAGCATAGAACTGACTGCCTCGTGCTTGGTACTCTGTTGTGGGGAGGTGAAACTGCATGACCTGGAGGCATCCCCCTGCTTCTGAAGAACCCCAGTGGCCTGACTCTGTCTTTCTCTTCTCTTAGATAACTTGCCAAGGGCCCCCCTTTGGCACTCCTGGTTTCAGCCTTCCCATCAAGCCCTTCCCAGGGCTTCCCTTGCCATCCCTTTCTTCCGAGGCTCGGCTGGACCTCAGTGATGTCGAGCGACTGCAAGAGGATCTCTTGGCCTTTTCCAGTTTGCCAACGTTCTTGGCTACTGTGCGACGTCAGCAGGCTCTGCTTAACCCAACAGCCATGGATCTGCACCAGCTACTCGACACTTCACACAAGCAGTGCCTCGGCCTGGCAAACAATCTTCAATCCATCATGGCCTGTATGGATATTGTGTCTGGCCCAGCAGTGCCGGCTGAGCCACCGGAAGAGGGCAGTTCCTTCACCATGAAAACGGTTGGCTACCAGATTTGCCAACTTTACCAAGTCTGGGCCAATCAAAGTCAGGAGGACCTGGCCTTACTGGTTGCCAAACACCCTGTCTGAACTTGCCCCCTGTCACTGTGGCTCCCAGTACTTGCTTACAGCCAATAGGGAGGAGTGTTGTGTAGTATGTTTCCCAACTCCCCTTGACCATGTTTCCTATGAGGAAAGAGGAGGAAGTCTTGTGTTGACTCCCTCAACGGACTGGAGAAATGAAGTCCTCCCCCGTTCTAGGGAAGCAGCTTTTTCATACTGTGCCCTTCAACCTCACTCTGGTGCAACACCAAACTTGCCAACTTGCCGTCTGCATCTTTCCCTCTTGTATTCTTCCTTTGACGCAAACATGCTGGTGGTGGGGGGGGGGGAGGAATATTTGGGGACAGGTGGATGGTGAACCTCAACATTTCCAGCAGGGGCTAGAAGCTTCGCAGAAGCCTTGTGGCTGCTGATTGCCGTGAGGCAGAGAAAGATGAAGTAATGGCTCCTGTTTGGGGGCAAGATGCCCGAGGACCACAAGGCAGCCATGTTGTGAGTGGCACTTGTCCCGTGCACGTGGAAAAGGAAGAGTGGCAGGTTTCTCCAGGGCAAGCCAGCGTAGGAGGGTGAACACGTTTGACTTTTAAATGGAGAGCAGAAGCAGGCTGCCAAGGTGTCTGGCGCCAGTTGGTTGAAAAACTGTTCAGACAAGTTTGGCGTCTTGCAGCAGAGGGGATCTTCTTTCCCCATAACACCAAGAAACTGACCCTTGCTTCTAAAGCTCTCTGGAACAAACCTGCTTTGTTCATTCTGAGAGGGACTTTTTGGGTGGAGGGAGTTGGTGTTGCCACTCCTCACAGTACAGACTGTGTCTGATGGACACTCAACAGGTGTAGCCTGTCCTGGAGGTGGCAAGCATATACCTGTTGGATTTGGTGCCTCTGACACCGAGAGGCAGAACATGATGTCAGGGTGCAGAAAGACAAGCAAGATAGCAACTTTATGAGCGGGGAAGGAGAGGTTTGTTGTTGCCATACATAGACCTACCCCTGGGGTCAGTGATCCTCACTGGCATTCTCACATACTCTGTCCTGCCCTGTCTGAAAACCTTTACTTACCCCTTGATATCATTAATGCCATAATAACCTCTGGGTCTAACCTTGCTCTGCCCTGCTTTCTCCTTCTAATTTCAATAGGGGGCCTGCCTCCCCTCCTTCTGTAGAGGTTCTGTGTTTCTGGTTTGGTGGGGTCTCCCTTCTGGTTCAGAGCATATGTTCCTGACTGAGAGACTGTTCTGTTTCTGCTGAATACTTTTGCATTTACATTGCTGCAAGATAATTATATTAATACGGTTAATATAGTACTATGATTGTTGATAGGACCATGCAGCCACTTTGGCAATGGAGTTCCTGGGGACCGATTGCTCTGCCTGTATTTCAGTTCACCTGATGATGTGGGCCAGCCTGCATTGAAGGTGTGTTGAGACCGACCACTTGCATGTCCGCCGTTGTCCTTCTCGACTTGCTAGACCAGGTCTCTCTGTGGAGGAGGTTGGTGCCTTCTTGAAAAGAGATGGTTCCTGTCTCTAAAGGAAGCAGTGGTGAGACTGCTTTTGAAATCTTCCATTCTTGGTGAGATGCAGGAAATGCAACTTTGCCAAGTCAGGCATTTCATTACCTGGATGATCCATTGCAGTTTGAGGACTGAAATACTAACTTATATGTAAGTAGGGCAAGAGGCACTTTTTCAAGTGGTGCCCCTCTTATATTTAGCAGGGGGAGAGTAACTGTCCCCAGCCCAGTGCCTCATCTAGTGACTGTTGGCTGATGTTCATCTTTTCAGATTGTGAGCCCTTTTGAGACAGGGAACCTTTTAATTATTTGATTTCTATCTGTAGATCACGTTGAATTTTTTTTTTTTTTTTGTTAAAGATCAGTATGTAAATACTGTTTGATGATTATAATACTGATTGGTATATTATGCCTGGAGCAGATTGCTCTGATCCTCCAACGATACTGGTGACCTGTTCGTTTCTGGATGCAAATTAAAGTGCTGGTATTAAAGGTTTGAATAACCTGGGACCAGGTTACCTGCAAGGCCCCCTTTGCCTATACAAATATACCATAAATCTAAGAGTAGCACAGAAGGTTCTGCTCTGTGGTCCATGCCTGTTTTCAGTTAGATGCCTGGTACAGGTTGATTACCTCTTATCCAGACATCCTAAATCTGGACATTTTGGGGGCTGTAACTTTTTTAAACTTTTCCTGCACCTGAATGGTATATAGCACTGCTATTCATCTAGTAGAGTAAGCCACCAGGACATTTTGGTTTGCATTTTTCACATGTTAAGTGCAACCCAGTGAGGGAGCTGGCAGGAATTTTTTTTCTGTGCCTGGCTATAGCATAATGCTTATGGGGTGCTGATTGGTGCAGTTCAGCAGAAGAACCTGGCTGTGCTGTACACCAGGAGGTGCAGAAGGCAGCACAGAATGGAGCTGAGCAGGCAACACGTTGTGGACTGCAGAAGGAGCACTTGTGACTTGTGAACACAGCATGTCTAAAGTCGGAACCCAAGATGTCTGAACAGTATGAACAATTTTTTTTTAAAGGAGCCATTATTAAGTGTTTTCTGAAGTGTGAACACACTCATCCCATCCCTAAAATATATTCCAAAATCTGGAAAACTCCAGACCATTTCCTATCCCAAGCAGTCTGGATAAGGGAAACTCAACCTGAAATAGACCTTCTTGGTGGTAGCGCCACTGCTATAGCGCATCTCCCCGGAGGGATGCAGTAAGCTTCCTGCTCAGATGTGTTTTAGATATTTTTGTATGCAGGCAAGTGCATGTGTTGGTGAGATGTCTTAAGCTGCTTGTTTATATTATTGTTTGTCTTGCTGATTTCTGAATTGTTGTGTATTTATCTTTATTGTACGCCATGTTAAGCACAATTTTGGTGTAAAAAAGGCGAAGTAGGAGTACAATCATATACTTCTGGGTATTTTTTAGACTGCACTGCAAGATGATTTGTATCTTAACTAAGATGAATACTGTAATAAAATATTTTTTGTAGGATATACAGCTGTTGTGAATTATTCTACCAGTGTAGTAAGAGATGTGTGTGTAGACCAAAACTTTCTGAGATGGCTCACGCAGGCTACTTTCCAACCTATTCAGTCCAATAAAACACTATCAGCTTGCTTGTTCTTTTATTGGGTGGGAGGGTTGCCAGATGAGATGTATTCAAAAGATGAGATTCAAGGTAAGGACTGGTGATCTCCTAAGACTACTAAAAGGAGGATGGGGGGGGGCGAGTTCCAAAATGTAGAGATTAATCTTTGCCATCAGTCTGTCCTCAAAGAAAAGACCACGCTTGCTGGGATAAGCAGGTCACTTTGGGTGAATTGGCAACTCCTACTTGGGGAGGGAAGATCTGAGGGAAGAGAAGAACTGAAGGAGGAAAATAGAAATGTTGGAGTAAACACCAGAGAACTACAGTGGAGCATTGTGGGAATGATCAATTCCATAGAGTCCCATGTTGGGGCAAGTACCAGTAGAGTTGAAACGGGGAGCTCAGACCCCCACCTAAACTGTGATGTCCACTCTGCTCAACAGCTGTTTCAGTTCTGGTAGAGGAGAATACCCACTACTGTGGGAATTGGTGGGTTAATTTACACACAACTTTCTGCAAACTGATTGCCCCAAATCATTCTCCAACTGACTGTTCTGGCTTCCCTGGAAGCCTTGGGAGCAAGAAAGCACTTGTTTCAACCACTGGTTTCCTTTCTCTTGACACCAGTTTTATCAGTCCAAGAGCTGTGTAATAGAGCTATGTTGCAATGAAATATTGGTCACTCCTCTTCCACTTAAGCTGTTCTCAACAACTCATTTTGTAGCTTCACTAAGCTAGCTGCCAGCACTGCATCACCTAAGTTACAGTTGTCTGGTATGTGTCAGTAGCTGTATGAAGGGGAAATTTTGGCTCCCTAAAAAATCGGGTGTGTTTTTAAAATGTTTCTCTTGAAGCTTGTCTAAAAAGCTAGACAGGAGTGAGCAACAGCTAGTGTAGTTTGATGGTTTTGTGCAGTTTTTTTTTTTTTTGGGGGGGGGGGGGTGTCGGAAGAAGATGATTTTCCTTTGGCATTTGCCCCAAAGCAAAAAAACCCAGACAGCTCTCCACGGCCCTACATTTATTTTTGTTTCTACAACAGGCAGAATAAATTGTTCCAAATAGCTACATTGATAGACAATGTACAAAATTATTCTCCCTAGTTTGGCCTACGACACCCACAGTCCTGGCAGAGAATGCATTTGTTTTATTTCAAATATCCATTTTGCGTCATTCCAGGATGTTGATTTGGGGCCAAAATGATCTGGTGATACCAGTAAATAAAATATGCTTTCAATAATCAGATGCAATGTTGAACTAAAATTACCCCTGTCCTGCATTAAACTCCATTGTTGAAGCCAACCCAAGTGAGACGCTCTCAGCATTTCTTTTTCCGTCTCATGACAAACATGCTTTATATTATAGTTGTGAAGTAGTCTCTGAGAAAGTCTGCCTGGTTAGGAGATATATTTGCACCTCTCTTTGCTGTTGTTGTTCAGTCGCTAAGTTGTGTCTGACTCTTCGCGACCCCCTGGACCACAGCACGCCAGGCCTCCCTGTCTTCCACTAGCTTCTTGAGTTCACCTAATTTCATGTTCATTGCTTCGGTGACACTATCTAACCACCTCTCTAGGGAGATCATTTTGTGAATCTTGACATCCCAGTTCTCTATTTTATAGAAAACTAGCTCTTCGTTACCCGGCGTTTCCCCGGGTATTTATTTATCCCAAACTTCTATTAGACAGGAAAAGGAATGAATTCTATCAAAGTAATTTTATGTACAGGTAATTAAAACGTATAAGTACAGTATAAAAATTATAAAGTAAAATCTTTTACAAATGCACTATAATATTAATTTAACTCAAAACGTGATTATAAACAACAGTTTTAGTTTCACCTCCAGGAGCAAGAATAAATAAATGCTTGGGTGAACCCTTGAGCAAGCAACATAAAGTTGTCCTTGGGAGAAACATGGCGATCTCAGATCCACTCCACAGACTGCCCCTGTGACTTGTCGATCATGATCGAGAATGCAAGTCTCACTGGCAATTGCAATCTCTGAAAGTTAAAAGGGCGATCCGTCGGAATGAGTGTGATCCATCCGTGGGATAAAAACTGTTTCACCCTCTCCCTTTCCTGTTAAGATCGTCGCTTCAGTTACATTACCCAGCATCTTCTCGACACACAGCCTTGTGCCATTGCAAAGTTTTGGTGGGTCGAGGTTCTGCAGTAAAATAATTGGAGATCCCAGAGTTCTATTCATTCTATTCAATTACACTTGAGCTTAAATGTCATCGGGACTGTCACCAATCAGCTTAGCGACCCCGAAATCTATGGATTTGACACTAATGTTGGTCATTTTGGACATTTTATTGTTCACCCCTTCTCACCCCCCATGCTCATGGGGGATGAACGTGGACTTAAACGGCATCGGGAGCATCACCGTCTCGGTGACCCCGGAAACTATGGATTCGACACCAATATTGGCCATTTTCAATGATTTTTACACTGCACCCCCTTCGCACCCCCACCCCCAGGGGTGCTAGGGGCCTCTTACCCCCGCAGTATTTGTCGCCAGATCGCAAGGCACAGGCGTACCAAGTTTGGTGTCAATCGCTCCAGGCATTCCAGAGCCTATGCAGAACATACGCGCACACAAACACATAAACATCCAATTTTATATATACAGATAATACTTGCATTGTGATTTTTGAGTGTGCAAAGCATTGCACATGTAGATAGATATTACTCAAGATTATATAGTACAACAATGCTGGGTTTCAAGCCTGGGTTTCTTAAGGCCACACTCAAGGAAGCTTAGAGGTGTTGCAAAAATTCTCTTGCCGCCCAGGGAAAATTGCCGTGAAGTGAGAGAGTCCCAACAACAACAGGCCGATGACGCCTCAGAAAGGAAAAGAACTGGACACAGTTAAATATTAAAACAGTTTTTATTTTTAACACAAGGTAAAGGCAAGTATGAGGAACGGGATAAGGAATCACAAGGATAAATACAACGCAAGTAAGTATAGCAAAACTCCAGTAAAACTAGTCTTCCCTTTCTCCAGATTTTACTTAAGGCTAACAAAAGCAGCTGGGAAAAGCAACCAGCAAGTGGCCAGCAGCCAGGAGTTGCTTAAGACAAAGCATAGCTTTCTTCTTTACTCCCTTTTGTCTTGTTGGACCTAATAACTCCATGTGTTGGACCCATGAGACAGACTGACTCCTTCAGCATAAGGCAGGGCCTGACTTTTACAGTTTTCCCTCTGGTCCTCCCTGCCTAACGGCTTTTCCCGCCTTTTCTGCCTGAGGCAACAGGCTTTGTTAAATTTCAGGGGTGGGAGGTGGGGAGGACAAACTACTAGGTGTATAGTGAAATATTAGAGGGGAGCTTAGTTTTAAGTAGCAAACATTTAAACCCTTCAAAAATTTCTCCCATAACAGAGATGTTTATTTTGGTGCCTTCAGAGGTTGTTACTGTGCATGGCCAAGTTTTTTACCTGCCTCTTGGAGATCAAAAAGGTGACCAGCTGTCATAACCACAAAAGAGGACACAACACACACTCACACACACACACACGCACGCACGCACGCACGCGCACACACACACACACACACACACACACACACACACACACAGATGTAGGACGTTGCAAAATAAATTTCCATGTGGTGAAAACCAGGAGGGATTGTGAAGAGCTCCAGAAGGACCTCTCCAAGTTGGGGGAATGGGCAGCAAAATGGCAGGTGCGTTTCAACGTAGACAAGTGTAAAGTGATGCACGTTGGGGCCAAAAATCAAAACTTCACCTATAGGCTAATGGGTGAGCTGTCTGTGACAGCTCAGGAGAGAGATCTTGGGGTGCTGGTGGACAACTCAATGAAGGTGTTGACTCAGTGTGCGGCAGCAATTAAGAAGGCCAATTCCATGCTTGAGGTAATTAAAAAAGGGGTTGAAAATAAAACAGCCAAAATTATTATACCATTGTACAAATCAATGGTAAGGCCACATCTAGAGTCTTGCATACTGTTCTGGTCACCACATCTCAAAAAAGACATAGTGGAGCTGGAAAAGGTGCAGAAGAGAGCGACAAAAATGATTACGGGGCTGGGGCACCTCCCTTATGAAGGAAGACTGCAGCATTTGGGGCTCTTCAGTCTGGAAAAAGGCACCTGAGGGGGGACATGATTGAGACATATAAAATTATGCACAAAAGGGATAGAGTCAATAGAGGGATGTTCTTTTCCTTCTCTTACAATACCAGAACCAGGGGGCATCCACTGAAATTGAGTGTTGGCAGAGTTAAAACTGATAAAAGGAAATACTTTTTTACCCAGCAGGTAATTAAGCTATGGAACTCCTTGCCACAGGAGGTGGTGATGGCATCTGGCCTTTAAAAGGGGACTGGATGGATTTCTGGAGGAAAAGTCCATTGTGGGCTATAGGCCATGATGGGTTGGGCAACCTCCTTACATTAATAGTAGGCTACTTCAGAATGCCAGGTGCAAGGGAGTGGCAACAGGATGCAAGCATCTGGTTGTCTACTAAACTCCCTTAGGCACCTGGTAGGCCACTGGTGGGCCATACAGGAAGCTGGACTAGATGAGCCTTTGGCCTGATCCAGTGGGGCTCTTCTTATGTTCTTATGGTCACCGTAAATACCAGAGAGGAAACGGTGAGATTTAGAGTGCAATCCTAACCTGGATTTAGGCCGGCATAGTTAGGCCAGCAAAGTTTATCTGGCACAAGGGCCACCGTAAAGTGTATTTGGACCACTCTTGGAGTCAGGGAGGATGGTGCACGTCTGTGTGCTGGCCTCTCTGACTCCAAGAGTGGTCCAAACGTGCTTCACAGCAAACTTTGCTGGCCTAACTGTGCCGGCCTAACTCCAGGTTAGGATTGCACCATTAGATGTGTTTTGAATTTGCTAATATTCAATTGCTTACGTTTTTGTGAAGACCTGGGCACTACCAATACCCAAGGCATTGCACAAGCCTGCTTATATTATTCTTTTTTCCTTGTTTTAGTCCCCCCTCCAACCACATATGCCTGGCATTTTAAATAAGCACAATGTGTTTAACCCGTTCCTTGCTTGGGGTGGGTGAAACTCAGCCCATACTCCTGGACCCTGGGCTACATGCCATTGGATTTGTTTTCAGGGGATTCCTGGCATAACCGAGAGAGACAGCTTTGAGGATGCTCTCTCTCTCTCTCTCTCTCTCTCTCTCTCTCTCTCTGTGCCTGGCTTTGTCCTTGTGATAACTGTGGAGTTGATCAGGTTTGCACCTGGCCTTGATGCAGAACTGCAGGGCGGGGAGAAGGGAGGCACTGGCTTGCCCCACAGCATAAAATGTGCCAAAATTCACCCAACAGGGGGCAGAAGTGGCCAAAGCTTGAGGAGGGGGAGGAAAGATTTCTAAAAAGGAGTGGAAGACAAAGATGCAGAGGGAAACTGAACACCGCTGTGTACAAGAGAATGTTGACAAGTCCCAATGTTGCTAACTTTATCAGGCTTCATTCCCTTCCCGGAGCTGAGGGGCAACACACACACACACACACACACACACACACACACACACACACACACAAGTTCCTGGCTTCCTGTCATCCCTCTTCTTCCCTGTGGCCCACTCAAACATCCCAACACACTCATATGGAGGAATGAGAGTCAATTCTGAGCAAGAGAGAATTGCTGTCTTGAGCAAGCCCCTGGAGATAACTTTGGCCTCAAAGGCAGCGGCTGGCACACTGCCCCACATGCCCTCGGGAGACCGCAAACAAAGGGCACATTTTTCCCCAGTGCCAAGTTGCTGCTTCAAAGGCAGGAAGCGTCCACCCACTCAGTCCATCACTTTCGTTTCCTCAAGGGTGATGCCGTGCGAATGGCACAGCCACACCAGAGGTTACAAGTTCGCAGTGCAGTCGACTGTGCCTCTCCCACTTTTGAGAGTTTGCACCTGGCCTTGATGCTTTCAGTGGGAGAGGTGGCATTTAATGGGTTAAAGTAGGGAACCTGAGAAGGAAGTGTGAATGCAGGGCAGACCCAGATACAGAGGAAGGATATGGAATTTCTGTCCGAACATTCCATTGATGTTCATCATTGTACTTTGAGGCCTGAAAAAACGTTATCGCAGTGCCAGCCAGGCACGCAGTCTAGTGATTCTTCAGCTGTGCAATGGGTGTGTGAGAGCAGCTTGGGACTAGTGAAACATAAAGGTTCTTGTGAACCCAAAGTGCCCATCTACAGAAGAGGCTGCCCTCTATATATCTCTAAATATCTGGCTGCCTGGCAACTTATGTTATACACATCATAGACCGTTCCCCATGCATGCAGTTTAAAGAACAGTCCTACTGTAAATCTATACCATGTGACTTGTGATCATATTTTTACACTTGCTTTGGCCCCATGACTTTGGAATACCCTCCCCTTAGAATTAAAAACTGCTCCCTCTTTGGCAATATTTCGCTGGGGGGGGGGGGTTTGAAAACTTTTTTAGTTAAACAAGCCTTCAGTTGTTGACAGGCTGGCTGGCCTTTTACATACTTCATCTTATATTTTAAAGGATCCACGGGGCTTGCTTGTTTTAAATTTTTAATTGTTGTAATATTGTTTTTAACATTGTTTTAACTTGTGGTTTTTAAAGTGATGATTTTAATGTTGTAAGCCGCCTTGGGTGCCCATGGGGCAGAAAGGCGGGATAATAATAATAATAATAATAATAATAATAATAATAATAATAATAATATTTCAGGTCTAGTTTTAAGTGTAACTTTGATGGCATAGACGTCTGTGGCAGAAATGGCCACACTTTTACAGAAAAAGTACATTTCATCTGACACAATGAGATTTTTATTATACAAATAAGAATTTATATTCATATAAAATTATATAAAGTCCCAGATACAAAATACATCCCAAAAATGCTGGAATTAACATAGATGCTTATAAAAGTACCAAAATATATACTATTTTCAACCTTTAGAAAAATGAAATATACAAAATAAACTCCTATCGTCTCTAACATGTTTTCCTATACTAAATATTTTTAAAGGTACTAGTACATTATTCCACCCAAGAGTGAGATGTTTTCAGGATATAAATCATACAGGATAGAAATGTATGGGGTAATGTTACCCCAATGTCCTGTCCCCAGAGGGGGCCGTTTGCATCGCAGAGCAAATACTGATGTACGCCTTGTTTGACTCCTAAGGCAAAGAGCAGGTAATAGCTCTCATTCACCTCAGTATTATCAGATCAGAGGAAAGGTTTGGGAGTGCTTCACAGATGCATGAATATCACTTCACTTTTGTTGCGTGGGGAGGGACAGTTCACATATTCTACTGCTAGGCACTGAGTATACTGCGTTCAAATGTAGAGCAATTAAGGGCACAATCTTAACTTGTGCTGGAACAGGCCGGCTGAGTTGCCTGTACTATAGCCAGTGCAAGGTAGGACTGGCTAAGGAATCATAAGGGAATTTATGTCCCCTTATCCCATCTCGCACGCCAGCCAGCCCTATGGGGCTATTTGGATCTGCACCCATTATTTTGCAGATCTGTGCCTACAGGTGCCCTTGTAATGCTGGTCAGGCTAGGGACAGGAGTTGGGATCCTGCCTGTGCTGATGCTGGTCCCGCCCACCTCCTGGGCCCAATCTACTTCCAGTTCTACCTTCCCTCTGCCCCAAAACACCCCCTCCCCACCTCCGTTCCACCCTCCCACCACCCTCTGCACTGGCCTGCCCAGTCTGGCACAAACATACCCTCTCCCAGCACAGATCTGGCGTAGCTAGGCCACTGCACATCTTTGTGCCAGCCTAGCCTGCTCCTGAGTAGCCGCAAATGTGCTTTAGGGCACATTGGCGACACTCAGGGGCCAGCAAAAGGGACTTGCATTGGCAAAGGCCAGCATATGGATTGTGCTGTAAATTCCAGGTGTGTATGTATGAACCAGTCCATGATTACAGGCAACTGAACTGACTCCACTGGGAAGCATTTTGCACGAAGCTTTCTTAATAATAATACTGTAAATAATAAAATGTGATACGAGAAGATATGAAAGTTCAGTCTGTGGCACTGTACCTGTGCTGGCTCAATCACACATGCAAGTTATCGCTCAATCTTTGTTCAGGAGTGAACCAGCCTGTTAGGACTGCCTGCTGTCTGTGTGAGTTGCAGGCACTGGAATGTATGGCGAGGTTCAAACCAGGCACACACATCTACAAGTGCTTACAACTTGGGCTTAAGAGCAGAAGTGCATCTCCTTTCCTTGAAAAGAGCACCAGGGCGTCCAGTCTTGATCATGATCACGGCATACATGGAGCGGGCGCTATGTCTTTTTCCTCAGGGCTGTTTTCTTGTCAAAAAATCGCTCTATAGGAACTATTTGCTTCCAAGCAGCAAGTATCTGTGTTGTCATCTATCACAGGGGGCAATTTTTGGCAGAAAAAAATGGTTCTGAGCATGCCTCTTTAAGCACATTTTTACACACTCCTCTGGTTTGACCCTGAGGTGATACAACACATCTGTTTGTGGCAGCCCTCCTTGAGATTGCAGGCATCTAATTATCAACTCTCCATTTTACTGCTGTTTTGCAATAGTAAAAAGGCATCTTTTCCCTCTCGGAACATCTCTCTCTCTCTCTGTTTTTCCTAAAGATTTCCAATACCTTTCCAGTACTGTACAAAACATTGGAAATGTAGAATAAGTTACCATTGTCCCTGATTAAATAGTATATAAATACCCCATGTAAACTTTTATCTGTGACATAAATAACAATCCAATCACACACGTGCGCGCGCACGCACACACACACACACAACACACTCACACACACACACGCTAACAGTAGATATACATACAATAAAGCAGTTCGAAATCCAGTTAGTCCCAGGGCGCAATCCTAACCAACTTTCCAGCACTGACATAGCTGTGCCAATGGGGCATGTTCTGCATCCTGCTGTTTGGGGGGGGGGGCAGTGACAGAGGCCTCTTCAAGGTAAGGGAATGTTTGTTCCCTTACCTCAGGGCTGCATTGCCCTTACCCTGGGGGTCGAAAGTTGGTTAGGATTGCACTCCCAGTTAAGTATACGCCTAAGGGTGCAATCCTAACCTTCCCAGCATTGACAAAGCTGTGCCAATGGGGCATGTGCTGCATCCTGCATTTAGGGGGCTGTCATAGAAGCCTCCTCAAGGTAAGGGAATATTCAAGGTAAGGGCTCTTCAGTCTAGAAAAAAGGGTCTGAGGGGGGACATGATTGAGACATACAAAATTATGCATGGAAGGGATAGTGTCGATGGAGGGATGTTCTTTTCCCTCTCTCAAAACACCAGAACCAGGGGGCATCCGCTAAAACTGAGGGTTGGGAGAGTTAAAACAGATAAAAGGAAGTACTTTTTTACCCAGCGGGTAGTTAATCTGTGGAACTCTTTGCTACAGGAGGTGGTGATAGCATCTGGTCTTGATGCCTTTAAGAGGGGATTGGACGGATTTCTGGAGGAAAGGTCCATCGTGGGCTATAGGCAATGATGGATTGTGCAACCTCCTTACAAAGGTGGTGGGTTACTGGTACTGGGTGCAAGGGAGTGGCAACAGGATGCAAGCATCTAGTTGTCTCATGCCTCCCTGGGGCACCTGGTGGGCCACTGTGAGATACAGGAAGCTGGACTAGATGGGCCTTTGGCCTGATCCAGCAGGGCTCTTCTTATGTTCTTATGTTCTTATTTGTTCCCTTACCTCAAAGCTGCACTGCCCTTACCCCGGTGCTGGAAAATAGGCTAGGACTGTGCACTTCATGTCTGCCACTGAAAATAATAAACCATCCTCAAAAGGACAAAGTGCAAAAGCAGAGATCATAGATCCAAGAGATCTGGCTGAGAACTAGCTGCATACAGATGCACAAGCTGATCTCACAGGGTGAAGTCAGTCATAATAGAAAAGGAGAGCTCACAATATGTCCGTCTGTCAGCCACAGGTTGAGCCCAGATTCCCAACGGAAAGGGCGGGCAGGCATACCGGCAAATCAAATTGTGGTTTGGCCATCAGTCTTGGCCCACCCTCTATCTGTGCTTCGGGCAAACTGTCTTCTCTTTCAATATGTTCATTGAGCATGACATTAACATTCATGCATCTATTTCTTCACATCTTGCCTCATTTGTTTTTTTTAAAAAGGAGAAGGCGCTTTCAACTAAGTGCAACACTGAGAATTTGAGGAAGGGTGTCATAGTGACATCAAGGATGGGGCAGCCAATCAGCACCCTGCACAGCTGAGAGTGGGCAGCCAATCAGTGCTGCATAAGAAGCTCTGTTGCAAACCCGCAGAGCTAGTTTGTTTTTTTTTTTCACAGCTCTATCCTGGAGAGGAAACTATACATTTGGACTGAATAAAGACTGTTTCAAGGTCAATCAATCAATCAATCAACAGGTACTTATATACCGCTTTTCAACACGAAGTTCACAGAGCGGTTTACAGGCAAATAGTAATAATAAAGTTAAATGGCTCCCTGTCCCAAAAGGGCTCACAATCTAAAAAAAGGCAGACCGCCAGCAACAGCCACTAGAAAGACTGCGCCGGGGTGAAGAGGGACAGTTACTCTCCCCCTGCTAAATATAAGAGGAACACCACTGGAAAAAGTGCCTCTTGTCCAGTTAGCAGGGGATTGTCCAGTTAGCAGGGGATAGCAAGGTCGGCCCCACCATTCTATCCCTGTTCTGTTCCCTAAGCTTATTTCCATAAGGAGTCTGGGATAAGAAATTGGTGGTGGTGATGGGGGAGGGCACCCCCGATGCCCTGAGTAATCATGAAACCGGGAATTTCTTCGCAAGAAGGGAGAAGTCTCGCACTGTCCGGTCGATCCACTCTTTGTACGTGTAGCACACCACATATCCCCGAACCTTCTTCTCAAAGGTATTGACTCCAGCGGTCTCCAATGTGAGTGGGTCCCCTCGAGCGGCGATTGGAACCCCCATGGCCGTCATGATGCACGTCAAGTTGCTGAGCAGGCCTTGTATTTGCAACTGGGTCAAACTCAGCAGCTCCAGCAGCTCCTCCTCGTCAGGGTTGAGCTCAGACTGATCGTCCCGGACCAGCTGCAAGAACTCAGACAAGGCAAAATAGGCCTCGTAGTTCTTCTCCAGGCGCTTGCTGTCGCTGAGGGTCCGCCACTCTAGGAAAGGCATGGCGGCCGCAGGGACCCCTTCGTAGTGGAGCCGTTGGGCACTGAAGCCAGGGTCACTAAATGGAGTGCCTTGATGCCTCAGCTGGGAATGGGGAAAAAAACAAACATGTACTGTCTATGGAACAAAGAATAGAGAAGGAGAAACAAAATTCCAGCATGCCCACCAAATTCAGTTGGCTGTCCAGTTTCATGAACACTGCACCTCTGTGAAGTCATCTCTGCATAAAAAGCGTCATGTGGTGTGCTTCGGGTTGCCACCCCTGATCTAGGAATTGCTTTGTCGAATCCAAACCATGAGCTCCAGCAGTCCCATTCCAACAGCGGCTGGGCATGATGGAGATGGCCTTCCCCTGCTGCTCGTCTCCAGTGCGTGACAGTCTGCAAAAAGTCCGTTCACAGAGGCCTCATTTCTGCCTCCCATGGGACACAGGCCCTGCTAGATGAACATTCCATACGTTCATCTAATTCTTTTTAAAGCCATCTGCCATTGACCACCAGTGGCGTCTCTACAGGGAGGGCAGAGCTCTAAGTTTTGCAAGGAGCCTTACCCTGTCATGTAAATCCCTCCTCTCCCTTGCTGCGGTAGCCAGTCAGCAACGCCAAGATGTTGCTTTTCCCTGTGAGGACTGGCTAAAACGGTGCAGGAAAGGAGTGATTTTCACTGCAAGACTTAGAGCTCTTTTTCTTGCAAAACTTAGAGCTCTGCCCTCCCTGTAGAGACGCCACTGTTGACCACAATATCCTTCTGAACAGTTTTCTCTGAGCTAGGAATTGAGGCTTACCATCCTTCAGTACTTCAGCTGCTACCTTGATGGTCAAGTCCAGAAGGTATGCTGGGAGGGCAGGGACTACTACTCGGCCCTTCTCCTGATTTGTCCTGCCCTATTTCTGGGCAGGAAACAAATGCACACCTCTGTACTGTGAAGCCTCTTCCGGAATCCAGACTCGCTCTATTTAACCCTTAAACTCCCCAAGAAAGTAAGCTTTTGGGTGTTTTTCAACTCCATTTGAAGGGTTTGTTTTTGATAGTTCCAAAGTTCTGCAAACCTCTAGAGTTCATATACAAAAACCTCCACTTACTTTGTGCATGGTCCAGTTAGGACTACACTTCGTTTGGCGCTCAAGAGCTGAGTTTGCTGTTACCTTTACAAAGAATGATGATTTGTCCAGAAACCTGGAAATGTAGCTGCTTTCAGTTTTATTTTGTGGTTCGGTTGGCTCTTGACTTCTGGTTGGTGGCCTTCTCTTTCCTCTGTTACGTGTGAATGTATATTGTTTTCATTTATGTCATTCTAACTGAATGCCATCCTAGGATCGTTATGCTGGAGAGTGATTCATTCATTCATTCAATAAAAAAATTAATCTATGCTAATAGCCACCACAACACAAATGTGACACAGACATATTTCTGGTTCCATTGTAAGAACCTGAGTTTGTAGAGTTTTGTGAGAAGGAAAGAGTAATTTCTCTCTCTCTCTCTCTCTCTCTTTCCTCTCTCTGCCTTTCATTCACTCTGCTCCTCCTCCCCACCTTGGCACCTCTGTGCCAAGAAAAACTTTCCCTGCCAAGTCTTTGCTTAAAGCGTTGGATTCCTGCCAGAAAAACAGAGGTGACACATGTTCTCCAGCTACTTTTCGTAGGTCTTAAGGTAGGATTTCAAAGAGGTGGAATATTACAAGCAATCTGTTGTAGTGCACCAGTATGTGGGCTCCAGGGGTGGGACGGAAATGCACACTTTTGCCCTGTCGCCTCTTAGTCATCCTGTAGGGTGGCCTCAGTTCCTTCATCCCTCTGGAATTCCTCACAAGGAGGGCTGAAAAATCAGAGAAACGGGCCTCTTGTTTCCTGAACCAACGAACCGTAGTTCCATCAAAGTTAGTTTCTCCCTTACGTGGAGGCTGGCAGCTTGGCTGCATGCCTGAGCCCTGGGTTGCGATGACCTCATCCCTTCTACCTTCTTATGCCTGGACAGGTTATGGGAAGTGGAGCATGGAAAATACTTGGGCACCTGGCCACAGAATAGGAATAAAGGCAAAGGAGTGGCCACTGAAGCCTCCGCTGCTGATCCCAACGTTGGAGGGGAAGGCAGGAGTCTCTGCTTCTATCACGTTGCAAAGCCAATGAACAACCATTGCAGGAACAATGGCACAGCCTTTGTGTGCTGCTTCCTACAGTTGAGGCAGGTTTGCTCCAGGTGGAGGATGAAGGCATCAGAGGTACAAAATGAACATGCCTTCAGTGGCTTTCCTGGGACCTTCCCCCACAGCCTTACCTGTGATGTGGCCTCCTTGGTTAAATCATCTGGAAATTTGTGCTCTGCACACCACTAACATTCACTATGCCTGTGATTTGCATATGGCAGGCTTGGGGGGAGAGGATTTGCATCAGGACTGCAGTGCAAAAAATACCCCGTGCCTATGTGCCAGCATCCCGATCCCGATTGCTTCTTTCATTGCTGCTATTTACATGAGATTTTTTTTTTTCAGATGTACAGCCATACTACATATGCAATTGTAATGTGCGATTTGACCCTTAGATGACTTTTTAAAAGGAACTTTTTGAAAGTAGTCAGACGTATGGCAGAGGGGCCTGACTCCCTGTCACCCTTGCAGGGGCGGGTCTACAGGGAAGGCAAAGCTCTAAGTGTTGCAAGAAGCCTTACCCTGTCATGTAAATCCCTCCTCTCCCTTGCTGCTGTAGCCAGTAAGCAACACTAAGATGTTGCTTTTCCCTGTGAGGATTGGCTAAAACGGTGCAGGAGAGGAGTGATTTCCACTGCAAGGTAAGGCTTCTTGCAAAACATAGAGCTTTGCCCTCCCTTAGATCTGCCTCTGCACCCTTGCCTATCACAGCAAAACAGAACCTCCATATACAAATACTAAATCCGCAGAGGCTGGGGGACAAGAATCAGGGGACAGTTTTATTTCACCTCCATGCTCCAGCTTTCTAGAGACACCTGACGGGCTGCCCTAGGAAGGAAAAGCCTTATTTTCTCAATCCTCTGTACACATGAAAACACCCCAGAGTTACCCACCATCCCCCACTAGCACTGAAAACAGGTAACAGGCTTCAGGTTTAGTGTGATTCAAGCAACATCCACTACATCCATGAACCTACATGTACTCTACAATTCCAGCAATCAGACCAGAAATTGATCCTGGACCCAGACTCTGAGCTTTTGTTTTGTAAAATAAAGCAGATTTCTAATCTTTCCTGCTGCAAGGACAGGCTTGGAAATGTCAGGGGGTGGAGATTCTGAGTAGGGTTTCCAGTTTCTCGTTCCCTGTAATAACGATCACTTCTCAGGACTCGCAGACGCAGAATAAATTAAATAGGAAAATATATGCAAATTTTCTGGATTTGCATCATTTATGCCAGCTGTAGAATTCAGTACATTCCGGTATGGGATTTGGATCTGGCACAGAACTAATTTTAAAAACTACTTTGTACACAGTTGTGTAAAGCCGTGGCTTTTCTGATTTCCTACTGCCAGGCAACCCTCAATTTGCCCAGTGAGGATTCTGGATGCATTCTAGGAGGGAGGAAGCATAGCTCAGCGGGGAAACACCTGTTTTGCATGCGGAAGGTCCTGGATTCGATCCCTGGCAGCATCTCCAGGTAGGGCTGGGAAAAGGCTGAGACTGACTGACTTGCATGAATCAAGGATCTGAGCCAGAGGACGGCTGCTTGACATGTCCGCACGCTGGCCAGGAGTGTTGGACCTCACTGTTGCCCTGCTTGAACTGAGAGCGTAATCAAGAACACACCCAACACTCCCCTTCAACTCTGGATCTCGGGGGAAGATGAGCAAGCTGCCTGCCATGGAAACGTTTGTCAGTACTGATACAGATGTTCTCACTGAGAAGCCCCAGATAAGCCTCCAAGGCAGCCCAAAGTTCCCAGAACACAGTTTGAAAACCACTGCAGTGGAGCACACACAGTGGTGGGATTGAGGGGGAACGTGGGGGAACTCAGTTCCACTAGTTAAAATTAGGGCTGACTCCGCCCACTTCACTCTCCTCCCTCCCCCCTCCCAATTCCTCTGCAAAGAGCTTTTCTACTTGGTTGGCCGGCACTCAGAGGGTTAAAGGGAGCGACTCTGGATTCCTAGGGGGGTGAAGGTAGTGATGTCATTCAGGGGGAACGGACCAGAACGGGCGTTCCGGATCCTAACGGGCTCCATGGCTGGTTCCGGGTTCCCGACAAATGCCAATCAAAAGTGAGTTCCTGTTCCTAAATCGTTTAGATCCCACTACTGAGCACACACAACCCATTCTCCACCTCCCCCTGGCCAGATATTGCCGAGCAAATGCTTACATAGGTGTTGAGAAGGACGGTGCTGTTGGCTCTTACGTGGCGGGCCAGGTTGAAGGTCTGAGCAACGGTGGCACTGAGGGAACACTTGGGGGCAGGGGAGACCACGTGGAAGAGGATGGCGCAGATGACGAAGAGGCTGTTGGCTGGAAAGAAACAAGCCTTGTTCAGAAGGAGACCCCACACTCGCTCCCAGAATCCATGAGGCAGAGACTCCCACACTGTGAGCTGTGGTCCTTGGGGAGCCGCAGAAACCAGCCAGGGGAAAAACCACTGCCCTATAAAATGTATAGGATTGCCGGCCTAAGGGGGAGCTGCAGCCAACGGTCAGCAGGTCAAGGGAGCTGCCAGTCGAAAAAGGACCACTGCATGAGGCTGACCGAGGGAGACTGAACCCTCAAGCCGCAGATCGACAGAGAGCGCCCACCTCCGCCCGCCCACTTGCCTCCACTGCTTTTCCTCCTCCCACCCTCTGGCTTGGGAAAGGGAAGAGAGTGCTGGCCTAGAGCGCTGGAGGCACTCTAGCTCAACTCTCTTCTGCACATCCTCTTCCACTCCATCCCCCTCTTTCTTCTCCAGCCTCGAGAGTGGGAGGCGCAGAGGCTGGCATATCACTAGCTGGAGGGTGGGCAGCCGTGCCAGGAGGTCTTGGGTCACCCTGCCTGCAGCAATCTTAAGGTCTCCATTGGTCTACCGTGCAAATGGCCTCCTATTCATAAAGAGCAGGGTCAGGGTAATGCACGGCTTAGTTACCTCTTATCCCTAAGTACAACACCATGCATGCTGCACAACGTTCCTGCCCTGACCAGCAATGATCCTCCCATTGGACCGTGTGGAGTGGCGGATTTATAATATTAAAGGTTAGCAAACTGTCAGTTTTTCCATTTATTAACACATTTTAACCGCCATGAATAGGGGAGGTGCAATTTGAATTTTCTGTTTGATATTTTCTTAGAGCATCTCCGGCACGAGAAGACACACAACACCACATAAGATGTAACGTCACATTAGCCTGCCTTACACATGGAGGAAAAGGAAGTGGTGGGGTTTTGAGGGAGTGGAATGGACTGTATCACCTCAGACAACAAATGGGGAGGGTCACACTTCCTTGCATAAGAGACATAGGAAGCTGCCTTATAATGAGCCAGGTCTATGTTGCTCAAGACTATTGACATGGGATGGCAGCAGAGCGCCACAGTTTCAGAGATAAATTCTTGTCTGCCTTATCTGGCAATTGAATGGCCGAGAGCACCTGCATGCACAATATGTGCCCTTTCCCTGCAAGAAGAAAATTAGCACACCAAGGTGCAGGCTGGGTAAAGACTTTCTTCCAGATGTGCTAGTTTCTAATTCACAGGGTTTTTCTTTTTTAAATCCATAGAGAGCATGCTAAATTAACATAATAGATCATGCACCCCCTCCTGCAGCCTGAAGTAGTGAAATTTGCAGAAGCACCTCAGACTCTCACCACCACACTGTACTGTATGGGTAGACGGTGCCATAAATACCCCTCTGTACATATTAGCATATAATATGCATCTTTCAACATTAGCATCTTTCAGCATTAACATAAAATCTGTCATATGGTAAAATCATAATGCTCCCCACCGTTTTACAGAGAGAGAGAGAGAGAGAGAGAGAGAGAGAGAGAGAGAGAGAGAGAGAGAGAAATTCTGCACTTACCCAAAGAAAGAGTCATCATAGCTAACTCTCTCTAAAATTTTCCAAAAGCTTTGGATGCCCAGTAGAAATGACAAATTCTCTTTGTCGCCCCCAAATGTTTGTTGGAGGTATCTCTACTTCCTGCAGATTTCTGCTGTGGCCCCCAAGTGGAGAATCCGGGAACCGCCCTACTGCCTGGAACTCCCCCTTGTGGCCCCCGGCTGAAGGATGCTGAGATGGACCTGCCTGACCTCTCTTTCTGTGGGAACTGCCCACCTGTTGCCTCTTTTGCTCTGAGGCTGCCTCAGTTGTCTCTCCTAAGCCCCAGTGAGCCAGCCTCTTTATAGGCAGCCAAGGTGTTGTCTCCATCTTCTGAAGTTCCCCAGCCCTTCTCCCCTCCCCTCTGTGGTAAAACACCTCCTACAGAAAGGGGGAGAGAGGGGGAAAACAAGGGGAAAAGCATCCGAGCCGTTTCCTGGAGTCTGCTCCCAAGAAGACACTCGCTGGGGCCAGAGCACTAGGGATGTGAGGGAGGGTGAAAAGGGGTGGAGTGAAGAGTGAACGGCAAGTTCCTGCCCAGGGAGAAAGGGAAAAGAGCATGAAAGAAAGCCCAGGAAGATGCCGGAAAAGCACCTACCCAAGTGTTTCATTTTCTAACTTGCACAGGGCTGTGACAATGCCAGTATTTGACTGGTGTAACCAGTAAAACTCTCTTGCCAGCCTCAGAGGTCAGATTCCTTGGGCGGCTGCCAGGAGGCAGGGAGGAACTGCAGGCGAGAGCTGACCCCCAGCAGCCCCCCACTCACCGAAAAGGAGGGGCAGACACCGTTATTGCTGCCTGCCCCAGCTCCCTGGGGGGGGGGGGCAGTAAGGACTGGGCCTCCTCCAGCAGCACTGTCCCGTCCCCCCTCCCGCCCCCTCGGTGCCACTGCCTGTGTGGGCAGCAGCAGCTCCTCCTTGTAGCCACAACCACCAGTAGGCCTGGCCAGATGTGTGGGACAGGTTGGAGAAGGGGTGTGTGTGTGTGTGTGTGTGCGTGTGCCATGGGCTTGCCCTGCAACTGCAGGGCATGTTTCTCGCCTGTTTCCAGACAGCAGCCAAAGATCAAGGGGATCCGTAAAGTGGAGCAGCCAAATGGAAAGCCTCGACTGATGTCATTCCATTGCAAGGGCCTGTGACTGCAGTCGACTCAGCCAGGCTGCCAACTGGCATTTCTGCCGCCGCCCAGGGTGGCAGGCTGGGGTTCCTCCCTGGCTCCAGCTGGGCTCCTGAGCTGTTAACAGCAGCGCAAGGGGAAGACTTTCAATAGGAAAAGGCTTCCTCACTGCTGCATCATCCCTCTGCAGGGGAAACGGGTGTCATCAGGATGCAGGCAGGTGGGGCAGTGGCTGAGGGCCCACACACCCATCAGAGGACCCACTTGTCTGACCTCCGAAGCCCCGGGACCCAGCGGCAGCGGTGGCCATGGGGTGGTAGGCCCAGAATCAGGCCTTGACCCTGGGCCGCAGCAATCTTACCCTCAGCACTGAGGGTAAACTACACCTGTTAAAGTTCTGCTTCCCTGCTACTAAGGCACAGGAGCACTGCCAGAAAAAAAAAACCACACCATGACATCCTGACCTTTCGTTCTTTATTCCTACCACCATTCCAGTAAACTGCTCCACATTGCTCCACATTCCACTGTGGCATTTTATGGGTACAGCTGGTGCCAAAATCCATGCACTCCCTGTGATAGCAGCAAGGGTTAGGGGTGTGTGTGTGTGTACACATTACGGGGGAGGGGAGAGCCAGGGGATGCCATATGCAGCTTCCACTACCAGGAGCTTAGCTTTGTATAGGAATTGTGTAGGAAAGAATCTCTGGGCCAACGGGGTGGGGAGTGGAAATGGTGACTGAGATTAACAAATAAACTAATACCCAGGCTGTGCCACCTGCCAGTTACAGGCCTCTCGGCACGTCCTTGCATCAGGTTACTCTTTGCCAAGAAATTGAAGAAGAAGAAGAAGAAGGAGAAGGAGAAGAAGAAAGAGGAGTGGGCCACGATGAGCTGGGCAGGGAGCCAGGCCTATTGGGTCCTATTCCAGATTGGAGAGGGGTGTGGAATCCAACAGTTTGGCGCAGGTAGCTCTCCTGGCCCATGTCCACACACCCTCAAGCTACGGGAACCAACCCGAGGAAGAAGGAGGAGAGGCTCCTTGCCCAGTTGGCATAAAGGTGAGCATGCCAAAATAAGACCCGAGTTTAAGTTCCCAGTCAACCATGATGCTCACCGATAGTGCAATCCTAATCTGGAGCTAGGCCAGCACAGTTAGGCCAGCAAAGTTTGGCAGCACAAGAACCACCATAAAGCGCATTTGGACCACTCTCAGTGTCAGGGAGGATGGCGCACATCTGCGTCTGGCCTCTCTGACTCCAAGAGTGGACCAAACATATTTTACAGTGACCCTTGTGCCGGCCAGACTTTGCTGGCCAACTGTGCCGGCTTAACTTCAGGTTAGGATTGCACTCTGCGTTTTGGCCCAAAATGTGGGCCAAACCAGGGCTGTTGAGGGGTGGGAGGAGAATTATCTCAGTGGCAGTGGTGAAAATCAAGATCCTGTCCCCCTGTTTTTGGCCCAACCTACTCCTTTGTCTTATACTAGCTAAATAGCTGCCATAGGTCCAAATTGACCCACTGCTGGCCAGGCAGGGGGCTTACTGGGAACATGATTTTTACTTTCCTCTCCTAGGCCATCTATTTGCCCCCCCCCCTCCCACTGTTGATGGGGCTGCATGCTATGGGCTGGTGAGGGATAGGATTGGGCTGTAACACTCCAAAATTCAACAGTTTCCATAATCAGGAATATTATTGTCAGGGGGTGGGATGGGGGAGGATAGAAACTAAATTAGAAGAACATACACCCTTTTTTTCTTGCAAGCATAACTGTGTTAGGAGAATAGCCTTGATAGTTTTGTTTCCGTAAAGTGGTTTCAGCATAAACTTGCCCAGTCTGACGTGTACTAGAAGTATAAACACACTTTCATACATTCATTTTAGTAAATATTTGTCCCTCAGAACATCCTCATCATTCCCGCTCGTTCTAAGAGTTAATAATTAATTGATCAGGAAATGTCACACATCCCCTTCCCCAGTGACGAACTTCGCTTTCATTTTGGCTTGTTAAGGAAATGAAGTTGGATTCCAAGAGTTGTCAGCTCTAGGGTGGCTTTATACAAAGTTGCATTTCGGGTACATGTCTGGGCTTATTCTGAAAGGTGATGCTAAATCAAGGTTGCCTTGACGTCAGAAAGGCACAGTGTGCTGGAGATTTCCCCAATGAGATTGTGCACCAGAAGCAAGACATGGGGCAGAAAGAGAAACTAAGAGTGCAATCCTAACCTGGATTTAGGCTGGCACAGTTAAGCCAGCAAAGTTTGGTCAGCACAAGAGATACCGTAAAGCATGTTTGGACCACTCTCGGAGTCAGAAAGTCCAGCACACAGGCGTGCACCATCTTCCCTGACTCTGAGAGTGGTCCAAATGTGCTTTACAGTGGCTCTTGTGCTGGCCTAACTCCAGGTTAGGATTGCACCCTCACTCATGGCAAAGAAGGATATAGGGGCTGGACTTGTCTGATGTCCAGCACCGCAAAGGCCCTCATGTTTGGCAGAAGATTCAAGAGAAGGGCTATATTTCCTGCCTCCCATCTCTATCTCTGCGTTGTACGGTCATGTTGACTTTTTGCTGACATCACAAAAATATTTACAACTGGCACTGAAAATATGTAGCGGAGGCTGAGAAGTAGGATTCCTGGATTGTCTCCCAGGTTCTAATCATGAAACACGTTCAAGTGAATCAGTTCAGGCAAGGAAATTGAAAGGATGGTGGGCTGTCCGAATGCTTTGCCTTGCTGTGGGAGGGTGAAACCCAGGGTGAAGGCCTCCAAACTGAATTTTGATTAAAGGTCAGTTTCTATTCTCCAGTTGGCATCGTAGCTACTCATTTGGCTGCTATTTGCTATGGTAAATGTGTAAAGTGAGAGATGCATAGCCCCAAATAGTGATACTCAAAGGATATGCACCACGAGGATGTGATTGCCTGTGGCTCTTGGACTGTGGCTTCCTTTCTAACTGTGGCTCCGTCTTGTGAAATTCTCTCCCCAGCGAGGCTTGCTTGGCATCTATGCCAGGGTGGCCAACCTGCAGCACAGAAGAAATTTGTTTGATTTCTTTGCTACTCCTTACACAGAATGCCCCCAAGTTTCTAATGCTACAGTGGGCACAATCAGGGTGGCCACAGCAATTCTACTTGATTGGCTGTAGTTGGAAAATGGGGAGAAAGGTGAGAAAAGAACAATGGACAATCGATAGGGCAGATGCTAGTAAGCTGCGTGGGACGGGTCGTGGTGGCGCAGCAGGTTAAACGGCTGCTGCTGGGCTTTCTGACCGGAAGGTTGGGAGTTCAAGACTGCATGACGGAGTGTAGTGAGCTCCTGTTGCTTGTCCCAGCTCCTGCCAACCTAGCAGTCCGAAAGCACCTAAAAATGCAAGTAGATAAATAGGGACCACTTTTCTGGGAAGGGAACGGCATTCCGTGCGCTACAGCGTAGAGTCATGCTGGCCACATGACCACAGAAGCTTGTCCTCGGACAAAACGCCGGCTGTACAGGCTTTGAAACGGAGATGAGCACCGCCCCCTACAGTCGGTCACAACTAGACCATTTGGTCGTGGGGAAACCTTTACCTTTACCTTAGTAAGCTGCATTCCACTAATTAGCAGGTTACTCGCTTACCCAAGAAGGCCTGTATTGGTGGAGTGCTGGAGGTGAGGAGAAAGTTGTAGAAGGCCGTGGGGGCCAGGTGGGGCAACACAGAGATGGCCAATTTGACCAGCAAATCCCAGGTGGCCCAGCCAAGCAGAGATGCCATTTTCAGGAAAAAAAATTATCTGCAAAGAGGTTCTGGCTCAGATCATCTTTGAGGATGAGGTGGGCAGGCAGAGGGATCAGGAGGTTGACGCGTGGGCCAAAAGTTCAAGGTAGCTGAGAATCTCCCGAGCCCATTTCATAGAGAAGCTGCAGAACAGGCACCAGGTTAATGCAGTA
Organism: Lerista edwardsae; assembly: GCA_029204185.1. Lineage (NCBI taxonomy): Eukaryota > Metazoa > Chordata > Lepidosauria > Squamata > Scincidae > Lerista > Lerista edwardsae. The sequence continues at coordinate 624,902 of JAJKFI010000239.1, read as the reverse complement.
CAGGGTAGTTAATCTGTGGAACTCTTTGCCACAGGAGGTGGTGATGGCATCTGGTCTTGATGCCTTTAAGAAAGGATTGGACGGATTTCTGGAGGAAAGGTCCATCGTGGGCTATAGGCGATGATGGATTGTGCAACCTCCTTACAAAGTGTTGGGCTACTGGTACCGGGTGCAAGAGAGTGGCAACGGGATGCAAGCATCTTGTTGTCTCATGCCTCCCTGGGGCACCTGGTGGGCCGCTGTGAGATTCAGGAAGCTGGACTAGATGGGCCTTTGGCCTGATCCAGCAGGGCTCTTCTTATGTTCTTATGTTCTTAGGTTGCTGGGGGGTACCTGGGACCAGGTCCTGCACTGGGGGGCCCCCACGGCTCCTTCCCCCTGTGGGTCACTCACTGGTGCTGAGGATGCAGGGGACAACCTGGCCAGATGGGTTCTCTGATGGATCAAGGCCTTCAGCCAATGCCTGGCCTGACCAACCTGACTTCCATTAGCCAGTGTAGCTCATCGTCCTCGACGCTTCCTGGGTTTCAGGCAGGGCTCTCCTGGGCCTTGCTGCAGGCAAAGCTCTGAGCTACAGCTGCTCACTGCCCAGCAGTTTCCACCATCTCCATGAATAATCCGGCCAGCAGTTGCGGACAATTCTTGATTGTTTGAAAGCCGGAAATAATCTAATGATTTAATAGATACACAAACCACTGAAGTGTCCTCAGACCTTCACTGGAACTGGATGCCTGCTAAAAATAAACTTTCCTTTGACCAGAATGAATCATTACATCTTTTGGAAAAAATGTGCTTGTATAAGGAAGCATAAATACAATTCATCAGAAAGGCAGGTTAATGGGATTGTAGGGGGGGGGGAGATGCCTCAGTGCATGTGCAATGTGCAAGGCACTGGCCGTTTTCCAGCCTTGTCATCCAGGTGCAGGATTTTTGCGCTGGAAGAATGAGTTCCTCTGTTTAGCCCCACGGATTGAGGGAAATTATATGTTGGCGGTACAGCGCATGGTGTGTTTGCATGTAGATGGTATCAAGTTCAGTCCCTAAGATTACTGACCACTGGTGACAGTGCTGGGAAAAGTGACTTTCCTCTGAGCCCCCGGAAAGCTGATGGACAAAGGCAATGCTAAGGCATTGGCATAAAACGGATTGTCTATGTTTGGCCATTTTAGATGGCGTCAGTCCTTATTTCAAAGTGAATGGGGGTCTTCAACTGACATGGCGGGGCTGGACCAAGACCTACTAGCAACTAAGGCTGCATGCCAAACACTGCCCCCCTACCTTGGAGAAATGCCAGCCTCTGCTCCCCCGAGTCCCTGGAAAAAAGGGGATGAAGACGTGTAACATGTGCACACAGGGGAATCTGTATTCTGCATATAGTGGCCAATTGCACGAAAGGATGAGGGAGGCAACAATAGCTTTCATTGTGGAAATAATGCTACAACAATGAGAAGGAATTTTTTAAAAAATAGAATTTTTGGCCAAAACAGAGTCTTTTTTTCCCTGTAGTTTGAACCAGAACCTCAGGCAAAGAGTGGCTGTGAAATCACTTCACTCGCTTGCCTGTTTGTTTCCTTGCCCTGGTGCTGGAAAGTTGGTTAGGGTTATACCCTTAATTGGTTTCAAGGTGAGAAGCAAGACAAGGAAGCCAAACCTGCTTTCCTTGCGGGAGGCAGAAGTGTTCTTCTGGGGTGGCTCAGAAGTGCCAGAATGGGGCTCCCATTAAATAAAAGGCCAGCCCATGTGAAGGGAAGAGCCCTTCACGGAACGGGAGGAATAAATGAAAGCAAGTCGGCCGCATCTCGGAAATAATCAATGTGGGGAGCTCAGAATTGCTGCCCCCGCGGGAGACTAAATCTGTCGCCCGTTACCCTGTGGTACCCAAATAGATAGGTAGCTAAGCCACGGAATGGGAGCTTCCAAAAGGATGGGAGATCAGTGGATGCTGGATGCTGCAGTGTGACGTAGCGCTTGAGGGAAGGGTACGGGGGGGGGGAAGGAGGAGGGAAGGTTGGAAAAGATGTGAATAGCATGAGCTGGGTGTTGAGCAGCCCTTGGGTACCAGGACATGGGGCTTTTTGGCATAGCTCCAGCAGGCCCACAAGTGACAGCAATGGCAATAAAGCCAAAAGAAAGAAGAATATGATGGTGACGATTCCCTGGCTCTGTGACTCTGATTTTTTCCATCCCTTTTATATTCCCATTGGGAAGCGTGGAGGCTACTGACGGGGTCACCTTCGTAGAGGTGAATCCATTTGAGTCTTTCTTTGGCGCCCCAATGGCTTGAACTCTTCATCGATGGCTCGAGGTGAGGGCCTCTCTTGTTCTGTACCCTCCTGAGGATTCTGCAACAAACTCATTATTTGCTCTGGAGGCCAGTCTTCCAATTAGCATGCAACGCTCGATTGAATTTGGCCAGGGAATTGGAGAGGGAAGCTAGAGTTGGGGGCCTGTTTTTGGGTCGCGGATGATCCTGTTCCGAGTCAGGAAGCTCCCAGATGTGGCTTGTTTTACAGGTTCAAATCTGCTGACCAAAGCAAAGTGCCAGTGATCCAAAAGAAATGAAGGGCGAGGCTTAAGCCAGCCAGCTTGGGATAGGTGCCGCGCCCCCCCCCCCCCGGTTCAAGACTGGCCTGGATCACCTTCGCCTGGCCTGGATCTTGCAGCCACCACCATGTCCACGTGCAAACCACATCACAGAATGTATCAGGCCACAGGAGTGGAAGAGGAATTCTGGGGGAGACGAGTGGGCTTGCCTATCACTTTCCTCTTCCTCGTGCTCCTGCTCTGTTCCCCTCTTTGTTTTCCCATCCAGGGACTGGGAGGAAGAGCAACAGCAGTGGAGGCACGTAAGGAGATGGAGGTAGGTGCTCCCCCAGTCTGAGACGTCTGACTCAGCTGGCCTCATGGGTGGGCTGGGTCTGGTCAGAGGGAGACAGGATTACAGCTGACTAGAGCAGAGATCAGCAAGTGCAGCTTTTCATGGCGTGGAAAGGGGTATTATCACCTGCTCATGTGTACCTCCCAAGCAGCTGCTAAGAGCAGAAAGAAGAGTGACTGCAAAAGGTGATTTGAACTGCCATCATGAGTTTGTGGAAACTTTCCTCCAGTATCCTTGGTGGTGGTTCAGTGCTGCCACCTTGTGGTCACACCGCAGCTACCGATTTCATTGCCGTACGAAATCAGCCTCATTTTCATTTGCAGAGAATATTCCAAAGCATTCCATGGGCATGCAGTGGGCTCCCCTTGACCCTATTTACCATCCCCACCTTAAAATTGGTATACGATATACACCTGTGCACATCAGTGCAACCTCACAAGTTTCCACTAGTCTCTGTCGAGGCTCCTCCTGCCCCCGGCTCTTGTTCTGTTGCAGCCCTTTGGATGGGCAGGTTAGAGGCGTTATTCCTCCACCAGATGCAGTGAACAACCACTGACAGAATCAGACTTCTCTCCCATTTTAAGGGTGATGAGGGGAAATTCCCATCATCCTCTTGTGCACGCTCTGTTGTACCCTCTTTTCAGGCCACCACTACAATTTCCTTCCTACTCCTAACTGAGGCTGGCTTCAGTCTTTGAAGGGGCTACCTCCCCATCCTTCCATCTGAACTCGATCCTTCCCAGAGCACTTCCTACTATGACGAGGGATGCTTCATGTCATGCTCAACTCGTTACACATGTCGGATGTTTCCAGAAGCCAAGATATCCTGAGCTGTACGCTTGCCAAACTGCACCAGTTTTTTGGGTTGTGAATGGCCAACAGTAGAGAATAAGAGACGAGACTATTCTTGTCATGAATTGTCCCAGCTCAGACTCAAGGCTGGGTCTTTGGCTATGCTTGGTGGCAATTATGTAAACACCATGAATTGTTTTATTTTTGATACTCAGTATTTCCATTGCACCCCTGAGTCCCCTCAGCACTTCTTACAGACCTCCCCTTTGTTTTTGTTTTTTACTACTTGTTTTAAAAAAGGTCCCTGCCTCTAACAGTGTTGGAATCTAAATTAGATAATTCTAGGACACAAATATGGGAGAAGAGGGAGGGCAAAGACAGACCTCGATCAATAAATACACTTGCCATTTTATAGAACTGAGAAATCGTCCCCCTCTAAAACACACACCGAAACCCCTCCCCCTTGAAATAGGGATACACCGTCAATGAAAAGGAAAGTTGACTTAATGCCAATGTGGGTTCCAGCCCCAATGAATCATTTTTAATTATGCTCAACTTTGTTCTTCTGCAACTTGGTTGCCTCCTAGTTTGGTTGTCCACTTCCCATCAAAATATCATGTCTTCCAGGAGTCAAAACCCAAACCTGCATCAGAAGAATCCAGTGTCACGTTATTTTTCTCCCCACCTTCTCTGTGCACGTTTTTGGATATTGCTCCCCTTCCCAGGTTTCCCCAGGTCTAACCCTTTCTAAACTAGTGGTCCATCAGGCCCAAGTTGCCTCCTTCTCCCACACAAGCCCAAACGGGAAGTTGGAGGTGGAACAGAAGTCAAGGCCTGAAGGTCTCCCACAGGGGTCTCCAAACCGGCCCTCTGGAAGATTTTTATCTGGCCCTTGGCAGGAGGCGGAGCCAACCCACAGCAACCTGCTGAGGGGGGATAAATACAGTACAACATCAGTATCTGCTGGGGTTCCAGAGCCCCCCAAAGAAACCAGGGTCACCATTTAAATGCCCTTGTATATGATGCAGCCCTTGTGCCAAAAGGTTTGGAGACCCCTGGTCTAAAAGAAGCATTAGAAATAGCTGCCTACTGGTGAGCATGAGACACAAAACAGAAATTGCCCTGAAAACGGGTAGGGGCATCTTCATGAGTGCAGGTTGCAAAGCTTAAATTAAAATAAAAAACCTACAGAGGACACTATAAAGATGGCAACCAAAACTGCCAACTCACCTAGCTGCCAATGGCCTGAGTAACCAAATTGCAAATCCTTTCCCTTTTTAATAAAACAGCTGCCCCAAGTGGTTAGTCCTCAGCTACACAACCACCAGAAGCTTTCAACAATGAAAGTCATGTCTTCTCACTTCCTTTACACCCCAAGCAAGAGACCGACCAGCCCTCTTCAGGAAACAGAAGCTCCCATTCCCTTCACAAGGAGGCAGCTTCACCTGGTAGCCAAGCCAAAGTAGTCATCTGGATGCCAACGCAACATCCCTTTCTCTAGCAACCACCAGCCTTCAACCCCCAATCCTACAATCCCTTCCTTTTTTAGGGAACAATCGTCCCTGCCACTATACTTAACTTTCACAAACAAACAACTTCAGCTGCTGCCTAGAGAACTGCTCCCTGAATCACCCTGGCAACCCATTCACCTTTTCTCCTTAGCAACTAGCCACTGATGGTAACCAACCAACCTTGCTCAGTTGCCCTGGTAACTTCTGCACTGTCATAGCACATCGTTTTCCAGTGCCATTTCATCCCCAAAATGGAATTACCTCTGGTAACCCAAGTATTAGTGTTACCCACAGTGTCCAACCCAGCCCCCCTTAATAACTAAGAGCCCGCAGTCAACTTCCTTGCCTAGTGTTCAATCAACTCTTAAGTATAAAATCATGAGTTCTTTAGTCACCTTGGTAACCACTTCCCTCCCTAGCAACCAATCACTCATCACCAGTTCTTCTTCCAAATGACCAATCTGATCCTGGTAACCAATGCATCAATCCTATGCATTAGCCAATCTCTTCCCAGCAAATGACTGCTGCCAGAATTAGCACCCCTCCTCCTGACCATGGTTCTTCTGTTTATTCCACGCCCCACTGCCACCCCATAATCCTCATAGAGCGTGGGTCAATGTGGGACGGAGACGGCAGTGGTAGCATAGATGAAGGGAGAGGCGGCCCAGGGGACGCCGGTGACCTCTGAGGGGACAGAATTTGTTCCGGGTCTCCATCCCCATCACTCGGCAGGTGGGCAAACGCGGTCCAGATGCCTCGTGGGCGTGGCTTGTCCCCAGGGGCAGGGGCGGGGTCACCGTGTACACGCTGGTGCCGAATGAGAGTGGACGACCGGCCAAAGCTCTTGCCGCAGCGAGCACAGCGGTAAGGGCGGGCCCCGGTGTGGGCTCGCTGGTGCACTGTGAGGTAGGAGCTGTCCCCATAGCGTTTCCCGCAAACGTTGCACTTGAAAGGCTTCTCGCCCGAGTGAATGATCTGGTGGCGGATGAGGTGGGAGCTCTCCGAGAAGGACTTGTCGCACTGGGTGCAGCGGTAGAGCTTGACGCCCGTGTGCGTGCGCTCGTGACGGACCAGGTCCGACCGCTGGGAGAAGCTCTTGGTGCAGGACCGGCACCCAAACGGCCTCTCGCCGGTGTGCACCCGCTGGTGCCGGATCAGGTGTGAGCTCAGCGTGAACCGCTTCCCACAGTCAGGGCAGTCAAAAAACCTGGGGGGGAGCGGCACCCACGCGGCGGTAGCCCAGGCGACAGTGCCGGCTGCCCCAGGGGCGCCTCTCTCGGGCGGGTCTTCCTCCTCTAGCCTTCACCCTGGGGACATCGTCGCTGCCGCTGCCGCCACTCCCCTGCAGAGCTCCACAGGCCTCTTCCCAGTCCAGGACCGGTGAGGGAGCCACAGGGGGGTCCTCTGGGTCAGGGTGGTCGGCGGCAGTAGTCGCTTCCTCCTCTTCCCAGTCTTCATTCTCACTGGTGGTTCCATCATCTGAGAAACGGCACCAGAAAAAAAAAGAACGTGTTTCATGAATACACTGCTTGAAAAAATGCTTCATACACGGTAACCACCAATTAGTAGATGCCACTGAAAATCTTAAGACCCCACTCTCAGCCCACAGAGGAGAACGCCTGTTCAGAGGAACAGGACAGAGAGAGAGAGAGAGAGAGACCATGCAAACGTCCAGGGGAGGGAATAGCATAAAATGGGCACAGCTGCTGCAAGAACACCACCACCACCATTTCTGAAGGTGGCAGGACACAGAGAAGATCCCTGCTGAAGATCCCTGTTGGGCCAACACTGCAGCTAGCCGGTTGGCACCTCGGGTCGGCGCTAGTGCCATTGGGCTGACGCAAGCAGCTAGCGTTGGCCCAATGGATTGCGCACCCAGGATTGCGCCCTGTGTCTCCCAGTCCCAGACCAGCAAGGCACCCCAGAAGGATCGCATAGTTGCTGGAATCAAAAAGTTGGGGAGAGGTGCGGCAGAATCGACAGAGGTGCGCTCTGCCTGGCCAGTTCATCAAGCCCTTTCAGTCCCATGCCAGAAGCCAGCTTGAAAAGGACCCAGACGTCACTTGTGACCTACTCGATTTAAATCTGGGCGCTGGGAAATCTTGAAGCACCGCCTTGCCATAACTAAACAGGTCTAGATCTGGCCACAACCTGCATGGATGACTGCTTGGGAATGCCACATGAGCTCTACGGAGTTCCACCAGGAAGAAAGGCAGGATAGAAACACAGTTAAATATATCGCTAAGCTGAAATTGAACACAACCCCAAACCACAGAGAAAAGGGGGTCTGAACCTCCTCTCTGTCAAAGCACTGTTCATTTCTGCACACTGCAATTTTGTTGGAAGTCTACCTTTCCCACATCGAGCCAGTGTAAATGGCTTGTTTTTTAAATGTCGTTCCGGATCAAAAGAACCGTGCGAGTAGCACACTTAAGCCTCTCCCTTCGCCAACATGCTCTCGCTGCTCCCTTACCTGTGTGGGCATCTCTTGGGCTTTCGCTTTCCTTTTCCTCTAGTCCTTGCTCCAAGCCTCGTGGTTCTTCCCTTTGATCCATCCAGGAGATCATGCTGGGTTTAACTATGGGGAATCCTGTCCACAGGGAAACAGCAGGCTGTGAAGTCCGACACTAAACTCCTGTCATTCTATCACTTAGCTGCTTAGTGTCCTGAATGGGAGGGATGGATCGTGACCCCGACCTTATATGCCAGCTCTAAAAAAAAAAAAAAAACTTCTACTAGCTTTTTTCTACTTTCAGTGTGAAACAGAATTATAGACTAAAAAAAAATAGTGAGGACTCTTGTGTTTCTATTTTTGTAAACTCTTCTCTCTAATCTACCAAAAAAAAACCCATTTTTTAACTAGTGCGTTAAAAGTTAACTATGTTAAAACTAGTGTTAAAAGACACAAATTACTGATTGTGAAAAGATGAGCCAGTTTTATATAATGGCCATTACAACTGTACTTGACCAGAACTGTATGACTGTATGCACACTTCCTTGGAAATAAGTCCCTTTAAACTCAGTGGAGTTTACAGCTGAGTAAATACGGCCAGGGTTGTGCTGTATGAGTGAGCCAGGAAGTCCTCAGTTCAAATCTCGCCTCTGCCATGAATACATTTGGAGGGCTTAGGCAAAGCAATCTTTCTCAGAGCACAACCCTAGCCAGGAGTTAGGCCGGCACAGGTAGGCCAGCAAAGTTTGGCCGGCACAAAGGACACCGTAAAGTATGTTTGGACCACTCTCAGAGAAGCCAGCACACAGACGTGCGCCATCTTCCTTGACTCCAAGAGTGGTCCAAAAGCACTTTATGGTGGTCCTTGTGCCGGCCAAACTTTGCTGGCCTAACTCAAGATCAGTGGCGTCTCTACAAGGAGGGCAGAGCTCTTGCAAGGAGCCTTACCCTGTCATGTAAATCCCTCCTCTCCCTTGCTGCTGTAGCCAGTAAGCAATGCCAAGACATCACTTTTCCCTGTGAGGATTGGCTAAAATGGTGCAGGAAAGGAGTGATTTCCACTGCAAGGTAAGGCTTCTGGCAAAACTTAGAGCTCCAGGTTAGGATTGCACTCTCAGCCTCCTAATTGCAAATCAGGAAAATAATGCTGGCCTGTCTCACAGGGTTGCTGCAACGTAAGTACTTTCAACACTCAAGAAGCATGATAATAATGCAAGCATAACTATTTTGTGATTCCTTGCCGTCAAGGCCTGGTTGACACATGCAGCAGAACAAAGTGCTTGGATGTGATGGAAGGTGGGATGCTGCTTTCTTCCTAGCTGGTGCATGTAGCTCAGTACTGTTTGGCACTGGCTGGCAGCAGTTTCAGAAAGGATGTTTCCTCTGCTCTACCTGGAGGTACCAGAGATTGAACCTTCTACATGCAAAGAAGGTGCTCCGCCTCTGAGCCAAGGCCCTTCCTGGACTGTACCACCTCAGACTGCAGACGGGGGAATGTAGTTTTTTTATTAAAAACTGCTCCATGTTTAAAAAAAAAAATCCTACAAGTAAAGAAGCAAGCACATCCAAAACAAAGGTACAAGCTTGGCCCACGCACTCTGCGGGAGCTTTCTACTTGTTGGGAGTACATTTTTACATAATGCTTATTCAAAAAAAAATCCCTCTATGTAAGTGGTACAGCCCACTCCACCAACTCCTGCTGCTGCTGGTTGTGTGAAGCAGGCTGAAGAAATCTGCAATTGGGTCTGCAAGAGGAAGAGCAACACCTTCGTAGCTTCAGGAAAACAGGTTCAGATTCCGCTCTGTGCAACAGAAATTAGACTTTGTTTTTTAACAGCACAGGGGGGAAAAAAATCACCTCTACTCAAAAGTGACCAGTATTAAGCTCCTGTTTCCCATGCCATTAGAACAGCATCACTGTTGGGATATCTAGTTTAACTCTAGCAAGAATTTACAAGCTGGAATGTGCTAGCAGCTGTACCTTTTGCAGAGGACCTGGTCATGTGGTCCGTCCGGGTAAATGTTGCAATTTTGTTGAGCTCCTAGCTGAGCTGTGTGTCTGTGTTTTCTGTCTAGCTCAGTGAGTGCTGAAAGCCAGTCATGCTTTCTGAGAGCTGTTACCTGTTTATATGTTGAAATACAAAGTTCTGTTTGAAACCTGGTCTCTGCATCTTTCTTCGTGTGGACCCTATGTTCAACTAAACGGTTTTATCCGCTAACGCGCCATTCCATCAATCACCTTCAAGGCTAGGCACCTGCTCCGCACATCAGTGCCATTTCAAAGCGCTCAGTGAGTCCAGGCTTCTTACCCAACGATATGACGTCCCCGTAATTCTCCTGCATAACATCTCAGTAGAGCTCCTCCTGCTGTTCATCCAGGGTGCCCCACTCCTTCATGGCAGCCCCCGCTCTGTAACAACACATACTCTTAAAAGCATGCAAATCCATCCTAGCTCATTTTCCTCTACTGCCCCTTAAAGATAACTAGCTCTCTCCAAAAGAACTGTGCAATATCTTCGTAACACAACATGACTCCCAAAGAAAATCAATTTTGGAAGCAGCTTTATAACAAAGCAGCACAGATCCAGGAGGCCTGTGGCGGCTGGCGCTGGGTCTCAGGCCGGGAGGTGCCCTTCTATCCCAGCTTTACCTCGCAATGCTGCCAGCGATGGAAGCTGGGACCTTCTGCATGCATAGTGCACATGATGCCACTGAGCCACAGGCCATCCCCGTTAGCTAAACTGATTCTGACTACATTTGGGGCACACTCAGCATTTCTACTCAGTGGCATACCTGGAGGGGGGTCACAGCACCTCTTCGGAGTCAATGTAGCCACTGTTTTGTTCTAGCCGCTGGGAATGGCTATGAAGAGGCTACTTGCAAAACTGTGCTGTGATATGGTATGCCACTCTCGGTATGCCTCTGTTTCTTCCCACTGGCCTCCAGCCATACTTAAATGCTGCCCACACCATTAAAAAAGAAGGCTCTGCTGATCCCATTTGTATCCCACTCTTTCTGCAAGGAGCACACAGACATGTGCCATCGAGCGCGGTCCAAACATACTTTACGGTGGCCCTTGTGCCAGCCAAACTTTGCTGGCCTACCTGTGCTAGCCTAATTCCAGGTTAGGATTGTGCCCTGAGTCCAGTATTGCATACTCTGACTGGGAGCTGCTCTCAAACGCATTTCCTTTGCCAGTCCTACCCCCTGAGATCCTTTTCATGGAACATGCCAGGATTTGAATCTGGCACCTGTCTGGGTGCAGTGCATGGGCTCTGCTAGCAAGCTCTGACTGCTCCCCACAGTCAGAAAATGGGTGTAGCCGTTTATGAGGACTTTATGAGGATGAGCAGGCACCAAGAAGGTTTATGAGGACGCTCACACAAGACCACATTCTTTTACTCTGGATTAAAGGATACAGATTAAAGTATTCAGCATAACTACCCCACCACTATGAGATTTGTGGAATCTATAACAGAAGGAAATTCTCGCTAACCTCACACTGACTGCAAACTGTAACAGAAGTAACACCAGTGGCTTTCTTTGCACCTCGAGAAGATCTCCGAATAGCTTCAGTCGTGGCTGCCGGGTCAAAGAGGGAGCAGAAACGAAGAGAAATCATAGACAGGAAGCGAGAAGACCTTGGCAGAATGGAAAGAAGAATGGGAGTCTGTGTGCTGATAGAAAGGTGAGGAGGCAGAGATGGGGTGGGGGAGGGAAGCTGGAGAAGCCTGCCACCCCTTTGCCCTGCCATCCCCATGGGAATGTTAGCAAGGAATAGCTGGCAGAGACCACAAAGGGGTGTAGATGGGGGGCTGGTGGCCCCATTCTCAGGTGGCAGGACAACTTGGGGGGGGGAGGGCAGCCAGAGGAGGCTCCTTCAGCCCCTCCCTCACTGGCACCCAGGACCCCACCTGCTGTCCTGACAGCTGGCACCCTCCCCGGCCTCCGTCCCCCATCCAGGCAGCTGCAAAGCTGCCCTCGCCTCACCTGCAGTGGCGTCTCTACAGGGAGGGCAGCGCTCTTAAGTTTTGCAAGGAGCCTTACCCTGTCCTGTAAATCCCTCCTCTCCCTTGCTGCTGTAGCCAGTAGGCAACGCCAAGATGTTGCTTTTCCCTGTGAGGATTGGCTAAAACGGTGCAGGAAAGGAGTGATGCAAGGTAAGGCTCCTTGCAAAACTTAGAGCTCTGCCCTCCGTGTAGAGACGCCACTGCTCACCTGTCCCCTGCCTGGGCTCGTCGACGGAGGGGCTCCCACCCTTCTCCCCGGGGAGCGTCTTCCCCCGTCCGCCCAGCCGCCGCTCGCGCACGCAGCGCTGCCGGGGAGCCACTCACTCACCCAGTGCCCTCCTGCGGGACGGGGGGAGCCCGGCTCTCTCCGAGCTCTGCCCTCTTTCTTCGGGGGGGGGGAGGAGGACGACGGGACCTGCCCCTTGCCCCACCCCCGGCTGGTGGAAGCCGTCGGCACCCCGCACGAGACCCCGCTGCGCGTGCCTGGCGCTCTGCGTGCCAACAGGAAGTCTCCATCGCCATTCGCGTCCCTCCCCTCCAGTTGCACGCAACACGCGCGCGCTCTCTAGGACTTGGAGGAGATCGCAGCTCTATCATTTTAACCCCTCTTTCAGGTGTGTGTGGGGGGGGGTGGGGGGGGGGGAGGAGGCTTTCCACGTTTTGCTTTTGCCTGTTATGCAAACAGTCCTATCGGCAAAAGTGCTTTTTAGAGAATGCATCCTTCGTGGATCGCGCCGCCAGCGCGCGTAGTGCCTCCTAATGTGACAGCGAGCGCGACGATAGGTCCCTGCCCGGAGGAGTTTACAGTCTTCCAGCGTTCCAACGTGGTATTTCTAGGCGAAAAGGCAAGAGCGGGTTCAGACCTGCCGACGCTGATGTGGATTTCTCCGCTGCTGCTAACTGGAATGTGATGACTGGCAGTTGACTGTGTGATCCAACTTCTTTGTGCTTGAGGTGATGTCTGGTGATGTTACAGCCCTGGTGTGGTGTTGCGTGTGTGCTGCTCTGTTTTGATTTGATTTGCCCTGTTTTTTATTTTATTTGGGGGTGAGGGACGCATATACTGACTCCGGGGCAGGTGGGGACCTTGATTACAGGACACCCAGCCCTAACACCCAATGCTGTACCCACTAAACCCCACTGCCTCCCATAGTCCAGGTTCTACAGTAAATATCCACACTTGCCTCTTCCTAAGTTGGGGAACAACGAACAGGGTACGTACATTCCAGAGACTCTGTTTATTTCATCCAGTTCCATTTTAACTGATTCCCAGTTTAATAAAAATTCAATGTTATGTTTAAAATAATAACCAAGACCCAAGCTGTCCAATGATTTGGATTTTTTTCTTTTCTTGCAAGGGCTTGGGGGAACGGCGTGCAAAGAAGCCAGGAAGAACCTGGGTCTCCTGTGGAACACTGAGCAGCATCACCAACTCCGGTCACACAGCCAAGGGAAGGCAGCTACTTTGACCCTGCAACAACATACGTCATTCAGTGGCGTTTCTACAGGGAGGGCAAAGCTCTAAGTTTTGCAAGAAGCCTTACCTTGCAGTGGAAATCACTCCTCTCCTGCACCGTTTTAGCCAATCCTCACAGGGAACAGCAACATCTTGGTGTTGCTTACTGGCTACAGCAGCAAGGGAGAGGAGGGATTTACATGACAGGGTAAGGCTTCTTGCAAAACTTAGAGCTTTGCCATCCCTGTAGAAACGCCTCTGACGTCATTGGGTGTCACTGGGAGACCACATGCCCAATGCCTGGACTTGACACTTGTGAATTGCTAGTGCTGGTCCGAGAAGCCGAATCCTATTCAAAGGCAGGAGGTTCTACTGTGAAGAGAGAAGAAAAATGTATTTCAAAGAATTGGGATAGTCACTTGGTTGGGAAAAAGGTTTATAACGGGTCAGCAATCTTTGCAGGCAAAGGAGCCAGAGATTTGGCAATGACAGCATCATGCCATTGCCAAACTTCCAGTTTGCCAGTCTCCTGGAAGCGGCTGTGTGGAGCTCAGCTTGGGAGGCGAAGCTTCCCAGCTAATTTGCCATGCGCTAGACAGGGAATGGCAGAACCGCCCACACAGGGCTCATGGAGTGCCTGTGCCACTGTGGCTTTGCCTCTCAAGCTGAGCTCTGTGCAGGCCGAATGACTTGGGTGGCAGGCCAGAGCTGACCCCCAGAGGCGGATCTACAGGGAGGGCAAAGCTCTAAGTGTTGCAAGAAGCCTTACCCTGTCATGTAAATCCCTCCTCTCCCTTGTTGCTGCAGCCAGTAAGCAACGCCAAGATGTTGCTGTTCGCTGTGAGGATTGGCTAAAACGGTGCAGGAGAGGGGTGATTTCCACTGCAAGGTAAGGCTTCTTGCAAAACTTAGAGCTCTGCCCTCCCTTAGATCTGCCTCTGCTGACCCCTGAACCATACATAGGTTGGCAAACCCCTGGTTTGTAACGATGAGGATGGGGAGTGCATGCTCCCAACACACTGACCACAATGCACAATTTTCCACACATATCCCATCCTTCCAAAGAGAGAGTGGATTACCACAATCCTAGGTTTGCTCATCTCCCAAAGGAGAGGTTTTGGTTATTTTAAGAGCACTGAGAAATGCAAACGTGTTGCAGCAACTGAAACACAGTTGCAGTGTGAGGGGAAATTTCTGCTTCCAGTATAGTGCTTGGCTTCGGAGTATTTGTGGCCTGCCCCAGTATAGTCATTTCTGGTCTGCCCAAGCATTGCATTGAACACTTCCAGTTTATATTCACTTTCTTTTTACCCTACCTTCCATAGATTCCACGTCTAATCATTGTGGTGTGTCCTTTGTACCATATGTAAGCTGAACTGTACACAAAAACCATTCCCACCAAACCCACAGTAATACATTACCTCCCATCTTTGTAAATGTGGGCTCTCCGATGGAAGTTCTAAGAGCTTGGGGAGTAATATTTTTCATTTAAAGTTGATATACCACTCTCTTGAGTTTTACAACCTCCAGGCTGGTTTCCAGTAATCTGAAATGTTAAAAAAAATTAATAAACACCACAAAAAGACAACATATCAAAATATAAATACATTGTAAAACAGTAGGATGAATACGATTCGTCAACAGCATTAAAACCATTTTCAGGAAATTTCTAGAAGATCTGGGCAAATACAAACAAGAAGGAAGAGAGGTTTGGACCACTCTCGGAGGCAGAGAGGCCAGGACACAGACGTGCGCCATCCTCCCTGACTCCAAGAGTGGTCTAAATGCGTTTTACGGTGGCCCTTTTGCCAGCCAAACTTTGCTGGCCTAACTGTGCTGGCCTAACACCAGGTTCGGATGGTGCTCTCAGTGCTAGCTGCATGCCTTCCGCAGGCAGGGTAGCCTAACAGAGAAGGCCCTTTCTCCATCACCCAGCCAACTCTAGGAGGTAAGGGGACCTGCAGAAGGGTGTCCAAAGGTGATCTGATTTGAGTTCCTGAGGGGACTGGAAGCCCTTTAGGTAGGGTATGGCTGTGTGGGCCAAAACTGCGCTTGTAGTCTGTGCAACAGAAGGGCTCACCTGAGCACATGGGTGACTAGGCCAGTGGATGGGGCTTTGCTGCAGTTATTGTGACAATGGAATTGCCTGTCCTGGTGCAGGAAGAGCTCATGGTACCTTTCGAATAATCAAAGTGTCTCCCATAAAAAAAATCTGAATAATTCTGGCAACTCTGTAAGGTATATTGATATCATTATCCTGACATTGCAGATGCAGGGTGTGGCTGAGAGATAGTGGCACCATGACTAGAAAGCTCCTGGCTAAGGTAGATTTGAATCAGGGAATCAGGGATTTTCCAGCTCAGGCATATTTGCTCAGTCAGCAGGTTCACCACCTCCCAATTAAAAGTCACCTGATGAAAGTCACCTCAAAGCATCTAGTTGGTTGAAATGAATAAAGAAAACCAAGTCTCAACTTTCCCACTATCCTATTAGCCCATTCTTGGCTCACTTCCCTGTCTCATCAGTTCTTTTTTTCTGGCTTTCTCATCCAGTTCTTCCCTGGGTTGCTATTTCTCCGTACTTTGCCCCCTTCTTCAGCCATCTTGTCTCTGGGCTCCCTGAACTTCCTCACCTGCCTTCTCTTCCCAGTCCTTGGCCCTGTGATGGAGAGCCTGACATGGGTGTCAAAGATTATATGCCATGACATTCTGGATGACACGCCACCGTTCGCCAACACCCAACAACTACGTTTTTTACTCAGATTTCATTTTTGTAATTTATTTTATTTATTTATTTAATGTATTTTTATACCGCCTTTCTCCAGATTTCACTGGACTCAAGGTGGTTTACATGGGCAGGCTGTTCATAAACCCCATTTTTCAATTGGGTTTTCTACAATTATTGTTCTATGTACATTCACAGAACCTTCAATTTCTTCAGATGTTTCCCTTTCAATGTGTGGTCATGATCCTGGCTGCACTCTTGCACCTTCTAAGCCTTCACAGTCCACCACCTTGGCCAGTTCTTTTGTCAGCTGACTCCTCCACACTCCACACTCCTCCCATTTCTCCCATTTCCCATTTCTCCACAAGCTCTGTCAGTCTCCCATCCAAGGCCAATCCAAGGCTGATCCTGCTTAGCATCTTCAGGCAAAGGCAACAGCTCAACCTCCAGACCACACTTCCTGCCCCAATGATTTGACATTTGTATAATGCATTGCCCTACGCATGATTGGACTTTCAGTCAGTCAGGGTGCAATGCTAACCTGGAGTTAGGCTGGCACAGTTAGGCCAGCCAAGCTTGGTTAGCACAAAGGACACCATGAAGCGCGTTTGGACCACTCTCTGAGTCAGGAAGGATGGTGCATGTCTGTGTGCTGTCCCCTCTGACTCCGAGAGTGGTCCGAGCATACTTTATGGTGTCCCTTGTGCCAGTCAAACTTTGCTGGCCTCACTGTGCCGACCTAACTCCAGGTTAGCATTGCGCCCTCAGTGTCTGCAAGATGATGCAGGCTGCTGTCACGGTGGCCGTTGTGCCAGCACTGCGCTAAAATAGGATTGGGCACCAAGTGAGATGGGCCTCCCACAGAGATAGTTCCATAATTTGGACATTCTATGTGTCCCACAAGCATATTTCTTACATGCACAACATTATTAATTGCATGACTTTTCAGCTAAATGAAATACAACAGCTTCTTCTGCCCTCTCACATTCATGTGGTTCTTTGACAGGTGCCTTCTCTTAATTCTGTAGAGTCTTATCCTTTTGCCACTGAATTTCTGAGTGATTTTTGAAGTAGCAGATACTAATGACGGAAGGGCACACTACAGTCAAGTACCCCCAGGTGATGCATGCTATTAAGAGAAAAGCTTTCTCCTGCAGTGGGACCAGAGGCAGATCTAAGGGAGGGCAAAGCTGTAAGTTTTGCAAGAAGCCTTACCTTGCAGTGGAAATCACTCCTCTCCTGCACCGTTTTAGCCAATCCTCAAAGGGAAAAGCAACATGTTGCTTACTGGCTACAGCAGCAAGGGAGAGGAGAGATTTACACGACAGGGTAAGGCTTCTTGCAACACTTAGAGCTTTGCCCTCCCTGTAGATCTGCCCCTGAGTGGGACACGCTGTGGTTGGGAGCCACACCAGTCTGCACAGAGCTCTTCAGAGGGGCACTGGTCCCCGGCTATTGCCACTTGCCTTTCACTCTGCACGTTGCTTTGAGCTCCTACAGAGACACAAGTACCTCTCAGGACTCTCCCTTGCCCAGAAAATGAGTGTCTGAGCCCAGTTCAGAATGCTGGTGATGGCTTACAAAGCCCGAAATTAGTAGTCCCCAAACCTTTTTGCCCCTTGCCCAGCGGCGTCATGCAGCCAGAATGCTGGGCGGCGAAACGGAGCGGTACGCAACGGGCGGGCTGCCGCTCACCTGTTCCTCCCCCCCAGCGTTCTGGCTGCATCACGCCGCTGCCCTTGCCCTATTGGGCCATAGGCCATGGCTCTCCATTAGGGCTACAATCCTATACATTGTATAAAGTGGTGGTTTACTTACGAGGATCCCACAGCTCCCCTGGCAGGCTTCTGCGGCTCCCCAGGGAGCATGGCTCACAATGTGCTTCCCTAAATGGCTTGGGACGCAGACACTGGAAGGACAGTCTCTTCTGCAAGCACCCGTCCATCTTGTGGGGTCACCTCAGATGATCTTGCTGCTGGCACCTTTTGACGTTCAGCCGGTGGCCACCCATAACAGGGCCTTTTCTGTGGTGGCCCCTGCCAGGCCTGTGGAATTCTCTCCCCCTTGACTGCTCTCTCCTCACTGCCCTTCCTCAAAGGTCTTCACACTGTTTGATTTCAACATGTTTTTAACTAGGGTTTTCTTGGCTTGTTTGATTGTGATTTTTTTTATTGTACGATAGTGTTTTTCCTGATAGCTTTACTACTTTGATTGTATTTTATTTCTAGGTAGTTATGTAAGTTGAGCTCCTGCGAGGGTCGAATAGCAGAGTATATGTTTTTCAAATAAATAAACCAAACTCCCAGAGTCATAAAGGACAAAAAATGTTTGTGTATGCCAGTGTGTTGATTTCTGTTTATCTTTATGAAAGCACTTTGTTTGTTCTTACATAGTTACCATATAATTAATAAGATTATTCAAGATTCTGAATGCAGCTCTAAACAGACACACAGAAGAGCTGTTTTAAATGTTTCTGTTTTAAGTGGGGATGGCCCAATCCTATCCAGTTTTCCAGTGCCGGTGCAGCCATGTCAATGGGGTATGTACTGCATCCTGCAGTGGGGGAGAAGTCACAGAGGCCTCCTCAAGGTATGGAAACAGTGATGTCATGCACCCACTACGCACCACTACGCGAGTACCCGTTCCTAGAAGTTGAGCTGGCCCCGCCCACTCGAAGCTGGCCCCTGCTATTTAACCAGGGAACAGTTGAAGCAAAATATGTCTATACACATCTCTAGAAAGCAAAGAAGTTAAATCAACACTAACCACAAGCTGAAGTTATTACAAACATGATCACATCCATGGCAACTATCATGACATCACTTCCGGCTTATGATATCACTTCCGGTGGGCGGACCCTGACAAGTGCCAATCAAAAGTGAGTACCTGTTCCTAAATCATTTGGATGACACAAGAAGGTTAGATAACTGGAGATGACATGATGTCATTTTCTTGAAGCCATGGGTATACTAAAATGGCTGACTCAGATCATTCCCGCCAAGGAGGAGGATTGCCGCGAATTCACGAATAAAAATCTCCCTGCACGTGTGTAAAAGTTAATATCAACCTCTTTAATCATGCCTGCGTGTTCTGCATACGGGTGTGCGAATCGCTGTACGAAAAATGGGATTTAATTTCCACGGAAAGATTCATGTATTCACATTACATCGGTTCAATAAAACTACCGTTCAGTGAGTGCATTATTTTTGAAGCTGTGTAATTTCTTGTTGTTCCTAGCAGTCATATTCACCATTTTCTGACACCCACTGTTAATGGTCTAGAAGGTATAAAAAAAAATTTTTCCCCCTCCTTTTCCCCCCCTTCCCGTTTACACGTCTTTTCCCGCCTTCCATTTTCTACTGTAATATTTCGAAATTCTGAACATTAACAGAATTTGTTTTAGGGGTGGGGGGTGAGTGTTGAAGTTTAAAAAAAATACTCTTAATAGTCTAGAAGTAAAAAAGAATTACTCTCATATTGACAACTACTTGTGTTATGAAGAGATTTAAATGTAATTTTCCTATATATTTATCTAATTTTTGCCCACCCTCCCCTTTTTTTTCTTTCCTTCCCTTTCACACTTTATTTCTGCTTGTGTAGATTTAAATAAAGTCTGTCAAAATAGTGCAATCCGAGTTTAAATAGACAGCAAGTAGCATTTCATCCGGTATGTTCAGTGATATAATTATGAGGAATTTAACCTTGTAATTGCATATTGAATCATAATAAGGTTACCAATAATGTTTCTACACGATCACACGTTTTTATTTTCATAAGTTTTTACTTCAGGAGTAAACTATTCGGTCCTAAACAGTACGAGCAAAGCAATCTGAAATGCTTGGAATAAGGATTGTTTTGAGTACACCAACATGGCTGCTAAGCCCGCCCCTTGGCTTCATTTGGCTCCTATTAATTCTTAAGGCATGTCCTCTCCCGTTATCTAACCTTTTTGGGATGACACCACTGTATGGAAACATGTGTTTCCTTACCTCAGGGATGCATTGCATCAGTGCTGGAAAATTGGGACAGGATTGGGCCCAATGTCTGTCTCCATTCAGCTTCAATAATTTTCCTGCAGTGTTTGCAGGATGATCTCGCAGTTTACCAAAGTGCTGCTTCCACTGGGATACACAGTAAAGGGACAGCTCTTTTGATTTCCCTCCTGATACTAGGGTGGTCACACATGGTTTGACCATAATGTTATGTCCTTGCCCTGTTGTGACAAAGCCAAATAAAATCCATTGGTTATTTGCTGGTGTTGGTGAAAAGTGTCGCAAGAATGGCTGCATTTGTAATGGTAGTGCAAGTTAAGTGAAAATGAACGCACAATGCATATTCTACATAAGAAGAGCTCTGCTAATTCAGGCCAAGGCCCACCTAGTCCAGCTTCCTGTATCTCACAGTGACCCACCAGATGCCTCAAGGAGCACACAAGACGACAGGCTGCCTGCTGTGCCTCCCCCTTGCAACTGGCACCATTTTACATGGCAATCTACACAGGGTTCCAGAGGCTAGCACATGCCCAATCAATCCCTCAACAGATAAAAAAGCATTCCTTTCACAACAGAACACATTTGGCTTATGAACAGAGCCAAAAGTTTTTGTTTCAAAACACAATGTATTCTCTTGGGAAGGAAAAGAACTCTGCACATGCTCAGAGCTATGCAGGCTGGGATGAAAACAAAGATAGCAATACTGCGTAGACTAGAGGGTCAGGATCTTGATTTGCCCTGCTGACCACCGTTGTATAAGATTTAAAATGAAAGCTATTAATTTAAAGCCAAGCAGAGCGTTCAATGGTTATTTAATTATACTGAAATTAGAAAGGGAAAAAAATCTCCCATAATGCCTTTCTACGGATTCCTCATCCCGCCCCTAACAGCCATATTAGTTGTAGTCCAACCATTCTCCTTCAAGCTAGGGGCCGATGGTAAAAACATTGAGCAAATCCATGGCACAAACCATGGAGATAAAACTATATTTCCCATGATTCTCGCACCCGCAGCGGCCATCTTAGCTGGAGTCATCACATCTCTCTTTGGAGAGCCAGACTCTCAACTCACCCAGTAGATGGGTGAGCAAAACCTACATTTCCCATGATGCATTAGGGACCCCGTCTCTTCCAGCCATGTTAACTGTAGTCCAAACACATCTTTTTGGCCATAGGGACCAACAGCTCCAAGGCCTTGAGAAACGGATTGAGACTACAACTCCCACATTGCAATGCGCAGCGGCCTTCGCAGCCATTTTGGTTGTAGTCCAAACTTCCCCGAGGTGCCCATACAGCCGGATGTGTGTGAGGTGGTGAAAAAAACTATCTTTCCCACCAACCCGCGCGCGGCGAGTGTTCCCTTTTGGGCTTCCTGGGGCCGCCATGATGGGTTTTTTTGTGTATGTGTGTGTATATGAGAGTGAGGTGTGTGTATCAGTATGTGTGAGTGAGTGAACGTGAAAGGGAAGGAGGAAGAGGAGAGAATGAGAGAGGCTGGAGGAGGGCGCCCCACCAGCACCGTGGGGCCTAGCGTTCTCTCCTCTGAGGAGCTCTGGGGGGGGTCTGAACCCCACTGCCAGATTTGAAAATTTGGAGGGGGGTGGGTGGGTTTGAAGCCCTCCCTTATGTGGGGGAAGGGACAGCTGGGCAGCTCAGAGCCCCCTTGAGGGAAGGAGCGGAGGGGGGCACCCCCCCTTCTTGGTTGTAGGCGGGGGAGGCTAGAAGTGGGGGGCGCGGAGAGGGCCCCACCCCACTGAACAAGCAAGGGTTTTGCAAGGTGAACAGCTTTCCCCTTTCATCGCTTTGGAGGGAGGGAGGGTTGAGAGATCGTTGAGGAAGGGGCTGGGCCCCTTTCATGCACAGGAACAGGGGAGAGAGAGAGAGAGAGAGGCAAGCGATGTGCTCCTAATTTAAAGGGAAGATCTGAAAACGAGTGGGGGGGAGCAGCTTTCTTCCTGGCCCCTTTGACTCCCCTCTCCTGCTCTAAAGTGAATGGCGATGTAGTTGGAGTAACAAGCAAAGAAGGGTGAAGCCCCCCCTCCCTCCTCCTCCTCTTCCTCCAGTCAGCCCAAAGAGTGGGGAGTGGGCTTAGAGAGGGGAGTGGTCTGCCTACATTTGAAAAGGGGAGGGTGGGTGTTTGGGCAATTGAGGAAAATCTCAGTGGTGGGCAGGAGAGGAGGAGGAGTCAAGAGAAAGCAAGGAGGGTTGGGGGGGTGACTGGAGGTTGCGCCGCGCGTAGGCAATGCCAAGGATCCATGCAAAGTTAGGGGTTCAGGGGCTCCCCTAGCAGATGTGTGATACAGTGGGGTCCTTTTTAATTTCCCTCTTTAAATGTACAGGGGAAAAACAACCCCCTTCTTACACATCCTCCCCTTGCTTTCTCCCAAGGGCAAGGAAGGAAATAGTGGAGGGTGAAACAGGAGAGAGGATGAGGTGTGGGGGGACTGCTGCTATGCATCTGTAATAGTCTCTTTGGGAAGTCCATCCCGCCCCTCATCATCTCCCTCCCCCCCCCCATTTTTGTGGGGGGGAAGAAGCGAGAAAGAGAGAGAGAGAGAGAGAGAGAGACGCACGCACACAAATCCTTCAGCAACTGGCTGGATCTCCTTTTTTTGCTCCCCCCCCACCATGACAACAAATCGAGCTTTAGAATCGCCGTCCACCCCATGGCTACACAGCAGGTGAGTAACCCATCTCTCCCTCCTTCCAGCCCTTCATGGATTTTAAAGAGGGGTGTCCTCCCCATCTCCAATCTCCTCCCATCCTTAGGCACCTTTTGCTGGTGCCTGCCTGGGATGTGTGTGTGTGTGTGTGTGTGTATGTGTGTGTGTGTAGAGGGATTGTGAGACGTACAGCATCTTTTCTCTTTCGGAGGCTGCTGATGGGTGAGGAGGAATCTTCGGCGACTGGATGCGCTTCCCAAAGGTAAGTTCCTCCTTCACCCTCCACCTTCTTGGCTTTGCAAAGAATGTTTTTCAAAGAATACATCCTTGTCTGTCTTTTTTTTTTCCAGGAGCAAACTCTTTTTTTCCCTTCCCCCAGATTTCCCCATTCAAAAATAATTATCCCTCCCCCATTAAGCATGATGCTTTGAGGGGGACAGCAGTTGCTTAGTAAAATAATCCACAGTCCCCAAATAGGTTTATACAGGGCAGATCGTGTGAACGCACACAGCATGTGAAAGCACCACAACAACTCAAATGCAGAGAAGGGGGAGGGCAGCTAAGCTATCAGGCAGGCTGCAAGAATGGATCATCTGGGGTCTCCAACCTCTACTGTCCCCCCATCCCCTTGAAACGCAAGGAATACTATTGTGTTTTCCTTGCTTTTCCCATTCCTTGCTATCTCCTTTGTTGTTTTGTTTTCTTGGATATTCTCTTTCTACCCTGTGTTCTGTCACCTTGGGCTGGAAGGTTTTGGGGTTTTTTGGTTCCTAAAAGGACGGAAAAGGCAAAATATCAATCAGGGTGCATCGTTCTGCCAGGTAGATTGGAGGAAGGGGGGGCCATCACTGTGTGGACAGAAGCTGATGGACAGGAAGGGTGAATGAAGCTGGGTGGTTTTGGTGTGTGCGGGGGCAAGCGTGGAACCAAAGTTTCTCTTCTCCGATTTCCAGGGGAAGGAATTACTGGCCGTAAAACCCTCCTGCCTCTGTGTGTTTCTCATGTTTTAACCTGGGGGGGGAAAGGGATGGGCCGTGTCAGCCGATTTCAGGGGGGACGGTGTGCAGGATGGCTCTGGTCCTGTTCCCCAAGGAGCTGTGGGCTCCAGAGGGATCTGCTGAAGGAAGCTGGCCCCCAAAAACTGCCTGGATATAAAAGCTTTTAGAGGGGTAGAAGAGCAAAAGAGATGTGTCAAGAAAGCTGCAGTTGGCAAAGAAGATTCGGGAGGGATCCAGCTACCGGCACCATGGAGGGCCGTGCTGAAGTGTGTGGGATCCCTCGCCAGGACTGGGCCGTCAGCTCGGAGGCCAAGCTGGGACATGAGGAGGTATTGGAGCCGGGTTCCTGTGGATCGGGAGGCTTGACTGTTGATGCTGCACCTGATCTCAAATGCTGGGGAAAAGGAGTGGGGGACGGATGGACGGAGGATGTTTGGTGAATCAGGATAAGGGGAATTGTGGGGTGGGGGTAACAGTGTGTGTGTGTGTGTGTGTGTGTGTGTGTGTGTGTGTGTGAATTTTCACTGTGAGAGAGATCAAACTAGCTGTTCAGTCTCATGATTCTCCTACACGCCACCAATCCAGCTCTCTGCTCCTCCCCTGCATGTCCATCCCAAGCCCCCTGACCCATGATGACAATTTTAAAAATGAGGGGAATGATGGCATTTTGCAATAAAGTACTGTACATTTTAAACATCTAGGTGACAAGATCCCTGAGTTCTCCCCCACGCCCCCGCTCCTAGGGAACAAAAACATTTTTGAAGTCCTGCTATAAGCCAGGACAGAGTCTATTCGCTTCTCTGCCAATGCAGTCTCTGGAGAGTGGAAAAATAGAAGGCAACACCTTTGTGGTGCTGCCCTTCTTCAGAACCCACATTTTGTTCTGAAACCTTTGGTCTGACGCCTGTGTCCTCACCCAAATGCATGTAAAGTGTGTATATTCTGCCATATTCATTTCCTGGGCCCCTGCTGGTAATGCCTGGTCAGGTAGTGCGCCAGGATTCTGACATTGTGATGTTCTGTGTTTCCACGCCATATCATTGGCTGCTGCTGGCAAAAAGTTGTAATGTTGGGACCCAAGGCTATTGGACATTACAGGGCACGCCAGGGGGAAACTCAGTGTGTGGTGGCCACATTTCAAATAACATTTTGTTTTAACTCTGAGTTGGGTCTGCGGATGAGACACTGGTGGCTCTCAGAATGTAGGCTCCTTGGGGCAGGGGTCTGTTGCCTTTTGCTTATGTTCCTGTGGAAAGTATGATGTATGTATGTATTGTAGTGATAATTTGGAAAGAGGATGAATCTCACTGACAGTAATAGAGTGCTTGGAGCCCTTACCCTTTTTGGTATTTCTTTTTCCGTGGCACATTTGAAAACTCTGTTCCACATCCTTGTGGTCATACCTGTTCACCCTCGTCTTCCCCCTTGCTGTCTCTCACATTTCAGAACACATGCTTGTGGAAATGATTTTTTATTAGTGGGTTTTTGATGGTCTGTGTAATATTGCGGAAGATGCCATGAGAAGAAATTGTACAAGGCTTACGACCGTCTTTCTCTTCTGCTCTGCTTGTGCCTCCCTCCCCTCCTTCTCAGAACTCAGCTTCGGAGTCCTCTCATTTTCACATTTCCTCCTCATGTTTTTTTAGTTGGAGCTCCTTTGGAGGGAGCTGGCGCTTGAGAATCCCTTATTCCTGGCATTGCTTTCAGACATGTGTAGGTTTCGTGTCAGTTTCACTTCTGAGTGCTAGCTTGGCAAAAAGGCTTCCAAAAAGAACTGAAGAGTTCCTTAAAAAATAATTTTGTTACCCAAAAGTTGGACTGGCTGTCTCCAGCTGGTTGTGCAAAATCATCATCTTCTTTATTTTTAAATCAGATCCTGACTTCTCAAAGCCTGAAATACCTTTCACGCCCTGCTTCCAGATTTTTTTTCCCTAGAAATGAGCTCAGGTAGTGACATGAAATTGATATGCTCCTGTCCATCCTAAAGGAGAACTGCCCCAAAAACCACATCCGGAAAAGTAACATGGAAAATACTTCTCTTAACGTTAACGTCTCCGCTCTTAACTAGGATTCTGCTGTCCCTTGCCTCTTATTTCCCCCTTACAGTGTCTTTGTGGAGGATGTTTTCTTTTGGACTCTTCTGTAAAATAGCAGGTGGGAAGAACTTGCACCCCAAGTGCTAGGAACACTTGTCATTAGAGCAGCTATGATCCAGAGGATCTTTTTTTTACTTACATGCAAGAGAAATGGAGGAGACTCTTTAATTTAACCTAATATAATAGGCCCTGTTGGGTGGTCTTATTAAAATCCAGCTTCACTCTCTTCGCCTCCTGTTTACCATTTATGTGGCTCTTGCAAGGGTCTCTTGGATTCTCGTCACCCTGGCAGCGACCTTGTCAGGTAGGTCAGCCATGTTCCTGTTTTAAAGGTGGGGATGGAGGCGAGGGAAAGTGCAGTGTTACAGCACAGGATGGATGGTGGTGGTTTATTGCACCTGCAGTTTTCTCTCAATTTCAGGAAAGTCACACTTTTAAAAATCCCTCACAATATACACCTATAGTCACCTATCGTGTATCATCAGTGGGGAATTTTTTCTTTACCAACACCCACTACAAGTATTCTTCACTGTATTCTTCTTTTTTGGCTACAGCATATGTATTGCATCTGAAGCTGATCTACAGTTGCATTAGTAATTGTGAGTGCAGAATTTGATCTTAGATGTAGAACATGAAATCCTTGAAGCGATGGGGGAAGGAGAAGTGAACAGGACTTCTGTCCATGGAGTGATGGAGGATCCTTGTTGTTGTTGTTGTTGTTGTCACTACGGTATTTACTCATATTCATATGCTCACTGCTTTACAGATAGTGAATTGACAGATCTCTGCCCTGAGGTGCCTACAGTTGCAGTAGGGATAGGGACTATGAGGTTTTGTCAGATCCTTGACAGAAACTTCCTATGAAGTAGGAAAAAATAGGATAAATGGTGCAGATTAAACTGATGTATACAAATTGACAAATTTTGCATCATTCATGCAGGTTTGCCAACATTGGCTTTTTTTGCTGCAGAATGTGATTGCAGGAATATGGATGTATATATTTTGTGGCACAGCCTTGTCTGTTACAACTGAGGCATCATTGCTACTTGGTATTTCCCTTTTTAAGCATGTAAATGTTATTTATTTTTGCGTTCATAAGATCTTTTTTTGCATGATGGGTGTGTGTGTAGAATTAGTGCACCATGAAAAGTTTCCAAGTGATTAGGCCCAGTTGAAGGACTTCTCCCTTGATCCTTTTGCTAACTGGACAAAGAGACCCTTTTAAAAGTAGTGACTCACTTATGTTTAGCTGTGAGAGAGACCCTCTCTCTAGACCTTCTGTTTAGCTGCTGACCCTCGTCAGCCCAGCACAGTGTCCCTGCTAGTGACTGTTGCCTCATGCCTCCCTTGTGTCTTTTGTAGAATGTGAGTCTTTCTGGGACTGGGAACTCTCTCTTTCTCTGCTATGTAAATTGCTTTGAGGACTTCTTCCCCCCCCTGAAAGTTAGTGTGTAGATATGGTAAAAAATTTCCGGGGCTGGTTTCCTTTGGTCTCTTATGCATGTTTGATTTACTTCTTCCGTTTTGTATCTCTCCGTTCATTCTTGCTGGGACTCAGGGCAACATAGACACATAGGCTCCAGTATTGGCTGCAGGCCTGCTCAGCTTCAGGAAGGTTGCTGTACCTTGTGCCTTCAGTCTATGCTTGGGCACCATAAGCCCAGGGAAGGGGCTATAAGGATCCGAAGCGCTCCCATTCAGCCTGGGTTGATTGATGTATACTGGGACCCTGAGAGCAACTTTTGAGCCACTCGGAGACTAGGGGGTGCTTAGTGTGAATCTGGACTTTGAACAGTGGACCCCCATGCTTGGATCACAATGCATTTGGAAAAATAAATAAATCTCCAGTTTAAAAAGGCTGGGGGCTATGTGGGGACTGATGTTCAAGGAACACCCACTCCTTTCACTGGCATGAAGAACTAGTTCTGTAGTCTTTTGGATCCTGGCCCTCGTTCTAGCACTGCAGTGATGTGGTCCCTCAGATCTAATAAGGAGGAGAACTAAGTTTGCCGGTGCCCGAGAATAGAGTGCTGTCTATCCACTATGAACTTAGTCTCTTTTGAGGAGGAAGGCGTAGCTGGGTGTCAGAGCACATGCTTTTTGTCTCCAGAAAGTCTCAGATTCAGTGAGCCAGATGGACCATTGGACCATTCGCCATTGAAGGAAGTTTCATATGCTCTGGAGGAGGGGGGCTCGTAGCTGCAAATTTCATGGCTCAGCATCTAAGCCTGCTGGATCGAATCCTTGCTGCTGAACAACATTTCTCTGTTGTGTAATGGTCTTTCTAAGAACCTTGTAGAATATCGTATAAAATGTTTTTCATACAGATGCTCTCTGTGTTAATAGAGTTCTTGTGGCCGTTGGGGGGTAGAGGTGAGGGTTAGAAAGCTTCTCCTGCCATAGTGAAGCAGGCTTTCCTAGGATGGCCTGTGCACTGATTGTAAATCAGTCTAAACTTTTAGACACAGGGTAAAGCAGTGGTTCCCAAACTGTGGGTTGGGACCCACCAGTGGGTCGCGAGCCAATTTCAGATGGGTCGCGAAGCACCCAGAGTGGCCAACACCGAAAATATGGGAAAGGCTGTGTGGTGGTTTTTCTTGTGTTAAGGTTGTAAATAAGCTTTTTTTCGTATTCACTTTCCTATTGGAAAATGGCTGAGAACCCAGCTTATTGCTGCGTTTTCAGGAAAGCAGCAGGTTCGTGAAGACAGCACTTCCAGCCATGACATCACTTCTGGTGGGTCCCGGACAGATTCTAAAAAGTGGGTCCCGGTGCTAAAAGGTTTGAGAACCACTGGTCTAGAGCCTTGGACATGTACAGGCCATGTACAGATATAGGCTACTCTCTCCTGTGAAGAAACGTGGCCTATAGCTGTAGGGGCCTTTCAGATATGCCCAGAGCATTTCCATGAACGAAAATCCCCTGAACCTGGCTGAGTCCCCTGCCCTGTGAGCACAGCTATGCAGAATAGTTCTGCTCAGACCAAACCATTGTTCAGGAGACTATGGTTTGGGGTGATATATATGTTGACAAACCAGGGTTTGTGATTGGTTGCCAGACAAAGACAAGAAGCTCTGATTTGAAGTTGGGTTTCAATCAGTTATTAATCTAACAGTGGCTCTTTATTTTGTGGTGTGTTTTCTTCATTCTTATTTTATTCACGTGTCCGCCAGACACAAAAGGCATCAATATGTGTGGAATCTCAACCTGTGGATTTGGTTCCAAACTGGTGCACTCCCCACGTGTGAAATGGGGCAGGTTACCCTGCTTTCACTGAAGACTTGATTCTCCTGTCTTAATGTTCATGCCTCAGTTTTGTGCACCAATGTCATCAGTCCCTTGTGCTTGTGTTGGAGTGGCCTGTGTTTCTATGCCAATGAATAAGCAAATTGCTGTAGGATATTTCTGAATGTGCATTATTTATTCCCATTAAGAGTGTGATTTTCCTGGTCCCAGAGTGTGTGTGTGTTGCTACCTTACAGTCTCTCTAGATGACCTTGAGCTAGATGGTCTGGCTTGGCATAAGGCAGCTTCCTGTGTTCAGTCCTGGATGGGGAGGTGCCTTGCTCTCCACACCTTCCCAATAGCGTCTTTCATTGCGTTGGGTTTTCTCTCACTGGCACTGACAGCGGTCTTCATTCTTCCCTTCCCACCACCAAAAGCCTGTGTTAACTCACCAGTTGGCCTCTCAATGTCTTTTGTCTCACTCCTGCAGCCCAGAGAGTAGCTGAAGCGGGACGTAGCCAATGTCGTCCAGCAAAGGGGCGGGGGCTGGAGCTCGCCGGCGGCGGACGCGGTGCCGGAAGTGTAAAGCTTGCCTGCGGTCGGAGTGTGGGGAGTGCCACTTCTGCAAGGACATGAAGAAGTTTGGGGGCCCCGGGCGCATGAAGCAGTCATGCCTCCAGAGGCAGTGCACAGCGGTGAGGGGAGAGTCCGGGTAGGGTGGCTGGAAGGGTGGATTCCACTTGGGATTGGTTGGTGGTCCTTTGGTCCCTGCATTGGTGTAGCTTGGCAGAAGGATGCTCCGGAGTGCTCCTAGTTTCCCAGAATGTCCTGATTTGGGGCAGATTAAAAACTTGGTTCAATTTCTTTGCAATGTGCTCCTTGGTGCTGTGCAGAGGCGGATCTAGGGGGGGGCAAAGCTCTAAGTGTCGCAAGAAGCCTTACCCCGTCATGTAAATCCTCCTCTCCCTTGCTGCTGTAGCCAGTAAGCAACGCCAAGATGTTGCTGTTCCCTGTGAGGATTGGCTAGAACAGTGCAGGAGAGGAGTGTTTTCCACTGCAAGGTAAGGCTTCTTGCAAAACTTACAGATTTGCCCCCCCCCTTAGATCCGCCTGTAGTGCTGTGGGTTCTTGGTCGTTTTGGTTTTGTTTCCTGCAGCCCTGAGCTGATTCAGACATGCAGGGAAAAAGTCATGATGCAGGTATGTGTGTGGGGGAAGAGACTCGCATGTGTGAATATTTTTAAATCAACAGAAGGTCCCTGCACACGGAAAGCCAGCATAGTCAAAAACATGGCCCTGCTCTGTGTTCAGAGTAGTGGTGGTAGTGGTGGTTTATTCCATGGGTGAATATTCACACATGCACTTCCCCTCAGCTGTACCTGGAAGTGATACAGACCAGAAATGAGTATACCATAAACTTTCTTCTGCATGTTTGAATCAACTCCCTGGTTGCCGCCATAGATTCTTACGGGGCCTGCCAGATTCAAAGCAGATGTGATCCTCTGGCCATTACGAGCTTCAGCTATTTCAGGCACCCCTCACATCTTTTCCCTTGGCGAAGAGCACGTTGCATTCCTGTTTGCTTTTTGACATGGAGCATGCATGGTGCTTTTCAAAGTATGGGAGAATCGGGTCACTGCCCTGAGAGGCTTACAGTCCACAATACGGCACCGGGACACACCAGAGGAAGGAGATAAAAATGGAGGCCATGGGTCACTGGGGGAAGAACATGTGTTTATTCAGGTACACGTATGGGAAGGGTGACTTAGGGAGTTAGGCCAAAGCCTTCGTTGAAAAGGTGGCTTTTGAGAGATTTGATGGAAGACAAAGGGGTGGCTTCATGGAAACACAGGGGAAGCAGTTGCAGGCATAAGGGGCTAGCAGTGAAGCAGGGACTCATTTGGGGGGACCTCAAATTGCCCTCGCTTGCCCCATTGTCAGAGCCTGGTGGTCTGATGGATGTCTTGCTCATCCCCTGACTGGGCAATCCAGAGCTCGTTGCATTCCAGCAGTGCCTAGCTGGGCTGATGGCTCCTCTCTGTGGGGATGGGGAGAGCCCTTGTCAGCCAGGGACTTCCATTCCCCCTTGATTCCCAACACTCACCTGCTGACCCTCTTGCCACTGCAGCCAGTTCTACCTCACACGGCCGTATGCCTGGTGTGTGGTGAGGCCGGGAAAGAGGACACAGTGGAGGGCGAAGAGGAGAAGTTCAACCTGTCGCTCATGGAGTGTACCATCTGCAACGAGATCGTGCATCCGGGCTGCTTGAAGGTAAAGCTGAGGGTGAGGGGGAAGGGGAAGGGGGAAAGCAAAGGCTCCACGCTTGAGAAAGGTGCTCCGCAAGGGGTCCTCAAGTGAGACCTCTTCTCTGTAGACGGGGACTCCCTGAGGGTCATGGAAAGGCTTACCTGGGCAGCAGAGGCCCGTATTTAGCCCTCTAGGTGGATGCCATTCTTTTCTGGGTTGTCACAGAACACTACAGTGGAGTATTATGGGGTGGCTGGGCCAAGTCAACCTGGGGGGGGGGACGAGGGGGGGCAGCAGCGGTAGGCTTCCTGGACACGGAGTGTGCATTCCGCTGCTGAGAAAGGGGTGGCCCTAATAATTCATCCCGCATCACCTGTGTTTGTCTCTCTTGTTGCAGATGGGAATAGCTGAAGGGGTCATCAACAACGAAATTCCAAATTGTTGGGAATGCCCCAAGTGCAAGAGAGAAGGCAAATCTCTGAAAGTAGGTGGCTGAGGCTGCAGCGTGCCTGGGAGTGGGTGATGGGGAAGGTTGCTGGGCCAACGGGGCTACCCTGAAAGACCCCTCAGTGCCCAGCAGGGAAGGTCTTGCCTTGAGGCTTTCCCAGGAGTGGGGTGGAGGAAGAGTGATACCCAAGGGCCAGGTTTGGATATACCAGGGTGCGTGCGTGCGTGCAGTGTGTGTGTGAGAAAGATTGCAGCCCTTGGGTCAGTGCCACAGTTTGGCATGTCTGTGTGAAGAAGCAGCTGGCTCCCAGGTTTCTACATCCATCTCTCTCTCTCTCTCTCTCTCTCTCTCTCTCTCTCTCTCTCAACCACAACCAGGATAAGCTAATTAAGGTTTTAGACCCTTAAAGATGGGTGTGCTCAAATAGACCTGCTCTTATTTGAGCTATTTTGGCAAAAGATAACAAAGAACCTCCCACCCACCCACCCACCCCCCGCCCTGCTGTGACTATACTTTGCCTACATCCTCAAAGAAGGCAGAATGATATTGCCTGCCGTCTGACCCTGTGGACGTGTTGAGGTGCTTGCACAGGGAGACGGGCCTGTGTCCACCAAATCTCTCCTAAAAATTGCCCACTACCAGAGTGTACTTGGGGGCAGGGAAGCAACCACAGAAGGATCTCATTTGGAGGGGGGAATTGCCTGGTGGGGACAGATAGTATACCTGCTCGCTCTTGCCAGTTCTCCCTGGAAGTGCCCCACGGAATACATCAGTATTGCAAGAGAAATAGGTTGAGAATCCCACATTTTGCTTGTGATATTCAGTTCTACTGAAGACCTTTGAGAATATGGAGAGTTCTCCTGGATCAGACCCAAGGTCCAGAATCCTATTTTTCATAGTGGCCAGACTGACTCCTCTGGGCAGCCGCAGAAGCAGAGCGTGTGCGCAGTCGATTCCCCTGCTTTTCCCCTTTTCATCTGTTGGTGTTCTGAGGTGCACTGCCTCTGAGCATGGAGGTTCCACAGCACCTGCAACAAACCTCTCCTCCCCGGTTCACCTGCCTTTGTCAGCCTTCACCTATGCTAGCGGCCATCACAAAGACATCTCATGACAAAGAGCTCGTACGTGGTTCTTCAACTGCTTGCTGGAGAACACACTTTATTTTTTCCATGCTCAGAGGGGAAAGCATTCACCTTAGCCGTTTCAAAATTCACTCTCAGGGCACAATCCTCACCTGGCGTTAGGCCATCACAAGGGACTTGTGCTGACCCAGGAGTGTCACAAATGTGCCCCTGCTAACTGGGCAAGAGGCACTTTTTCAAGTGGTGTCCTCTTATATTTAGCAGGGGGAGAGCAATTGTCCCTCTTCACCCCAGCACAGTGTCTTTCTTGTGGCTGTTGCTGGTGGTGTTCTCCATCCTTTTAGATTGTGAGCCCTTTCGGGACAGGGAGCCATTTAACTTTAATGTTATTATTTGCCTGTAAACCGCTTTGTGAACTTTGTGTTGAAAAGCGGTATATAAATACTAGTGATTGATTGATTGATAAAGCACGTTTGCATCGCTCTCGGAGTCAGGGAGGCTAGTGTACAGACGTGCGCCAACCTCCCTGACTCCGAGTGGTCCAAATGTGCTTCATGGTGCATTTGTGACACTCCTGGGCTGGCACAAGACCCTTGTGCTGGCCTAACTCCAGGTTAGGACGGTGCCCTCAGTGTCTTAACATGGGCCCTGATGGCTGCCTCACCCTCGGTCCAGCATATACCTGGTGCAAGTGTCTCCACTCTAGTTACTGTTTGCTCCCCAAACAGTGACCAGGTGGTCCTCTCTCCTGGGCCCCGAATCGCTTTCCGCACCATGAAAGTCTCCGCCCTGTCTGGGGTGGGGTTGGGCCCGTTCCCCATTCATTGGCACGGGCTTCAGGTGATGGCGTTGGTCCTTGCATTCTCAGGACTCGGGTGACGGCATGGGGAAGCGGCGGTCTGACAACGGCGAGGATGGTGTCCGGTGGAAGCTGACGGACGAGCCTACCCAGAACAAGAAGAAGTTGGCGCCAGCCCCCCCCTTTGCCCCCACCGCCCACCGAGGAGTCCCAGGTTCAGGCCGGAGCCCACAAGCGCAAGAAGGAGAAGGAGCAGCCAGCCCCGGACACAGGGCCCAAGAAAAAGGTGAAGGCTGCCAGGCCAGCTCTGCCCGAAAGACGCTGCTTCCCTTGCTGGAGCAACAGAGTCATTCATCCTAGTAGTGGGGCAAGGGGGGGTGATGGTGTCAAAACAGGACCACGATTGGCTGCAACTTCACTGCGTCTTCCATGGAGTGTCCGAGTGCTTCTGTAGCCAACGGGGGCCCGTATCCCTCCCTGGGCACAGCTGGCCTAAACTTCCAATGTTCTTTTCTTTCAGTTAAAAGGGACGCGGGAAAAGCATTTGAAAAAGGTCAGTGCCTCTGCGTTTTCTCTCCCGGATGTTGTTGGAGGGCCGGGTGGGGAGGTGCACCAGCTGGTGAATGGATGGGCCCTGGGTGGCTTCTGTGGCGGGAATGCTTGGGGTGGGGGGCAGGTTCTTCAACTTGCATGCCAGGGGCAAAGCTTGGCCTGCCTGGCTTGGAGCCCTTCAGAGTCCTCCTTCGGCATGCCTGAGAATCATGCCTAAGCAGGACATTTTACTGAGAGTCATATCGTGCTTTTTTTTTTTTTTTTTTTGCAAAATTAGCTTACAAAACAACTTACACTTGAAATCGACGTAAAGATGCCATTATAAGATGTACGTAGTTGGTAATGTAGTCCAGTTCCAGGAGTAGATGGAAGGGGTAACAATGGCAGCCCCATCTAAGTAGGATCAGCATTGTGCTTGCACGACATTTGGCACCCGGAACATCTCTCAGGCCCCGTTTGCCTGAAAAGCGATGGTGCAAGTTGCAATTTCACACTGCCGGCGGGAGCTCGTGTGACCGAATCTTCCCCCATACTTCAGAAACAGCCCCTCCCCCCCCGACAACCCTGGCCACAGATTTCCATCTCCCTTGCCTGCCTTATTTGGACTCTGTTTTCCTCCTCCAGGCCACTGAACAGCCACCTGATGGGAGCAAGTTGCAATCCATGCAAACCTGGAGCCGCATGGGCAGCGGGGACTTTGAGGTAAAGGGCACGATCTCCCACCCATCCATCCACTTGAACCAGATCACGGCCAGTGACTTGGAGGTGAGAAGCAAAGGTGGAAGGAACCAGTGTCTGTTCCAGTGACTAGGGTAGAAGTGGCCACTTGGCACCTCGTGGGGCAACTCCAGCATTTGCCTCACAGGTTTCTTTCACTGTGCAAGGCAATGATCCAAACTGTTGACTTTGGGCAGGAAGTGTGTGTGTGCTGCCACCTTCCCCCCCAAATTTCAGGTTGGCAACCAAATTGGAGGTGTGTGTGTAGATGTGTCCGAAACAATACCTTTCTCATGTTCTTTGGTAATTCTTCATTTTAACCACCAGATGGGGGTGTAGTCATATAGTACTAGCCATTTTTAAAGGTTGAGGGCACTGTGACTTTTACAACCATAGATATTTGACATTGTTGAATTGCCTGAGAGCAATGTGGTTTTGTGATCCTTAGACGTTTATTTGGTTGACTGCTTGCCCCATCCCAAAGCTCCAAGGCTGGTAGCGCTGTGGTCAAAATATAAAAGGTTCTTTCAGTAATACTGAACCTGAACCCTTGTGGGTTCAGCCTCACCCCTGACGGCTGGTTTCTGAAAGCTGCACGCTGCTTTTAGGAAATGTTGTGACTTGGCCTTTGGGGAGCATCTAAAGAACTGATTAAAAATGAAAAGCACAAAAAAAAATGTGCATTCCGCCTTTGGATTAGGCAGTCTCTATGAAATAATATTATAACTTAAAAACTCTTGTAGCTGGGGGCAGGGAAAGCAGTGTAAAATGGTTCTTAGTCAAATGCCACTAACCTTTTTGATAAAGTAACTGTCTGCTGGTTTCCGATTTGGAAAGGGAATTCCATAAAGGGGGCCACTACCAAGAAGCCTCCGTCCCTGTTGGCTTTCTGCCTCCCTGATGTTTGCCAACTATATGATCACGAGGTTGTAAGGGAACCAGACAGTGTGTTGGACCTAGGAACAGAGGCAGATCTAAGGGAGGGCAAAGCTCTAAGTGTTGCAAGAAGCCTCACCTTGCAGTGGAAATCACTCCTCTCCTGCACTGTTCTAGCCAATCCTCACAGGGGAAAGCAACATCTTGGTGTTGCTTACTGGCTACAGCAGCAAGGGAGAGGAGGGATTTACATGACAGGGTAAGGCTTCTTGCAACACTTAGAGCTTTGCCCTCCCTGTAGATCCGCCTCTGCCTAGGAAGGTCACTTGTCTCTTTTGCACGTGTGAAGGAATGTTGTAAGAGCAAGCCAAACTGGGGTCTTCACATGGATTTCGTGCCTTGTGGCTAGAATTCCGTTTTCAAAGGACGGTGTAGCTTTTCCAGCTGTAAAACTTTCCCTGAAGGAAATGTCAAAGCATTAAAGAACTGGCTCAGTGTTCCAGGATCGGCACCTTTTAACCCCAGCTCCTTCCTTCCTTCCCCTCCAGAAGCCGAAGGTTCCTCCAGGCCCCTTGGAGCCCTCGGCCCAGTCGGACAAGTCCCATCAGCGGGAGAAGCTGGAGCGCTTCAAGCAGATGTGCCAGATGCTGGAGCGGGTGAAGAACAGCAGCAGCTCCAGCTCCAGCTCGGACTCGGACTCGGACACGGACTCCCGGGGCTCGGACGGCTCCAGTGGGGGCGTATCGAGCCGAGCTGCTTCCCCGGCCACCCGCTCCCAGCGCCTGGCTGCCCTGGGCTTCAGTGCCAGTGAGGAGGAGGACGAGGAGGACGAGGAGGAGGAGGAGGGCGGGCGGCGCAACGGCAGCTCGGAGACGACCCGCAACGGCAAGCAGCCAAAAGCTCGGGGGAACTCTCAGGAGAAGGAGAACAATCACCGCCCGTCCAGCAGGGGGAGCGAGCGGGCCAAGCAGCAGGCGGGCGGGCGGAAGGCGGGCCGGCCCGCCGGGCAGACAGGGCTCCGCATGGTGGCCCGGACTCAGTTCCTCAACTGGCCTCTCGTGCCCTCCCCTCCCAAGCCCCTGCTGCAGCTGGAGCGGCACGTGGTCCGACCTCCCCCCCGACAGCCCCGAGCCCGACTCCCTGCCCTTGGACAGCGGCTCCGACCACATCATGCAGCGGGATGTCTGGCTGGCCGTCTTCCAATACCTCAGCTATCGGGAGCTGTGCGTCTGCATGAGGGTGTGCCGGACATGGAGCCGTTGGTGAGTGGGCGCGGCCGCAGGCTTGCCCAGGGAGAGCTGGCGGGATGGTGCCCTAGAGGAGCGTGGGTGGGGGCACTGTGGGGAGGGGCTGGAGGCACCCTGAGTGGGAGGAGAGGTGATGCAGTGGTGTCCTCCTGCGGGCTGCTCCCCAGTCTGTACCCGTGCATGAAGTGTCAGGCCCACTCTCTGGCTTAAGCGGTCCAGAGCCTTTTTGCTCTGTGGACACCCAAGGCCAGGGTGTGGTCCACAGTTTGGCTACTTCATGCTCCACTTCGATCAGCTGCAAAGATCTCTGGAGGAAGACACGAGCAGGTCAAAAACGATGAGTTGTGCACATCAAGCAATGAATGATAACACTAGAAAAGTGCCTGTCCTTAGGATACATGCTGGAGTTGCACATCTCAGGTGTGTGCAGTGTGTTTCTGTGGGAAGTGAAACGCAGCCACTCCCTCACGTTTACTCGCGAGTAGGCAAGTGTGCCTCAGTCCACTTCGAAGGGCAGGCCAAGAGGAACCCAACGCCCCAAGAATGCTCCTGATCTGATGAACGCAGCCCCTCCCCCCCCCAAAAACAAAACCCTGAGAAGGGAAGCGCAAATTCTGCCCTATGGAAACGCAAATGGGGTTGCATGTTTACTCATGAGTAGGCAAATGGTCCTTGGCTTCTGTGGAAGGTCAGGCGAAGGGCAATGCAAGGCCTCCTGATCCAGTGAACATGGAGCTCAGCAAATGCTTCAGACAGCGCCCGATTCGTCTGCCCATCATAGTAAAAAATAGAAGCAGCTGGTAAAACGAAACTTTTTAAAACTACGTACTATCAGGATCCACCTAGCTTTGAGATTTTAAAAAAGTCAGATCCAGTTCTGAAACATTTGGGAACCACTGCGATCACTCAGGAAGTATCGGTTGGCTGAGCCAGGATTTGAATGCGTGTTCCCCAGGCTAATACTAGAGAATTAGTCTCACCTACTAGCCTCAGTGTTAGCATCACTGTCAAGATTGATTGGTGATCAAATGTTGGGAATTGTGCCATTTGTTTGTTTTTTGGAGGGAGAGATTGTACATGGCGTTCTGAGAGTATGCAGTCCCAATTTCGACAAAGAGATGGGCATGGGGATAGTAGTGATTGTCTATCAGCTGACAGGATGCTGATAATAGTGATTGTCTTCCTTGGCTGTGGAAATGCCGGCTATACCTCCTCTCGTGCACTTGTCTACGCCATGCTTTGGACGTTCAGCTCTGTTGTGAGAAGCATGTGTTGGTGATGGTGGAGTCTCCTATCTGGAGTGGCCTTGTTCTGCATCAGGCGGTTGTCCTTTGTCCTTGTTTGCAGCTTGTCTGCGGCTCTCCAGGGGTCTCTGGGGAACCACTGCTTGGAGCTGGTAGGGATGGGTGGTTGCTCTGCTCTGCAGCCCCTCCCAGGCAGGGACTCTAAAAGCTGGGGTGAAATGCAAAGCCGCTGCCACCTTGACGTTCCCTCCTGGGGGGTCATTTCTATCTCCACTTGGTGAGCTGTTGGCTCAGAGCAGCTCGCCACACAGATGGGTAGGGGGGGGTTTCTTCATGCCCCCTCCCAACAAACACCTCTCATTTCTACAGGGTGACCTGCTAGTCCCAAAGGACTTCCCATGTGGAGGCAGCCACCACCCTGGTCTCCCCTGCGTGACGGCCCTCAGGCACACACAGATCCTTTGTGATGGTTGCAACAGCAATACAAAGGGGGCTTCCTCTGTGATCTCACGGTCTCCCTTGTTTTGCTTTCTCTTGGCGGATGCAGGAAACACCTGCTCTGCTGAGCCCATCTGTCCTCCTCCTGTCCCTGTCTCCCAAAGCCTTCAGCACAACTCCGTGAGCATCTTAGGGCCGTGTCCGGCACGCCACTCTGCAGCCAGGAACAGCAGCTTATCTCTTGGCCAGGCCACTTCCTTCATCAGCGTTGTATAAAGTTCTTTTGCCTCTCCTCGGGCAAAGCAAGCAGAGTTATGAAACAAGCAGGCCCAGATAAAGTGATACCCTTTAAAGTGATAAAGTGATACATTTTCATAATGGATACTGATTGCAGAATTCTGCTTTTTCCCAAACCGTGGGTCCTGACCTGATGTCAGGTGGGTTGCGCAAAGCTGGGAGCAGCCGTCATGAAAGCTGCAGACTTTACTCTTGCCATATTCCTTTTCTGAGTGTTAACAGTTTGAATTTTCAAGTGGGTTTTTTTAAAAATTATTTTTATTTCATTGCGTTTATATATAATAGTATTTTGTCCGAATCTAGCTTTTGTCAGGGATGTTTTATGGTTGTGCAATTGCTGCAGTCCAGGAGTATCACTTTATTATGTCACAATAATGGCACTTCCTGCTTGATGCTGTCACTTCTGGCCATGACATCACTTTTAGGTTAATGACACCGCTTCTGGTGGGTCCCGACACGAGCGCCATTCTAAAAAGTGGGTCCCAGTGCTAAAACGTTTGAGAACCACTGCGTTATAGAAATGCTCAGTATTCATAGAAGCATCGCAAGAACTGTACTACAAAATGTTTTAAACCCTGGGCCATTCCCACAGCTAAAGAAAAAAAGGTCCCCTTTTTTATGATATCTTGTAATATTTCCCCATTCTTCTTCTCAAATGCTTGCTTATAGCTTTGAAAATTCAAGATAATAATGGATTTGGCTCTACATTTGGCTAGTCCCCTAATTCTAATAAACTGGAGGCGGTTGATTGTCTTTTCACTGGATGAATCCTGCCTATGCACCTTTGGGAAATCAACAAGTTAGGCCCAATAAATTCAATGGCACTTAGTTCAGGCTTCAGAAAGTTACTTATGACTTTAGTATGACGGCCCTTCTGACTGTGCCGCCACCAGGAGAGGTGAGGGGGATGGCGACCAGGAATAGGGCCTTCTTGGTGGTGGCCCCCTGACTTTGGAACACCCCCCCTTTAGAATTAAGAACTGTTCCCTCTTTGGCAACATTCCGGTGGGGGCTGAAGACTTTTTTATTCAAACAAGCTTTTAACTGTTGACAAGCAGGCTGGCGTTTTTTACATTCTATTTTTAAATTGTGAGATCCACAGGGTTTGCTGTTTTTAAATTTTAACTGTTTTTTAATTATTGTTTTAATATGGTTTTAATTGCACGTATTGTATTGTTTTTTAATGTTGGAAGCCGCCTTGAGTGCCCTCGGGCAGAAAGGTGGGATAGAAATTGAATTAATAATAATAATAATAATTAATAATAATAAATAAAGGCCCAATTCTGTGGGCCTTGCTGCCGGCGTTGGGAGTCATAAATGTGCCGTAAAGCATGCTTATGACATCCAAGGAGTAAGCAGCGTCTGCAGTGGGCCAGCGATAAGGGTTTTCTGGGCAAGGGGAGAGGCGTGAAGGAGAGGAACTGGGGGGAAGAAGGGGAGGATTGGGCCTGCAAGGGGGGGGCAGGGTTGGTGGCATCTTCTGCTGCCATATCCTGACCCCTCTCATGAGCTGGGCGGCCTGACACTGCTCTCCTTGGCTCTGCACCCTCTCACAGGGGCACAGCGCTGAGGAGACCCATTGGCGCCACTGTGGCATTACTCGGGGTAAGGGTGAAAACACTCCCTTACCCTGAGGAGGCTCCAGCAGTAGCCTCAGTGTCCATCGGATCCAGCGGTCGCCATCTCGGCACTACTGTGGAGCCATGGGCTACGAAGCTTAGGATTGGGCTGCCTGAGTGTGTCAGCTTGCATCTTGCTGGAGGCCAGTCGCGGATCCAGGGGGGTGCAGGGATGGCAAGCTGCATGAGCGCCGGGTGGCGGGGGGGTGCCATTGCGCAGAGTCCAGGCACTTTTTGGCCCGCCTGCCCTCCCATGCGCCTGGAACGCTCTGAAGTGGAGCTCTTCCGAGCGCAGGGAGGCATGGTGGGGAGATGCACGGGGCGGGGCGACGTGCCGGGGGCGCGGTTTTGTCGCCTTGCCATGGGGCGCGCTCCTGGCTCGGACTGCCTCTGCTGGAGGCAGTTCGTAGCAGTGGGCAAGCGGACTTCTTGGAACACTTGTCGACCATTAAGTGAGCTCCTCTTCTGAAGTTCAGGACAGGCCGCCGGTCAAGATGTGACCTTGAATCAGTGGGCTCATTAAGAATCTTTATAATAGACTAAAAAGGCATTTCTGATTCATTGAGCAGCCCAGCATTTTAAAAAAAATGTTAAGTACTTGTATCAAAAAATATTTTTTAATGTAAGATAAGAAACATCTTTCTTTCAGTGTGCGCAGCCTTTCCTGAGACACAGGAGGGTGTCTTAGACGGTGTCTTGTGATTCAGCAGGAAAAATGGAATAACGTCAGCAAGGAGACTCTTGAGAAAGCAGAAAGTTTAAAAAAAAAAGCTGCTTATAATGGGAAGATTTTTATTGGGGAATACAAAATGCTCAGTGCCTTATAACCCCTCACCTTCAGGGTAAACAGATTTCTGTTTCACCTACTGTGGGTGATTAAAAGCATGTGTGTGAGTGTGACATATACATGCACCATCTGAGAACACAAGAAGTAGGCACTTTTTTCAGAATTATCATTCTTGGCCACTTAAGCAGATTTAATTTAATTTGATTAGTCAAAGGTTAAACCTCCTTTGGTCGCCTGGGAATTTCAATACTGAGACAAGAGCTGTACTTTGGGCGAACCTTAGAACAGAGTCTGAATGAAAGTGATGTACGAAGGTGCCCTTTCAGCCTTACTTACAGAGGCTTTTTCCACCCTTGCTGGCTGAACTGCTGTTCTCCCTTTTGCCTGTCTTCACCCTTCCTCCGTTTCCCCCCCCCCCATCTCCCAGGTGCTGTGACAAGCGGCTCTGGACGCACATTGACCTGAGCCGTCGAAAATCCATCACCCCCTCCATGCTGAGTGGTATCATCCGCCGGCAACCAGCCAGTCTGGACCTGAGCTGGACCAACATCTCGAAGAAGCAACTCATGTGGCTTCTCAACAGGCTACAAGGTATGCACGGCTCCCCAGCTGTGTGGGCGCTTTTGTGCAGGCCTGGCAGTCTGTCACTGGTGCTTCCACACAGGCACAGTAGCCCTGGGCTGATGAGAACCAGCTATGTCGGCCTCAAGTTACAAATGGATCTCCAGAATCTAACCTCTCCATTTGGAGGAGACATTGTGTTTTGCTGGGAGGGCGGAGAAAGAGGTCTCTTGGATGGATGGATGGATGGATGGATGGATGGATGGATGGATGGATTGGTGGGGGGTGGGGGGTCTTTGTAGGACTGGAGCAGGACTCCTGCCAGGACATGGCCATGTCCAATTCTGGCCAAGGTCCTCATGCCCACCTGAAGCTCATGCCTGCCTGAAGCTTCACAGCTGCACCCAATGTGTGCAAGAAATACCATGGGGGTCCCCAGTGGGGGGGGTCCCGGTGGGGGTCTTCAGTGGTGGATGACTTCATGGGGGGGAAGAGTCCAGTTGTCCCCAGCAACTGGCACCTGCTCCTGGACCTTTGGAGTGGTGGATGTTGGTGGTAGAATAGGAGCTTCGGGTCAGGATCCGTATTCATGGATGGAGAAGGAGGACCGTAGTTCAGTTGGTTGGGTCAGGGGAGGGGCTGGTAACCAGAATTTCTGGACTTGCAGAGTCCCAACTTGGAGTAGGATGGGGAAGTAGAGGTTCAGGATCCCTGAGTTTCCCCAAGGCCTGGTTCTCACTGAGCTGTACTATGATGGAACGTTCCACACCAGCAGTGAAGATGTCAGAGAAAGGTGGCCTAGACCCTTCCTCCCCGATGCCCCATGTTCTGTGGGCCGGGAATTTTTTGTGTGAGGCATTGTGTACATCTCTACTCGTGGTTTCGCACAGACACAGATGTACTACTTTCACGGGAACTTGTTGTGAAGCCTGAGGCAGTTTAATGGCACAGAGAGATTGGAAGCCTGGCCAGGATACCGGAGAGTTGAAAAATACTTATGGGTGTGTGTGTGTGGGGGGGAGATCTTCCAGTCCAGCCCCTGCTTCCTTCATTACGTGCCACTCTAGAGGATCCCTGAGCAGCTTTTCTGGTGGTAGATGAGGCTGTGGATCCTGGTGCTCTCCACATCTCATCGGATCTTGCCTGGTTTCCTGTGTTAGAGGTCTGGGAGGAGGACCTTCAAGAGGAGCAAAGAGCCAGGAGGTCTTCTGTGGAAAGTGGGGCTGGCCTGGGCAGAGTGCCTAGAGGTTCCTGGGGAGAAGGGATTTTCTGGGGGTTGAGGGCGTGGAGTGCATCTTTGAGAAGGGGGGGCAGATAGTATCTTTCTCCCTCACTCTCCCATGCATTGACATTTCACCTGTACAGGCCTCAAGGAGCTCATTCTGACAGGCTGCTCTTGGTGCTCTGTGTCGGCGCTCAGCACAGCCAACTTCCCTTCCTTGCGCCTCCTGGATTTGCGTTGGATCGAGGATGTCAAGGACTCTCACCTCCGTGAGCTGCTGTTGCCTGCCACAGACGCCAAGCCAGGTAGAGTGAGAGAGGCTGGGGGAGATCTGCAGTGGGTGCAGCCCCTCCAAAGCTGAACAGCACAAAGCGTGTCCTAGTGAGAGTCCCTCCCTGGCCCTGATTCTTCTGGGACGTGGCACAACACAGATTTGCACCTTTTAGCCACTTTCTCTTGGTCAAGAGGAGGACTGGATTACTGCTGCAGTGCCCTTGTGCTTGTGCCTGGAGCCTGGCTGCCTGCCTTGAGCAGACCTGCCAGGAGAAGGCCTGAGCAATTTCACCTGCACGGCCTCCCCCCCCCCTTTAAAAGTCACTGCTGCTCTGGAGCACTGGGCTCTCTTGGCCTTGAGAGTGCTGCTGTTCAGACAAACTTACAGAACCGGTGGTGGCTGATGAGGCCCAACGCTTGAGCATTGTGTGTGGCTTCCTGCTAGGAACCCAGTCTCCTCCTGCCACTGGCCCAGGACTGCAAAAGGGGGTGCACTGTCAAACGGCTGGTAAGCCACAGTGCATGACTAGCGATCCGTCCTGGATCAGTGAGCCACTAGTTCTGCAGGCCTGGTTCCTACAGGCTGTTGCCTTGCCTCATTGTCTTCCGTTGGCCTTAATGCCCTTAATACAGTTGTATTAATGGCCTTAATGCAGTTGTAGTATTGCATGCTTCAGCATGCTTTTACAATACTACACTGTCACATTGGCACTGTTTTATTTTTTCTTCCCTGGCGGTTAAAAGCTGCTGCCCTAAGTAGGCCGTTCGTCCTGCCACCTGAACAGGCCAGTCCTGGCTCACCCATGTGCCTCTTTCCCCTGCTGTCCAGGCCAGACTGACAGTCGGGGCCGGCTCCAGAATGTCTCCGAGCTGCGGCTCTCCGGGCTGGATATCACGGACTCATCGTTGCGCCTGGTGATCCGGCACACCCCCCAGCTTGCCAAACTGGACCTGAGCCACTGCAATCACGTGGGCGACCAGTCTGTTAACCTGCTGACCGCTGCTAACTCACCACTCAGAGAGACCCTCGCTGAGCTCAACCTCGCCGGTGAGTGGGGGGGGATCCTTCTCGCCGAATGCACTTCTCAGTCCTGACCCCCGTGCGGTTGCCCTTTGTCCTTCAGTCCTCTCTACCTACCATTCCTGCTGCAGCTCCTTTGAGACTCAGGCCGTTGATGTCTCTCTCATCTAGTCTCTCTTTTGACCAAGTGGAAGCTACTGGAAGAGGGTTCCCTTCTGTCGGGGAAGAGGACCCAGGAGCAGGC
Organism: Lerista edwardsae; assembly: GCA_029204185.1. Taxonomy (NCBI): domain Eukaryota; kingdom Metazoa; phylum Chordata; class Lepidosauria; order Squamata; family Scincidae; genus Lerista; species Lerista edwardsae. The sequence continues at coordinate 580,432 of JAJKFI010000239.1, read as the reverse complement.
AAGGGGAGTAGCAGCTAGTGGGTAACGTGCATGCACACCTTCCTGCCCCCTGCTTCCCTTTCCTGGATCAGTAGCTGAATGGGGGGGGGGAAACACTGGTAGTTTTTAACTCCTGCCACCGTCCTGGGCTTCAGAGAGCAGGTAGAAGGGGGGCTGTTGGTGAGGGGGGGGGAGAAACCAGCCCATGAGAGCACTGAGCCCCAGGGGCTCAAACGCGGAGCAATATTTGCAGAGTGAAGAAAGTAACAGCCCACTGAAGTGCCCATGAACGTGGACTAGCCAGGCACAGAATCAAAATGCCTACTTTATTAAATGCCCCAAAGAAAAGGAGTTAAACACAAGGGGGTGAAAAAACAAGCAGGCTGATGGAAAAGGTCTGAGCTCCTCTGGAAAGCACAAGCCAGATCAAATACTCAGCAGGTGGACCAGGGGCACTGTGCAAGCCCACTACCCCTCCACCCCCAAGGACATTGCTCACCAGCACAGTTTGCAAGCTGCCCTGGAGTGAAACAAGCAAACGGAGCAGAATAAAAATTCCCTGATGCTCTAGCAGGGGTTCCAGTCCCTGTCCTGAGCTGCTCTCAGTGTCCCAGGAACCCTGGTCCCTGCACTTTCTGGAGAATAAGTGGCTGCGCCTCCCACAAACCAGCATCAGATATCACAGGTAGATCCTGGCAGAACACACAGAGCTTCCTTGTGCTTGAGTGGCCAAGGTTTGATGATGTCATCAAGTTTCCTGATGGGAGGGGTAGAGCCCTTTTGTTTTCTCCATCCCACCCCTTTTACCTGGACAGACAGGTTTGCTGCCCAATGGGCAAGGCAGGCTTATCACTGTCCCAGACAGGAAGACGGGACCTCAGCACGTGACTAGTGAATAATGGAGTTTTTCAAACAAAGGACAAGAATGCTACAGGAGGATTTTCCAGCAGCTCTAAGACTACTAACCCTGCACAAGAGCTCCTGGGGGGATAGAAGTGTCCCAAAAAAAAAAATAGCATAAAACAGGGAGAAAAACAAAGCATTCGTCACACCTTCCTTTTCTTGTTTCCAGCACTGACCAGATCTAAAGGTGGCAGGGAATCTTAAGAAAACAAGGTGCACATTTTATATTTGCTGTATGAGTCATTATTACTGGTGTGCCAAAATTCTCCCTTTCCCAAGTTTGCTAATCACCACCACCAGAAAAATGCCAAGGACCATTTTTTTTCCTGCTTGTTCCTTCGTTTTTCAGACAGGAAGTATTTCTTCCTGCCCCTGCTGCCTGGCTTAGGTTCAGGACAACATTTCTGAATGAGGGCAGAAAGCAGCCAGGAGAGCTTCCTCTGTGGAAAGAAATCAGCGGAAGGTCTTTGAAAAGAAGCTGCACCTGAGCGTAGTGTAGAGAGTGAGTGAATAAGTGGCTGCAGCCTTTTCAGGGGACCTCTCTGCTTCCCCCACACATCCAAGCCAACAAAGTTCCTTGCAGAACATTTAGTTCAGCTCTGACACTTCTTATCCCTGCCTCGGCACTTCCAGAATTGAATAAATTCTGTATGTTGAATAAAGCCAGAATTTTGGCTGCTCATATTCAGGGGAACACAAATGGCAGCCAGAAATCCATACAGAACACGTCCACCCTAAAAGCATGTATTAGTTCTGTAGTAGTGTATTTCTCACAGTCTCTCGCAAGAATCCTGGGCATTTTGTTGTAGGGGGGGGGGGTGAAAGGTCTTTCATCTATTAACCTCCCACCCATCTCTGAAAGAGTTCCAAGGATTCCGATATCTATAGTAAGTTTTTTATTATAGTTAATGTCTGGCACTCATATGTAAGCCAGATGTCCTTATATGTGCTATAATGTTAACCTGCGTGCCAAATGTACTTTTGGTGGCTCTTCGGTATGAAACTCTTACTACAAGTTGTTGTGGGTTGTTGTTTTTTGAGGATTTTTAAGAAGTCTTTTGATTCTTTCGAATCCATGTTTTCAAACTTCTTGGCTTTCTGTCTGAAGACTTGCCTGTCGCTTGGTTCTTGCCGAGTCGGTGATCTTGTAACCCCTGCATTGCTTGTTGGAAGAAGGCGGCCCCACCCCAAACGCGCTGGTCTTGAGGAGCCCCAGCCTTGTGGAGTGAGCAGTTGCTGCCTTCTAAAACCGAAAGGCCTTTGCACAAACGTTGGTTGTGGTTTTCTCTTCCAGGGTGTAATCGGCTGACGGATCAGTGTCTGCCCCTTTTCCGCCGCTGCCTGCGCCTCTCCCGCATCGACCTGCGCTCCTGCCATCACGTCACCCCGGAGGCCTGCGCCCGCTTCGCCGAGGACTCTGTTTCCAACAGCACCTCCGTCCCCCCTGCCTCTGGCTCGGCACCCCCTGGGCCTCCTTTCCGTTGCCCCGAGGAGAAATTACTGCTGAAGGACAGCTAATACCCGCCCTGGGGGTGGAGGCGCGGGGAGACTCGGCCTCGCCAATCAGACGTCCAGACACGAACCTTTTTACTCAAAGCCATGCACTGAACCGGAGTGGCGTCTCCACCCCCCTCGACGTGCGCAGCAGAGAGGGTGGAGGGTTGTGCTCCCCCCCCATCTGGCCTGCTAGGGGGCCGGCCGCCTCTTGCTCCACCCCCTCGTTCCAGGACAGAGCCACAGAGTAAGTGGGGCCTGGGGTCGCCTTGTCGCTTTACGATGCTGGGAAAGGTGTATTCCTCCCACCATGCACTGCGCTGTCCCTTCCCCCCCCCATCAGTCTGTGCCCCGGGTGGTACCGTCCCCCCGGGCCGGGGGTGGGGGGGGGGAGAGGGGAGATGCTCAGCCTTGACATGCTGGCTCAGGAGGAAGGCAGCTTATTCTATCGTGTCAGATTATGTTTCCGCACTCCCTTCCCAACACAAATGTGCACTCCAACCTCATCTGTCCCCCACATGCTGCCTTTATGATTTTGAGAGAGAGAGAGAGAGAGAGAGAGAGAGAGAGAGAGTGTGTGTGTGTGTGTGTGTGTGTGTGTGTGTGTGTGTGTGTGTGCGCCTGTCTTTCTTTTTCATTCCTCCTTTCCTTGCCATCCTTCTTCCGTTTGTTCATTTTTCAGCGTGGTTTTAAGGGGGGGGTGGGGATCCAGGCAGCTGATACTTATATTCCCCTTGCCCCGCCTCACTACACACCCGCTGAAATTCCGTCCACCCTCCTACCGCCATCACCGCGTGTAGACTTTGAGTTGGCACATCTGCACACATTCTGCTCTGTGAGTGCCCCAAAGGTGTGCTCTTCGCATACACGCAGCCTCCCCCCCTCCCCCGCCCCTGCTGCATGCACGGAGACTTCCACAGACTTCCTGACATGTTTACTTCTCCTTTTTCCCCCTGCCACAGCAGATCTGTGTGCTGGACATGCCCATCCCAGAATCTCGACACGTGTGCCTAACCCATGCACAGGTTGCGCTTGGACACCAAAATCTTTAAGACGCACACTCTGCAATCTGTACGTACACTGTCTCTGCTGCTGTATTGTTTACACATGCAACCTACATACACACGGAAGCCACATGCACAGATAGCCTCCTACTCCCCAACATGTTCCATGCTCACGCAAGATGTCCTTAGTTCCATCCCCATCACACTTTCACCATATATTTTCTATACAGCCAGAAGCCTGCCTTGTACATGCACTGTTGTATGAGTGCACACCAAAAACACATTTGTACGTAGAGATCCGCCTTTCTTTCCTCTGTGGCTGTGTCTCAAGCACACATAGAGCCAGGGTGCATCTTGTTCACCGTGAGCAGAACTGCAGCCTTATACGCCTCTTCAAGCTGCCTTGAGCTTCAGGTTCAGCAGCAGAGTGTACGTTTTCTCCCTCTGATGAGTGGAAACCAATCTAGACGTGAGGTCCCGGCTGGACTGGAGGTAGCAGAATTCTGGACTGTTCTATTTCGGGCAAAGGGTGGGGTAAGGAAACATCACACACTTTGAATGCATGCCCATGTAGAAAGCTCCAAGCACCTAAAATATAAAACCTTGTGCACCACAAAGAGGAGTTTTAAAAAGTATATGTGTGCATGTGTGTGTGTGCACACACTATTTGACATACTTCGTCACGTAAAAAAAAAGCAGTTGCCTATTTACAAACAAAAATGTCCCCAGAGTCTCCCATATACCATTCAACAGCAATAAGTGAAAACACGAACTCTAAATTAAAAGATTATATTTTGTGATCAACCCTCCCCCCACGAAAAAAACGTCAAAAGCTCCTTGCATGTTGTAAATGGGTGTATTTGGGGAAAGAGCAGTGCTGAGCCTTTCTCCCTGTGTACTAATTCTATTCATGCAGGAGTGTTTGTACGTGTGGAGGGGCTTCCACAAATACAGAGCCCACTGTTTGTGTGTACCCTGCAGTTTGATGCGGTACAGTCCAGAATCCCATTGCTATTTTGTTTTACTCATGCAGCAGAATGAAATGGTAGAGTCCTGAGGTGAGAACGTGGAACGTACCACTTCAGAAGAATGCAAAAAATCATACTTTTAAAATGCCTGAGCTATGCGAAACGATGCCATGCAAATCAGACAACCAGCATGGCAAAAGTAAAGGGCTGAGCTGCAATATTTTTTTTCCCCCTTGGTGTACTAGTTTTTCTGTTACAGGGAAAACAGCGCCTGGTGTCACCTTAATGATTTGTTGCTGCGTCGGCTTTTGTAACCTAGAGAACAACACAATCGGTGCACACTTATGTCCCACCCAGTCCTAACCAATTTTCCAGTGCCAGTGCAGCCGCAATGCAGCCCCAAGGTAAGGGAACAAACGTTCCCTTGAGGGAGGCTTCTGTGATTGCCCTCCCACTGCAGGATGCAGTAGATACCCCGTTGGCAGAGCTGCATCGGTGCTGAAAAGTTGGTCAGAACTGGGCTACAAGTTTAACACAAGACTCTTGGTCAGTTTGTTTTTCTATAACGTGGCTCAGGTGTGAAGGGAGGTGTTTGTGTGTGAGAACGCGGCATGGCCCCTCCCCACTTGCAGTCAGAAGGGCCTGTCCCGTCTCAGTCAGTACCACCACTTCTCTCTGCTCCATGAGAACTGCTCCCAGGGCCCTTCCTTGCCCAAAGTTCTTACCCATACCACAAGCGCCATGTCCAAATCTCTGGTTCGCATGGCCGGAACCGCGAGTTGGAAGACTTTAGGTGCTGCGGATACCAAGACACTAGGAAAAACTTGCCACATTGAGCAGCAGCCGTATGCACCAGCGCATGTACATGCACGCCATGTGCTCACTCACATACTTCCCCCTCCACCCCTCACATTCTTTCCCTGTCCCCTACTTACAGTCCTAGTCCTGGAAGCTGGCAGGACTTGAACCCTCCTGCTTCAAAGTCGTCCTTCTAGAATGTTTGTTCTCCCCAGAAACGTCCTCCTGCCCCCTTCACCCCACAGCTTGCTTTCCCTACTGCCTCTCCCCCAAGCGATGTGTGGTTGGGCCAGTGCTCTTTACCAAACTCCGCTCCGCCGCACCAAACGCTCTTCCTCTCCTCTGGCTGAGAAGCCTCTCCCTGGGCTGGGAGGGGTCGCTGGAGCAGGGGGATGATTCCTTTCTTAACCCCATCCCAGCAGGAAACGCAGCCAGTTCCGCCCCTGCCCCCCTTCCCTTCCTTTTTTGGTCCATAAGCTTTAATAACCACTTTTTGAAAGCAGGGGAAAGAAGCCGAGAGCTGCACTTCCCCCCCCACACTGCTCCACGCATTGGGCTTGGTCAGGCCAGGCCTTGTCTTAATTCTGGTTGCCCACCACCCACCGATTCAGACTTGAACTCCCTTCTGGCGTCTTTGTGTTTTGTTTTCCAAGAGGGGGGCGGGAGGAAATACTGTAGAAAAAGGTGCAAAAAGAATGTCCCAGACTGAAGACGTGCCTGTTGTCGGTCGTTTTGCTCCTTCCAAGCGGAGGTGGGGATGACCTGGTGAACACTCCTCCCTCCGGCCCAGGCCCACTCCGTCCCTGGCGGGATGGGGCCCTCCGAAAGATGTCCAGCTCTGCTCGAAATCTGAGTCGATGTTGCTCCGATCTTTATCGTTCCTCTTTCTCCCCCTCCTGCTCTTTTGCTTTCGTGTTGACTCGCTAGAGGAGGCAGGGGTGGGATTCTGTACGTTCTGAGGAGAGGGGCGCTCAGTGGCAAGCAAGGGGAGGTGGGTTGGACTTGCTGCCTTTCTGGAGCCCCCTCCTCATCTCTGTCTTGCTATCTAGAGGTCCTCGAGTCTCACCCTTCCCTTCTCTGCTTCCTGCTCCCCCGGCTTCCCAACGCCTTGATCTGGATTTCCACAGGGCACAAGTGCATCACCTCTGCCATTATGGCGCATTATGGGAAGGGTGGAGGTGGTGGGCTGAGATGGATTTTAAAATTGGTAACCATAACCTTTTTTTTAAATATATACTTGAACGTTCATTTATTACTAAAGCATTACTTGAAAAAAACGCAGCGATAGGTTGTGGAATCGGAGGCGAGGTTTCTCGGTGTTTTTTTTTTTTAAAGGTTCTGTTGGGTGCTTTTTTTATTGTTTTAAGAAAATTGGTTCTGTTTTGTTGTTCGTTTATTTTATTTTTTTCATTTGTCTGATTTAAAAAAAAAAAGAGTCCTTCCCTCTCACTCCATTAGCCAAAGAGGGCCAAGGTATTTGATTTTCTTCCCCCTTTCTGGAGTTCGTTTTCATGTAGGGGTTTCCGGTTTCCTTTGTCATCCAGTAAAAGCTCCTAAGAAAAGAGTATTAAAGATTTGGGGTGGGCAGATCAGCCCAGAAGTGGGGGAGGGGGCCATATGATGGAGGTGGGGGACCCCCTCAGTATTCTGCATTCATGGACGGGGAGACTATAAACAGACCTCCTCCATACCCTGAAAATGTTAACTCCCTTTCTGGCACAGGTGGTATGAACATGTACTGTACGCCTCTTCCCCTTCCCTTGATTTAGTACCTCCTCCTTAAAATGTCTACATACTTCATGGTGCAAATGGGGGGGGTAAGCATGAGCCACCCATCAGCCCTGCCTGGTTGGCTTCAGGCCTCCGATCACAATTTTTTCTCCTCCTCCCGTCAAGGGAGACCACTAAGAAATGGCCATTTATGGCTCTGCGTGCTTTATGGAGGGGCCACACATACACACACAAAGGTAATATAAAAGGAGGGGGGGCCGCTCTCCCTGTGCCACGGTGACCCCCCTCTTAGCTTTTGTTCAAGGGTGTTGAGGGGCAAGGAGGTGCTGTTTCAAACATATCTCTTAGGGTTTTTATTTTCGTTTTATTTTTGTTTTTGATGGATGTTTTAACTATTAAAAAACCAACAAAAAAATACCTCAGGTTTAAAAGAAATTGTGAAGAAAAGTTGAGAATATCATCTAAGGGTGTGTGTGTGGTAGACTGCTGCTTTTGGGGATGTGGGGATGGGTGGGGGGGTTTGAAGGGTCAGGGAAGCCAGCTGGACCGACCATAGAGAGACCCTACGGCCAGACCTTTGCTTTCCACGGAGATGGTCACAGGTGATAAGCCCCCTTCCCCTCCTCCCCCTTGATTTTTCACACCCACTCAAAAGACATACTCCAGTACACAGGCAGCGGTCTCTCAAAGCTAAACAGATTGCTCTTGGACAAGCAGAACTCGGTGAAATGTCACCCCCCCAACTCTCGGCACACACTCCCCCCCCCAAAGTCCTTGCCGTACAGATGCAGCCCTTTCATAAAAGGTGTTCCAAAGGATTTCTACCCTTCCCCCCCCCACTTATACCATGGAACATTTCTTGACACTCACACGCACACACACCCACACCCAATTTAGCGGACCAAAGCTATATTCTCCCCCCCCCCCGCAACGCCCTGTTCTCATCCTTTGGCTACAACTGAATCGCACCTACACCCACTTGATTCCTCCTCCAGCCCTCCACCACCACCACCTTCCATTGTGACAAAGACAGTCAGGGGGGAGAAAGCAAAAAACAGGAGCAAGCACGTTTTTGGAGCAACGTGTCCTTTTTGCAGTGTTCAGCCTGTACACCCCCCCCGTCCCGTCCCGGCCCTGTGGGATTGCTCGGGCGTGAGACCAGGTTCCAATCTCAATTTCAGGGGTTCTATTATTGTACAATAACTGTTTGCTATATAAAAAAAATCAAAAAGTGTTTTGGTCTTAAGCCTGTTTTTTAATCTCTTCATTCCTCCCTGTGGTTTTATTTTACTTTCAAAAGAAATGTTGCAAATAAAAATGTTGGGTTTTTTATTGTTTTATTTTTAATGGGCTCTATTTTATTGTTTCTAGAAATTTTTTTTATAAATGTTCCTTTTGTGTTTCCCCCCCCCCCAAAAGTTTTATTTTGCTTTTCTTTTGTGTTAGCTCAATGTCCCATGTGTTCTGATTGGAAGGTGGGTGGAGATTATTAGAGGCACACTTAAGAACATAAGAGCTCTGCTGGATCAGGCCAAAGGCCCATCTAGTCCAGCTTCCTGTATCTCACAGCGACCCACCAGGTGCCCCAGGGAGCACATGAGACAATAAGATGGCTGCATCCTGTTGCCACTCCCAGAGTGCCGCACCTTGCCCCAGAAGGTTTCCTTTAAAGCATCTTGCAGTGTGCTTGCTTTTAGAGTATCTTGTACGTGCAGCAGAAGGTGGAAGAATCCTAAACAAAGGACTGTACCACTTTAAACTGAAGATGTTGAACTGCATTAATGGATGCTGCCCTATTTTAAGCAATACCTTGCAAGTAGAAAACTAGCACTGCAGAGAAGGTTGGGCTGTACCTTTTCTACTTGATATGCTAATATTTGGCTTTCAGGGAGTTTGGCTTTTTTTAAACTGGGAAGCACTCAATATTATTTTCCCTCTGTTCTGTTTAGTCTAGTTCTTATCTAAATTGTTCCACCTTGTTCTGCTGTACCTCTAGACAGCGTCACCATCCTGGGTGTGCTGAAACTGAACATGGGTTGGCCACATGCAACCAAATGAAGTGGATTAACTCTGAGGAGGGGATATGGACTATACCACTCCAGACTGCAAATTGGGGCTTATTAATGATCGCCCTGTGGGGCAAAACCAACCACTCCACCACCCCACCCCTAATAAGTTTTTAAAAAGGCCCAGAAAGGAGAGGATGAGCTTGAGCCAGCTGGTCTGATGTGCTAGCAGCTAGAATTTGAGCTGCAGTGTCTGTTTACCTGCAGAGAAGTTTCTATTTTTTGAACATATGCATACCATTCAAAGATGGCGTTTTCTCACCAGCTGAGTAAAGTGGTTTGGCCCTTTGTGTTGCTGTGGGTGCAGATCAGGCTCAATCCTGCAGGCTGTTCTCACGAGGCATGATTTAAACACAGCCAGAGAGGCCTGTACAGGCCAAGAGGACCTGTTTGGGTGGGTTCTTTAGTCTCACGAGTGGCTTCAAGAAGCGGTTCGCTGTCCTAGTCATGCTTTGATTTGATAAATAGCTGTGGGTTGGGGGGGCAGGCTCATAAGAGCAGTTTAAGCTCTTTCCCCTGCAGCGACAGACACACACACACACACACACACACACACACACACACACACACACACACTTTAGTAAACAAAAGTTAAGCATGGCAGATCAATGATGTACTCAATGCAAGTCAAGTCCTTTTCTAAGTATTTGGTACCCAAATTCTGTCTTTCTAAATAGATGCTTTTTGAAATAAAGCCTCTTCTAACCCTTTTCATCCTCAGAATAGCCCTGAGCAGTGTCATTAATAGTCTATTTAAAGGATGGATATACCACCTTTCCTCTGTTTAAGGTGCTGTACAATTAAAAAAAAATATATTTGACAACTGGTTCTCATTGTGCAGATGGGGTGCTGAGGCTCAGCTGTGATTTGAAGCCAGATTGCATCAGCCTTTGCCGTAGATGACATTTCTTGCAGGGTTGCAGGCTGGAGCAAAAGGAAACAACAAGCCACAGCACCGCTGGTTACAGCTGATAGAGGTTTCCACTGACAACTAGAAGGGACTGCATGCTGGTGATACCGAAATTCGATGACTTGCAAACTGTCTAGATGAGAATTTCAGAACTTGGAGTGAGCAAGTTTACATGAGAATGTCTGCAAAGGGGCCTACACTTACGGTTGGGTACATATGCGCGGAAGAGGGGAGCATCTGACAGCCCCTTGTCAGCTGCCGCAATTTACCCTCCTTGAAAGACATAGCAGCACCCTTGTTCGCTCACCCCAGGTTTTCTTTCGCTGCCTAGTCCACCTGCCCGCATCAGGATAGAGTGGTAGCAGACACACATTTTAAGGTTTGATGCTTGGCAGCATCTGCTGGTAGGACAAGAATAGACCCTTGGCTGCAACTGCGGGGAGCTGTTCCCAGTCATGGAGCTAGATGGCCCAGTGGGCTGGCTCGGCGGAAAGAAGCTTCCTGTGGTCTCATGCTTAGTTTTCTGTCTCTGTGTATCAGACACATGCAGCTGAGGAGGGGACGAGAGGAGACACAGACAGGACCTGCAGGTAACACAAGCAAAGTGCTCAGGCCAGCAAGCGCACCTGAGCCAGAGAGGAGGATTGAAATGGGTCACGAAAGCATCACCTGATCTGGCCTATCAGTGCAAGGGCTCTTCCCTGGCCTCTTCCACATGCAGTTCCCTCCTTTAGCCAGAATTGCTGCCATTCCCTGTGTTGGAAGACCACCTGCAAGTCTTGTGTCCCTCATTTCAAACATTAGGTCTTGTTATGCCCTTGATTTATCTCATTTCATGTCCCGCACTGAATTTTCCCCTTTCCCTTTCCTTGGTTGTGCTTTCTTTCTTAGCAGGGGAAGACTTAGAATAAACTTAACCTCCTTTCATTTCCTCCGTGCCATGCTGTGCTTGCTTTAGTGTTATTTTTTCCCTTTCGTTTTCTCTTTTTCCTTCCTCTCTGCATTCCATGTGCACTTTCATGTTGCCTCTCTCCCTGTGGCTCTGGCCAATTCTCAGCCCCCTGCAGAGACGACAGTTCTCATCAGGCTACTTTGCAGGAAAACAAGGCAGTAAAACCAGCTTGAATTTGGTTCCAAAACAAGTCTTCAAGTGCTTTCACCATCTCCCCACCCAACCCCACATCTTTCTGCTGTCTCACTTCCTTTGATGTCCCTTCAGCTACAAGTTTTATTAGGGCCCAATCCTAGCCAACTTTCAGCATTGCTGCAGCCCCAAGATAAGGGAACGAATGACGGCCTCCCCACCACAGTATCCAGCTCATGTCCCCTTGCCACAGCAGCATCCTGTTCCGGAAAGCTGTGTAGGATTGGGCCCTTAGTTTGAATTCAGTTTGGCTCAGGCTCCTGTTCACAGCAGCCTGCGAGTGGTCCTTAACGCAGAGGAATAGCCCAATTCAGAAACTGGCCTGGGAAAGGCATTTTGAATGGACAGTAAGGCAGGATTCAGAATTGCCACAGATAACACTTTTGAGTAAGGACACATAGGTTTGTGTTAGACTACTTAGGTGATAGAATGGACTGTACCACTGCAGGTGGGCAATACCAATTTTACTGCCTTCCCATATACATATTTTAATAATTCTTGCAAACAGAAGACAACATATCAAGGAGGATTTTTCTAGCCTAGACATTTGTCGGCTGTGCTGATTTTCTATCTGCTTCTATATTTTCTATATGTTTTAAAAACATGTTTTAGCAAAGCATGAACGAACAGTACTCCAGCTTATTTTGAAAAGGTACAGTCCAATCCAGAATCTGCTTCCATTCTACCACCTCATCCTGCAGATCTTTCAGATCGCCCGGCCTGCCTAGAAGTAGGGTTGCCAACTCTCCCAGATTGCCCTAGGCCCTAGAGCAGCGGTATTCAAACTTTTTAGACCGGGACCCACTTTTTAGAATGGCACTCATGTTGGGACCCACCCAGAAGTGATGTCATTAACCAGAAGTTATGTTGTGGCAGGAAGTGACATCATCAAGCAGAAGTGCTGTCATTGTAACAGCAACGGTATAACCATGAAACATCCCTGACAGAAAGCCAGATTAGGACAAAACATGATGTAAAAGCACTGAACTAAAAACAAAATGTTAAAAAAACCCTCACTTGAAAATTTGAACTGTTAACACAAGAGGAATATAGCAAGAGTAAGGTCTGCGGTTTCCAAGGTGCTCCCAGCTTTCTCCGACCCACCTGACATCAGGTTGCAACCCACCTGTGGGTCCTGACCCACAGTTTGAATAACACTTCCCTAAAGCATCTGCAGGAATTGGCTTGTGACTACTGAAAAGCAACTTTGGAGCTTTTAACAGGGCCTCCAGGAATTTCCAACATGATTTCCCCTTTGAGAAAAAGAATGTCCAGAGGTCCCTTCAGACTGGGCAGCCCTAAGATTTCCAGAACTGCAGCACCTGGAAAAAAAAATGCGGTTACAATTGTGAAAAGCCACACCCACTAAACTGCAGCTGTGGCCATGGCCTGCTCACGGACAACAGTCTAACTTTTTCAATGCAAATTTGCCCCTGCTTGTATACATGGCTGATCTCATGTCTTCACCGGCACCTACATAAAATCTGCGTTGTGTCATGTTTGCAGTGCTGCACAGAGCGGGTTACAGCAGCTCTGTCTGTCTTTGGGGCTGAAACTGAAGCAACAGGAGACCTTGATCACATTTCCACATTTGTTTTTATTTGTTAATGTTGGCATGATTGCAGAGAGCTCTAGTTGTGATTAGAGCCACAATGCTGCAGGGAGGGATATGTAATAAACAGAAAAGGACACATTTCCCCAGCCACCAACTGAGGAACATCACATATAGACATAAAAATCAGGGGGAAAGACTTGCCAAAAGCACATTTGTACTGCAAATATACAGAAATGTCTTCAAACAATACTAATATGATCAGAGAAAATTCCTAGAATCAGCGCACAAATATTTTTCTCAGCAACTTAGAGGCACTCATAATAAAAGCACCAGGGTGCTCTGCAACATGAAAGCATTTCAACACGCCCATGTCAAAGCAGCTATTTCACTAGCTAATATTGCATTACCTTGCTGCAGAGCCAACACCCTCTTCTAAGGCTTCAAGCCTATGGGCACTTACTTGGGAGTAAGCCCCATTGAACAAAGTGGAACTTAGTAATCATAGATAGGATTGTGCAGTTAAAATACTGGTGATAGAAAAAGGAGACTAAGGGTGCAATCCTAACCAATGTTCCAGCACCAGGGTAAGGGCAATGCAGCTCCTAGGGAAGGGAACAAATGTTATCTTATCTTGAGGAGGCCTCCATGACTGCCCCCCAACTGCAGGATGCAGCGCATCCCATTTACACAGCTACATCAGTGCTGGAAAGTTGGATAGGATTTGGGCCTCATAGCACAATCCTATGCATATGTACTTAGAAGGAAGTTCCATTGTGTTTAATAGGACTTACTAGACAGAGTTTCTCAAACTGTGGGTTGGACCCATTTGGGACCCACTTGGTGGGTTGTGACCTGATGTCAGGCGGGTCGTGGAAGCTGCAGACCTTACTCTTGCTATATTCCTTTTGGGAGTGATAACAGTTTGAATTTTCAATTGGAGGTTTTGTTTTGTTTTGAGTTCAGTGCTTTTACATCATATTTTGTCCTAATCCTACAATCTGTTAGGGACCTTTCATGGTTGTGTAATGACTGCAGTCCAAGAACGCCAGTTTGCATTCCAGGAATGTCATTTTATTATCAATCAATCAATCAATCAATCAATCAATCAATCAATCCTTATATACCGCTTTTCAACATGAAGTTCACAGAGCGGTTTACAGGCAAATAGTAATAATAATAAAATTAAATGGCTCCCTGTCCCAAAGGGCTCACAATCTAAAAAAAAGGCAGACCACCAGCAACAGCCACTAGAAAGACACTGAGCTGGGGTGAAGAGGGACAATTACTCTCCCCCTGCTAAATATAAGAGGAACACCACTTGGGAAAAGTGCCTCTTGCCCAGTTAGCAGGGGGACTGGTTGTGTCACAGTTATGTCACAATGACTGCACTTCCTGCTTGATGATGTCACTTCCCTCTAGGACAGTGATGGCGAACCTTTTGGGCTCTGCGTGTCAAAACTTTGGAAAATGCTTAACTTGAGTCTCCTGGTGTGTTAATCCCTGCCTGTTCCCAAACAGAAGAGAAAATTCTTTTATTTAAAGAAGAAATACAGTTCAATCATGTGTCCAATCCTCCCATTCCCTTATGTATTACATAAAGAAACTTCAAAAAATTACAAAAATGAAAAATGAGTTAAATAAACTCAGTTTTTGTCAGGGGTTGGTGAACGCTAGTGTGTCACCCCAAACGTTGTGGTGTGTCACACAGCCGGTGTCGTTACTCTGCGTTTGTACACGTGGCAAAACAGACACACGCGCGTCGCCCTTTCAACCGCGGTAGCGCATTCTCACAACGTGAGCGCTTAGTACGCGAATGAAGCACCCCTCGCTTTCCAGAGCCAATTTGTCCGGGACTGTACAATTTCAGGCTGCGGAAGTGGGGGTGCTTTGCATGTTTTTAACGCCGATCCCTTCTCCCCGCCGTGCCTTCCCCGCGCAGGGAGAATTTTCCTGTTGCGTGGTCTGTCAAGGGAGAGCGAAGAATCCTCCTGCATACATAACATAAACCCCGCACTCAGCTCAGGATCCTACAGTGGAGGGTGCCGGGAACGCGCGGCCACTTGACTCCGCCGAACGCCCTACGCCTTGCAACCGCTCCCAATGCACATTTACTCGGAGTCGAGCGTTGTCCCGAGCATGTGCGTGGCGCTTAGTCCGAAGCACAGGATGGGAGCCTGAACTGCATCTCCGATCGACTTGCTGGCGCCCGCAACTCGTCCCGGTTTTTGTCTTCTTCCTCACTTCTACCCTCCTCCTCCTCCTCCTCGCTTTTCCGGCCGCCTCCCCGCTTGTCCGCTTCCTCCCGCGGCTTCCCCTTTAAGCGCCGCCAAAGCAAACTTCTGCCGCTCTCTCCGCCCCGTCTGTCCCTCCGGCCCTCCCCTCTTTGCCCAGCCCAGCTGCCTGCGCGACTCGCAACTTTTGCTCCGACGCGGAGCTGGATCCGGGCTCGCTCCGCGCCGCCTTGCAGCCGTCCGCATCCCCCTCCTCCGTCGCCCCGGCCGCTGACCTTCGGGGGTCTCTGCGCTCCGCTTCTCTCCCGGGCGGCGGCAGCAGCAGCAGCAGCAGCAGCAGCGACCTTCGCCGCCACTTGCAGTGGGGTCCCCCCCCGCGCCTGGCCAGGACCCCCCACTTCGCCGCCTGCATCCTCCGCGAGTCCGCCCCGGCCGCGAGTCCCTGCCCTGAGGACGGCTCCCGTCTAGCCCCCCATCGGACCCCCGCGCGCGCCTCCCCGCCCCGCAGCCGGCGGCGTCCTCCGCCTGGTCCGCCGCTCGCCACTCCTGGTCCGATGAAGCCGGGCGGCGGGGCGGGGGCGGAGGCGGCGGAAGGCGAGGGGACGGAGGGGGAGCGGGAGCCCCTGAACCCGGACTCCGCGGAGACTCTGGGCGTCTCGGCCACCTACCGGGAGTTCGTCCGGCGCAGCTACCTGGAGCTGATGAGCGCCAACCAGCACTCCCTGCACGCGCTCAACTGGCGGCGCCTCTACCTCAGCCGGGCCAAGCTCAAGGCGTCCAGCCGGACCTCGGCGCTGCTCTCCGGCTTCGCCATGGTAAGTCCGCGCTCCCCGCCCGCCCGCCCGCCCGCCCGCCGGTGGCGCCCATGGCTCCGACTGCTGGGCAGCGCTGCCTTCGCCCTCGCGCTGCTGCTGTGCCCGGGCTCTGGAGATCCCCCGCTCGCTCTGAGGCGCTCCTGTCCTGGAGATGTAACCACTAGTCCCCACGTTCCCTCTCCAAAGAATGCCCGACCCCCTTTTCAGGCTGAAGACCCTGGTTGCCTAAAGCAGCACCGGCCCTTCGTCCCTGCCCCAGAGCGTCCTAAGGCACTGCTGGGCTCTGATCTTGCGCACACTTTCCTGGGAGTAAGCCCATTGCACACAACGAGATTTGCTTCTGAGGAGGCATGCCTAGGATTGTGCTATCAGGGATTTGGTCTATCACACTTTCCCCTTCCCTCCTGCAAATGTGGCTTCTGACCTGCACTGTACCCCTCCCAGATTTGCAGGTGGAACCCCAAAGTCCCCCCCCCACATTTACTGACTTTGGGGAGCCCTGGGCACTTGTGGCTTCTTGTGAGACCAGAAGGACTGGCACTGACTGCTGTTGGGTGTGTGTGTGGGGTGTGTGTGTGGGTGGCAAGGGGGTTCCACTACTGTCCATGAGTGGCACTAAGCTCCTCACTATGATGGACAGTTGGGGGACCTCTAGCCTAGTGGCTGCTAGTGTTGTATGCGTGAGAGTGTAGGAGGGGACGTGATCCAGTCCTTGCAAGAGGAGAGCGAAAGATGGCTTCACACCTGTGCGGATGGCAGCTGAAGAATGGCCCCTCAGGCCAGCAAATGTGGCCTACTTTGGGGGGGGGAGCCTCTTCAAGCTGCATGCCCTTGAGAGTCTTAGAAAGGGATCTGTGGTTCTCATGGCACCTGGAAAGGCTCTGGGAGGCTGTTTACACTTCCCCCTCCAGTGTGACACTTGGCTTGCTGACTGGAGTCACCGGGCACGATGGATCCTGCAGGTTCTTCACTACCGTAGGCCATTCTCAGAGGACTTAATATCTAAAGACTGAAGCTTCTGCCAAACATCACAAGTAGAGAGGACCACTGAGCATGTGCAACCCTCTCCCCCCTGCGCTTTCCGTCCACCCCCCTGTGTAAGGTTGCCTTCCCTCAACTGGGTAGATTATGGACATGTCCAGCTGAGCGATGGAGTAGAACATCAAAAGGAACTATCTGTGCCCACTCGAAGGTGTTGCGGGCCCTCAGGGAAGGCTGTTGGCCTTTCTTCCTTGCTAGGCGGGGGTTGCCATGTTCCCAAAGTCATGAAACGAGACCTGGTGATTACCAACTACCCAACAGAACTTTCTAGAATCCTCTCGGTACATTGTTTAAAGTGCGTCTGCACATTTTAGTGTGTATCGCTTATTAGAAGCCTTAACGTTGAACTGGAACGCTTAGTTTTTAAGTTCAGAAGCGTTAACCTGCTTCTAATGGGCCCTTTCTGACATCGGTAAGAACTTCCATAAGTTATTATTCCTTTACTGCCTTTAAGCACCTTGCCAGGCTTCCAGCCCTAGTGGCTGTGAAGGGGCAATTGTTTAATGAGAAATGTCCCTCCTCTAAAAACAAGCTTTCCTTGTCCATGCAGGCTGTCATGTTGCAGATTAAAAGGTGGAGGGGCAAGAAAGATGACTGCAGCATCCGCACTCTAATCCTGGGGACCCAGTCAGATAATTTGAATTATTAAATACTGAGCTTGGTCTCACTCTGCAGGCCAGACTGGGCCCTTGCCATTGTGTCTTTAGTGCTTCGTATGCACCTAAGAATTGGCTCCTGATTATCCTACTCAGCAAGTTTAGTTTTCAGAGTGCACAGAATAAGGAAAATAAACATCACTTTGCATGATACTTCTGCAAACTACCTTATCCTCTCTTTTTTAAAAGCAGACTCTGATTTTGCTAACCAGAAGGTCTTCTCTCCACCCCCTTCAAAACACTTTTTTTTTTTTTTGCAATGGGAAATGGGATTGATAGAAAGCATCTTGGAGACGCACCAAAACAAATGAATAAACTTGCTCCATAATAAATATGCCATTAACTTTAGGCAGAATGCCCCAACTGTATAAAAATCAATGGAGAATATCCTGGGAGTCTTTGCGTGGGGAACGTTGGTAATGTTTGATCAGGCTTTGCTGGAAATTCGAAATGTTTGATCAGTTTCTTTGAAATGTTTGATCCGAAGATGAATGTTTCCACATTTTGACTGCTGGAAATTGGAATATAATAGAAAAAAAGACTGGGGGAGGAAAAGGAGAGCTGGAAACGGGGCCCAAATGGGTGATGGGGAGGATCAGGGATTGGAACACCCTGACTGTGTCTAAGCCAGGATGGTGTAGTGTGGAGGTTCTCAAACCTTACAGGAGAGTTGGGACCACCAGAAATAGTTGCAAGGTGCATGTAGCGGTGGCAGTGGCACCTCCGGGAAAACTGGAAGTGGGTCACGATTATGCTAGGGAGGCATTCTGACGTGCAGGGAGTTCTGCAGAGGGCCTCCTCCCCACCCTCCTCCATAGGGCTGGTATGACCCCTAGGCCACAGTGGGGAAACCCCCTTTTTTATCAGAGGCGGGGTGATCCTGGAGTCCGGTCCTGACATCACCACATCCCTTAAGGGGATAGCGACCAGTTCCCACTGTCTGGGTTGTCACGATGCCCCAGTTTGGGAACCTGTGGGGCAGTGGTTCAGGATTGAGACCTGGAAAAATCCAGGTTCGTAGCCCCCTTGGCCGTGAATCTTCCTGGGTGACCTTGGGCCAGTCACTCCCCCTCAGCCTCACCTACCGCACAGGGTGGTTGAGATGACCAAAGGAAGGAGGAACTGTGAATGCCACCCTGAGCATCTTGAAGGAAGGGTGGTATAAACATGTAAAAAGATCCTCCTCCAAGACTCGGTCTCTGGGACTTTTTAATTTATGAGAAAATGACCTGAAGCAGGACATGATCAATGTTCATAAAATGATGCATGGTAAAGAGCAAGCTCCTCCTCTCCTACTGTTAGAATTGGCATTTTTCAATGAAACTGATGGACAGGAAATATAGGTCAGAGAGAAGTCCCTCTGCGTTCTATGGATGTAATTGGCTCTCCATCATTGGAGGTCCTTGTGTAGTAGCTGGATAGCTGTCTAAGGGGGATTTTGTAGTTGTGGATGGACTGCAAAGTCAGAGAGTTCGACTCTGTGATCTTATAGGTCCCTTCCAACCTTATGAGATGGTTTATGGAGTTGGCCGCCACAGGGTGTGGTGATGACCTATAATGTGTCTTTAAAAGGAGACCAGCCAAATTGATGAGAAGACATTCTGTTCAGGCTCGGGAGCCCTAGGAGTGTCATGTTGTGGCATTGGAGGTTTGCAGTTCTGCCCAAAAGTGCACTGGCAAGTGCGCCACCCAGACCACCCTTGAGAAATGTGTGGCGTTGAGGAAGTTGTGTTGCAGCCTTTAAAAGTGGAAGTTGCTCAGGTTCCCTTTGCATACTGTTCTGGTTAAACGGCACGGTTCTTTTTAAGCACTCCTGGATTATTGTTGGATAATTGTAATTACTGGACAGGGGACCTGTGTAATTAAATAGGTTTCATGATCTCCGTGGCTTTTTCTGTTTGGCCTGCCTGACGTTTCCAGGCTATGGAACTGGAGATTCCACCTTTGGGGTCTGGCTGCTTTTGGTTCTCAAACGTTCAAAGTAACTTGGGCGCTTGGGCTCCTCCTGGATCTCGGGCCGCCTGAGTGTTTTAGGTAAGCTTTTGCTTCAATAATGCCACACCCTGCCTTGGAGGCTCTGCGGTGGTTACAATTTCAATAGGTGCATCATCCCATTAAAACGGATACCTAATGCACCCTCCCTCAAAGACGAGTGCATATTTTTCAGTCGGGCTTCAGCAAAGACTTGTGCCTACCTGCTGAAGGGTGACAAGTAGGGAGAAGGCCTGAAATGGTCTTAAGCACCCTCAACTCAAACTCCCCCTGCTTCACCAGCTGTCACTATTTATTTATTTTTAAAAAATTATATCCCGCCTATCCCAGCTTGCATAATTCAAAAACAATAATTAAAATCAAACAAATACAAAAAAACTTTCCATTTTTAGTACGTAAATTTTACGTGATCCAGCGAGGGGGAGGAGCGGAAGCCAGCGCATCGCCCGGTAACTGGGTGGGATGCTGTTGCTGTGCCCGCCTCTGCAGCATCTCTCCCCCCAATTGAGTGGGAGGGAAAGAAGAGGCAGAGTGACCCGACAGCAGTGTGGGCTGATGGACTTGCCACTGGGGTGGGGTCAGTGGTGTCATCCAAATGATTTAGGAACAGGTACTCACTTTTGATTGGCACTTGTTGGGGTCCGCCCACTGGAAGTGATGTCATAAGCCAGAAGTGATGTCATGGCAGGAAGTGAGGTCATAGCCGGAAGTGATGTCATGATTGTTGCCATGGATGTGATCATGTTATTACATGTTTGTAATAACCTCAGCTTGTGGTTAGTGTTGATTTAATTTCTATTGCTTTGCTTTCTAGAGATGTGTATAGACATATTTTGCTTCAACTGTTCCCTGGTTAAATAGCAGGCTAGACTGTACTAGATTGTGAGCCCTTTTGGGACAGGGAGCCATTTAACTTAATGTTAAATGCAAGGAGCCGGCAAGGAGCAAGGGCCGCTGCCGCCGCCTCTGGTCCTCTCGCTCCGCTGCTGCCGCCACCACCACACTGCCTGCCTCCTCACAGAAAGTGCAGGCAACGGCCGCGGGCGTGCAGTACGCATGCGCAGCTGCTGAGCCAACCAGCCGATGGGGCCAGCTTCGAGTGGGCGGGGTCAGCTCAACTTCTAGGAACTGGTACTCGCGTAGTGGTGCGTAGTGGGTGCATGACATCACTGAGCGGGGTGGAGAGGAAGTGTGTTTGCTCACTAGGCCCTTGCAGGTGGACGGCCACTCGAGTGTGTGCCATGCCCGTCACACTAACCTCTGCACTGTGCTCCTTACAACACCCATGCAAATTGTATAATTCAGTAGTCAATATTTACCTTCGTATTGCAGGAAGTGAGTGAGGACATAAGGCTGAGAGGGGAAATGGCTTAAAAGAGCACCTGGTGAGTTCAGGCTAAGGTGAGATGGGGAGTGGCTTCCCAATTTGTAGGCTAGTCTCCACACACCCCAATTCTAGGTTACCCGGAGAGAAATATTGAGTGAGGTTGTGACTCAGTCATAAGTTCTCCCCAACTAACCCACCTTGCCAAGTTGTCAGGGTGAAATACTAGGGAGGGGGGCAGCCCTGGTGAGCACCCTGAGCTTCTCGGAGGTGGGGTCGGATGGAAAACACGAAGCCGTCCATGTATGTCTTGGCTCTCTGCTTTCCCAGCCAGGTCCCAAGGCGAAACTGCATTCCACGCTGGGTGATCTCATTTGCCTGTAACCAAAGCAACAGAGGCTTAGGCAGGGACCGGAGGATGTCAGAAATCGGCCTGGTTGCAAGGCCTATTTCAGAGCAGACAAAATGCAAAGGCTTTTCCTGTAAGGCAGAGCCGGTTGGTTTGGGGGAAGGGGCTCTGGCAGGTGTTTGCAAAGTGTTACGTGTTTGGGCAGCTCAAGGTCTTCTGTGCATGGGGTGTGCCAAATGCTGCCCCCTTAACTGTAAGCCCATCAGCCACTGTTCCCTTCTGCTTGGTTCCTCCCCTCAAAAATTCAGGAAGAGGAAGTGTGGAGAAGAGGAGAGTAATAGGCTAGAGTGTCTCCAGCATTCTATTCCATCTCCACATCTCCTCTACTCCTTTTATTTCCCATCTTTTGAATCTAGGAAGCAGGAGATGGCAGAGTGATCTGGGCTTTGTGATGCTGTGAACTAAGAAGTCTCCGGTTTGAAGTTCGGCTTGGCCACACACTTGCTTGTGGCCTTGGATAAGCCACTATAATGACTGCCTCCAGGGCTGAGTAGGAAAAATAATCTTACTCTTCTGACACATATAATTATAATAACATGATGAAATTACCGCCATCTCTTACAAGAACACTCCGGGGGAGGGGGGTTGCTTCACGTATGCTTGATTATTATTTTGAGGTCTGTCCCCGGGGACAGTTGAGGTTGTTGGAAACCAAACAGAACCTCACCAGAGGCCTGAAGTTTGGGTTCAGAGCGGGAGAAGGAAGTGTGCAGAAGGGGTGAGTGACTGTCTTGTCTTGTCTGCTCCGCCCCCTCTTCCGTTCCCCATGTATCGCCAGGTAATTGGGGGGGGTGCTATTGCCAGGTCAGCAATAATAAAAGAGCAGAGTGCAACTGGGCATGTGCAGAGAGCACTTTGATCAGAACAAGTGCAGTCAGCTTGCACATACTTCCAGGCAGGCTCAACTGGCAGTTCTCTCTTTTGTTTTGGAAATTCACCCTTGGCTTGCCATCTAATCTTGTTTTGCTGTTATATATACCTCAGTCCATGTGACAAACACACCCCTTCTGTGTTTTGCCACAGAGCTATGCGCAGCAAGAAGTGGCATTGGGCCGTGGCTTTCGGGCCGTGGCAAAATGGGTGCAGCCAGGAGGGTTTACATGTGAATTTCCTCAAAAGAAGTGAGATCCATGCAGGAAATCCACGGAATACAAAGTGTGTGCCGAGGCTGTTGTGCCTCTCAAGGCTCCATGGAGAAGGGCAACCTCTGGCGAATGTAAATAGGGGCAGGTGTTGGCCCGAGGCCTTCTCCGGGTGGCAGGAGCCAAAATCCTTCAATGACCCCGAGCTGAGCTGTCGGCACGGCTGGGCAGATATTCTGGGTTTGTCGGCCAATCTCTCTCCAACGGGACCTCCTAATGAGGCTCAGAGGGAGGAAAAAACAGCCTGGGCTGGCTTGTCATCTGGGTCATGCTTAGAGCAGCAGGTGCTCGCCACTAACCGTTTTATTTGGGGTTTCTGGGAGGAGAGTCTAATGGTTACAGTGACAGGCAGGAGGCCATACCAGGGCTCCTGGTTCTTTTTCCAGCCATATGTGGGAGATGCTGCAGACTCTGCTATAGGAATTCTACTATAGTAAAATAGCTACTATGTGTTGAGTGGTCTTTCTTTTCCCACTCGGACGTGGGAGGCACTCTGCACCTGTCCAGAGATGCTCATGTCATAGGTTTCAGGGATGAAGAGGGGCAGAGAGGCAGCCTAACAATCCGATCAGCTTAGCTAGAATGTGCTTGTCCAGCTCTGTAATGTAGTCAGAGCTGGGCGAGACTCGGTCTACACGTTTTCAAAAGGGAACGGGTACGCTGGGTATGCCTAGAGGCACCCTGCCCTTCGATCAGTTTCTCGATCAGTTTTTCTTCCCTGCTCTTGGGATGTGGATGGGTGGGCACACTCTACACATGTGCAGAGATTGTATTCTACAAGGGAGAGACATGGGGGTCGGGGGAAGGTCTGTCTTTCAAAAATAACACCCCCTCTTGGGAGGAGAGTGTAGGTAGCCTTTGCCTACACTTAGGGGCACTGCATCGAGTGCCAGAAGCTTTGCAATGAGAGCCGGGGCTGGGGCTGCGGTGCTTTGGGGCCGCGTACTGTGTGCCCTTCCTCCCACCCTTTCCATTCACTCCCTGGCAGCTCTTGCCCAGTCTGCAGCACGTGCTAGCTTACGGGGCCTGTGCCAACCAGCTGTCACGGCTGTGTTTAATGTGGCCCACTTTCTGAAAATAAGCTTTGGCCACCTCCCACCTCCCCCCCGTAACTTGACTCAGTGCCTCCAGGTTGGTGTGTGCATGTTCATTTTAGCCGATGGTGACACAGCATGGTGCAGTCGTCACTTCGGTGAACCTGGTTGACCGACCGACCGACGGCAGAGGCAGACCCCCCCCCTTCTCAAGCTCCTACTTGTTGCATCCCAGGAGTGCCGGTGTCCAGCCAGGCAGTGGGAAACTGCCTTGTTCTAGGTGAAGTCCCTCCTCCTCCTCCTCCTTCCCCACCCCCACGTCACTGGGGAACCTGCCAAGGGGCTGGGATCGGAGCCAGAGCTTGGACTGTGACCGGTCAGAGCAGAATATGGGGCACTTTTCTCCGTCCCTGCAGAGGGTTCCTGTGCCAAGCTGGGGCTTAAGAGGGAGGTTGCTGTGCAGCAGGCTGCCATGTCCCTCCGCCTCGAGAACACGACGTCTTGGGCGCTGCTCTGGCTTCCGCTTTCCGCTTGACACCCACAGTGCAGGTGGTGCAATCCTCGGTGCGGCAGAAGGAACCTCCAGAGGGTTTGCTGGCTGGGCCTGCTGTGGCAGAGACATGCCTGCGCATAGAGAAGGGGGTGGGGGTGGGGGAGCAACAGTGTAAACGGTGGCCTGTGCGGTTTAAATGCATAAAAAGATAAGCGCAGGGATCATGCGCAACACTGGCAATCAGATCTGGCCGGCCTTGCTAAATAAATTAATACCCCACGCATATGACAGAAAACTCTTGTTCCGACCCAAGCCTTAACACTCGGAATCAAACCACTGCAAAGCGTTCTCATTTGGCAGTTTCACGCTGGCGTCTTCCTTTGAAGCTCTCCTGACGGCTGGCAGGTCTTTGCAGGCAAGAGCATGCTGTCCTGGGAGATTCCCACTGGTTCTTGCATGTGGCCGTTTTTTCAAATCCTCAGATTTGTGTCTCTTTATTCTTCGGCATATTCTCAAGGGCCTCCCTCCAGAGGGTCTGGATTGGAAGAGTAGAGGTACCCTGGCTTTCCCACCCACCCAGAATTTCGGCAGGGCAAGTCGTATTTGCCTAGCGGTGATTGCCCCCCAAAGGAACCACGTTTAGTTGTAAACTGGAGATACAGATCCAATTCCTGGGGGCTTTCTGGGCTGGAGCTCTGCAGGAAGATTTTCTGCCTGCAGTAGGACTGTGGAGTGCTTCTCTTCACCAAGGAGTGCTCCTTACACATTTGTAACTAAAAACTTTTTGACTCCTGTAGGCACCCAGTGCTCTCTCAGCCAAAGGAGACGGAGCCCAGTGCCGTGGCCATGAAATTTCTCCTTGCTTAGAAGTGCTGGTGACATCTGATGGCTCCGAATGTTTGCAGTAGGACAGTGGCGATAACCAGTGATGTCATGCAGGGGGAACGCGGGGGAACTCAGTTCCACTAGTTAAAATTAGGGCTGACTCTGCCCACTTCACTCTCCCTCCTCCCCCCTCCCAATTCCTCTGCAAAGAGCTTTTCTTCTTGGTTGGCCGGCACTCAGAGGGTTAAAGGGAGCGACTCCGGATTCCTAGGGGGGCGAAGGCAGTGATGTCATTCAGGGGGAACGGACCAGAATGGGAATCCTAATGGGCTCCGTGGCTGGTTCGGGGTTCCCGACAAGTGCCAATCAAAAGTGAGTTCCTGTTCCTAAATCATTTGAATGACACCACTGGTGATAGCCCTGTTGGTTTACTCCTCAGGTGGCCATGGTGGAGGTGCAGCTGGAGGACTACGACTACCCCCGGGAGCTGCTGGTGGCCTTCAGTGCCTGCACCACCGTGCTGGTGGCCGTCCACCTCTTTGCCCTCATGGTCAGCACCTGCATCCTGCCCAACATCGAGGCCGTCAGCAATATCCACAACCTCAACTCTGTCAACGAGTCCCCCCACGAGCGGATGCACCGCTACATCGAGCTGGCCTGGGGCTTCTCCACTGCCTTGGGGATCTTCCTCTTCCTTACCGAGGTGGTGCTGATCTGTTGGGTCAAATTCATGCCTGTCGGCAGCGTCGCCCCTGCCAGAAAGTGCTGCACCCCTGCGCCGGCCCTTGAGGGGAACGCCACGATCCCAACCGCCACCTCTCCAGAGAGCCCCGGCTGGAACGCTGCCATGGCCTCCACCATCATCATGGTTCCTGTTGGGGTGGTCTTCATCATTTTTGCCTTGCACTTCTACCGGTCCCTGGTAGGCCACAAGACTGACCGGCACCAGCAAGAGCTGGAAGAACTCAACCAGATCAAGTATCAGTTGGACGGCGAAGCCACAGCGCTACAAGTCGTGTGAAGCTGGGCGGGCTCACCTCAGTCCCGGCCTGCCCTGGGTAAGCAGGACAGCGCTGCTGGAGAGGGTCAGAAAGCAAGAGTGCAACATCGGCAGGAGACTGTCCCAACTGATGGACTGACGGGCGCTCGGTGGGGCAACAGCAAAGAACTGGTCCCGTTGGAAATGAACCAAACTTTGGTTCCTCCACCCCCACCCTGCTCCTCACTATTTAACTAATTCATTCGTGTCCTTCCTTGCAAGAAAAGGAGAAACGGATATTCTAACACGGTGCTTCTTGAAAAGGAGTTGGAAATACGAACGCTGTCTAAACTTCCGCCATCACATTTGATGGACTTTTGGTAACGAAAGGAAATGTTTACTCAGAACTGCCTTGGAGGAAAAGAGGTGGGATTTGTCCACTGGGGGAAAGGCATGTTTGAAAGCCATTTGTCTCCTCTTGGTTACGTTCATTCTGGCAGCTCCCCAAAGACCAAGGGCGGGGGGAGGCCTTGGAGGATCTTATTTGCCTGCCTGGGAGTTGGAACAAGAGGGCTGGAGAGTTGTCGATTTTTTTTTTGAGTTGGACTTGTCCATTCATGTTTTCCTCTGCCACAAATATATTTCATCACTTGGCCACTTCTGTTTCCCTCAAGGGGTGGTTGTCAAGGGTTTTGCCAGCAGTCTCATGGCGTTGGCCTGGAGAGTCGCATGGCCCTCTGTTTAGGGCCCAGAGGCACCTTCGGGAACAGCTGATGCCTGCAACATCTGCTTCTGCAGTTGTCAGGTAGTTTAACGCCTCTGGCTTGGTCCTCGAATAAATACCTGGAATAAATACCGGTTCTGCCTTTGCTGGGCAGCACCTTTTGCCTGCTGTACTGTGCTTCACCCCCCTCTCCACCCACTAACCTCAGTCAACCTGTGTCAGGCCCCGCCAGGTGGGGTTCATGTGTCTGCCCCATTCACGTGTCTGTGTGGGGATTTTTAATGGAAAAGTGAGAACACACCAAACCCTTCCATACTGTGACCTTCTTTCCTTGTTGGCTGCCCCAGCTCATTTTCAGGTTTCTGGCTCCGGTATCAGAAACGAGGTGGAGGGGGACTCCCCACACAGCATTCTTGGCCTCTGCACACTTTGCTGTGCTGCGATTCAGAGGGGTGCCAGGCGGTCACTCGGGAACTGACCGAGTCCTGCTTTTTCACTTATGCCTTGAGCCTAACGGAGCGAAGTGGAGTGTATCGCAAGCATGGGGGCGGGAGCCAGGAATGGAGGAAAATGGCTGGACTGAGGGGAGGTCAGGCGGGGGAGGGAGGGAGGGGTTTGGTGTTTTCTCTCCAGTGTGCTCCTTTAAAACCCCGCCCACCCCCTGGTTTGTGATCAGGACAAGTGTGTGAAAAGGAACGTGTGCCTGCCATTGCACACTTGTCTGTCTGGCTCTCAGTGTCTCACTCGCCAAGCCCACACTCGGCTGCAGCTTCCCACATCTGTGGCCTATCCTGACAGGATCCGTCCTTCCCACTGCTCACTAGCCCAAGTGTTACCTTGCCAGGAGCAGTCCCTTCAGGAAGCCTTAACAGAATGGGAAGGACCAGCTGGTAGCCTTGCCTGTTGTGGGAAGCGGCCCAAGAATTCAGTTTTTTCAGTCTCTTTTGTACCCCACTGTCACACTCTTCTGTCAGTCCCCTCTGTTCAGGGCACGTGTGTGTGTGTGGAATGTGCTAGGCCCTTTGACCATGCAACCCAAATGTCTCTGCATTCAGCCGAACACGTGAAGGGGTGACAAAGCTGTGCGGCAGAGGGGCGTAGTCGGTGGGAGTGTCCCACTCATTCCACCTGCTCCCTGAAGAAGGCATCTCGGTCATTGCCGTCTAAGGGCCCACAGTCTTGGACTTATTGAAAAACTACTGATGGCCACTACTTTTGTGCTATACTCCTTTGCCACCGTGCCTTTGCCACGGCTGTCCCTTGCATTGCAACTCTGGAAAGGAGCAGGGTGGGAAGCACCTTGCAGTTGCCTAGCAACTGCCACAAGCGTCCCTTAACATAGGGAAGCCTGTGCTGCTGTTGCTAGGTAACAGCAAAGTCTTCTCTTCCCCCCCCCCAGCACTGACAGGACCACTAGGGATGAAGGGCCCCCCTTGCAGTGGGGCACTTTGCAACTGGTCTGGGCCCATGTGATCGTAGTGAGCGGGAGGCCCACGGTGCCCAGTTCCCGGTCCAAGCAGTAAAACTTTTAGAGCCGGCCTTTGCTTCAAGATACCAAGCAGGGTAATGCTTGAAAGATGACTCATGTTCTTGCTGTTTTGAAGACCAGATCTTTTTTTTCCTATAGAAGGACAGTTCATTCCTGGCTGTCAGGCTGAAGGGAACTGGTATTTTTCTGTTGGACAAGGAGGGAGCAGAGGGCAGAGTTGCAATCTGGGGCCGAACCTCACACAGCACTTGACTGTTCGTTTCCTCTGGTTTTGCAACTCTGTCGTTCATTGGAACAAACCTGTAGATTGCTTGATGGGGGCAGGAGTGATTCGCCAGATCTACCAAGGCTTCCTGCCACATTATTTGTGGCAAACGGGGCATAAACCTGGTGGGGTGAGCCTCTGGCTGAAGTTGCCCCAGCCTTGTCTACCGTTTCCAGGTGACTTGTTAACTTGGGCCTTGGAAAAGGCCCAAGTTAGGCCTCCTTCTTGCTCCGCTTCACTCTTCGCTTATGTCCCCAGTAGTGTGGGTGGTGGAAAGAAAAGGTTGGTCTGCGGAGTGGGCATGTTTGGAGAACAGCTTCTCTTCCTTCTGTTTCAGTTCACCTTCCTTGACCGGCTGGCAGCCATGGGAAAACTCTCCGCAGTTTGCAAAACACTGTTTGGCTGCTCCCTTGTACACAACCTGCAAAGTGTTTGTCCCTAAGATGGAAGGCCTTCCAGCAGGGACTCCCAAGCAGTGCAGTGTGTCTCTAAGCACAGCACTTGGTATGCAAAAGGCACATCCCTGTCACACACACCCCACATTCCAGCCAACTTACTTCCTGGCCCAGAATATGGTGGGAGCCGCTGAGAACTGAAACATTCCACATCTGCAAAGTCCTGCTCAAGACTCTGGGTTTTTTGGGTCATGCTAGGGTGGGTGTGGGAGGCAAATCAAGACCCTGTAGTTTGAATCCTGCCTCTACCAAGATCTTAGTAGGTGGGTCTAAGCAAGCCACTCCCCCTTGGCCCCCCACTCCCCTCCTGCACTAGGGGGAGAACTGTATGTACCTCACAGTGTTGAGGATGATATCAAAATACGCACAAATTGCTTTGCACACTCCAAAAACACTGTACAGGTGCCAAGTATTGCTATTATGTTAGAATGGAGCCACACATTGTATCTAGTTTTTAATCAGGTAAAGCAGCTGTGCAAATTGCTTGTGCGTGAGTGGGAGACTGCTGGGGGGCTGTTTATCTCTTTCTTTCCTGGCCATCTCTTGTTCACAACCTTTTCCCCACAGCTGCTTTTCTCCTTGTGAGAGGTGGGGGAGAAGTTCTCCCTGCAGGTTTGGGAGAAAAATAGCTGGGGGGTGATTCTGAGTGGGCCCATAGCTGGGACTGGGAAGAATGTTAAACATCTGCCCTTCCCTGCATGTCCTTCCTTCAGCCTGAGCTATTTTACCTGATGATAAAAGAGAGTCCTCAGGAACAGTTGGGGGAAGAATTGCAGGATGACAAGGGTCTAGTAAGGTCCTTTCAGCTCCCATGGGAGCAACTGATCTCCTACAAACAGCTACAATGTGAAAGGAGGAAAAAGGCATATTAGATTGACAGAGATGATGAACTGCAGGCACTGCCTAAAATTCAGTCCTACAGTCTTGACAGCAAAACCACAGTGACGTTTAACAAAAGTTATACATGTGTAAGCTCACTCTTAGTCACACTGGCTCAGCAGCTTTTATGGCTCAGGACAAGTGTTGCCTTCGTGCTTAAAAAAGAATTAAATGCCCCTTAGATGAAACCATCTTAGTTTACATTTTAACCATGTGGAACTTGGTGTTTCACACTTGCGGTTTATACTTGGTATACTTTCTATATTTTTCTGGTCTGCCCTCTACTGGTAGAGGTCACGGGGGGTGGGGGTGGGGGAGAGATACCAATTTTTGGTCCTTTTTATTCTGTATCTAATCTTAAAATTAAAAACAATTTTTTTTGTAAAGGAAACAAGCAAAAGTTGTCCAAGTGAATGCCACTGAATGCCCTTTTTGGGGGTGGGGGGAGGGAGAAGGGAGAGGAATCCTGCACTTGTGCTTGGATGTTGTGTTTCACCAGTGCTGGCTGTTATAAAGCAGCCACAAGGCATGCTCTGGCAGTACATCCTGTGCACAGCCATGGACCTACACAGACTGGCTGCAGGAAGGATGCTGGTGGAATGGGGGAGGGGTGGGCATTGCATTGCAAAACACTGTCTGGCCTCCTCCTCCACCTGTGGCCTTCTTCTCCCCCCCGCCCCATTCCAATCCATGAAAGACGCAGAGGCTGGCCTATCACCAGGTAAGGGGAGCAGCCACAGGAGGCCTTCGGCTGGCCCTGCTTCCTACAAGTCACAATCGCTGCCTTGAGAAGTCCTAATGGCCATCGGATATGGTCTGCTCCAAACATGCAGCTAATAATATCAATCAAAAAGTATTTATATAGCGCTTTTCAACATGAAGTTCCCAACGCAGTTTACAGGCAAATGATAATAAAATTAAATGGCTCCTTGTCCCAAAAGGGCTCACAATCTAAAAAATGCAGGACACCCCCAGCAACAGCCACTAGAAAAGACACTTCGCAGGGGTGAAGAGGGACAATGACTCTCCTCCTGCTAAATATAAGAGGAGCACCACTTGGGAAAAGTGCCTCTTGCCCGGTTAGCAGGGGTTAATATCCCACTTTTCCCATGCTGAAGCAAATGCCCAAGGTGGCTTACTGAGTTAATTAATAAAATTACAATATGAAACAACAGTAACTCAAATACAAAAGCATTTAAATCTTAGATATTGATAACACACACACTTAAAAAATGGAGCAAGACCAGCACACCTTGTTGGGCCATTAGGGAGGGAAACAGAATTGTCCAAGGGGTCAGTCAAGCTATAGCACTATTCCAGAGGGCAAACATCCACCCACACGTGTGGAAGGGAGGGTCTGTCTGGGGTATGGCGTCATGGCCTACTGCTTGCGCCCCAAGGAATCCCACTTGCGGGGAGGCACAGGGCCACCATCCTCCTGGCTTTCTTGTGCGCTTCCAGGAGGCATCTGGTTGAACCAGAGTGACCTTTTAGCCTGGTCCACTGGGGTCGTTCTTGGACGTGCTGTTTGGATGTCTCACTCAGTGATGTCATGCAGGGGGTACACGGGTACCGGTTCCTAGGATTACGGCTGGCCCCGCCCATTCGCCCGCCCACTTGTCGACTCCGCCCCCTGCAATATTTGAATTGCCTGCATGTTTGAGTTGCCTGCATGTTCTCAGAGCCAGGCAGGCAGCGAGCGGAGCCTTGCCTTGCCACTGAAAAATGAGCTGCTCTGGGGTTTTGGAACTGTTGGGTCACTTTAACATGATGCCAGGCCTCCTTAACATGTTCTGGGGGTGCTATGGAATACTGTTGCAACTGTTGGGTCAGTTTAAAATCATCTGAGTCCTCAAAAAGGGCTTTTTTCATGTCCCTTCCTGCCACGACCTCACTTCCGGCTTATGACGTCACTTCCGGTAGGCGGGTCCCGACACGTGCCGATCAAAAGTGAGTACCTGTTCTTAAATCATTTAGATGACACCACTGGTCTCACTGCAGGCACCAAGATGCCTGCTGCTGCCTGGCTAGCCTTGCTTTGCCTCTCCTCACTCCTGTCTTGTTTTGGAGTTTTGGTTTTTTTTTTGTCTGATTGTCCTCTCAAGGCCTTGAAAAGCTTTGATCCTAGCATGCTCCTGCGCCCCCTCCTTTCTGGTCAGAGTAAGGCTATATATAATCTCCGGAGCCTTGGCTCTGCTCCAAGGTTGGTTAAATGTTTACGCTGTCTGGGAATATGCGTGGTCCCAGCTGGGAAGCAGCCAAGGCAGCCTGGGAAAGAGAGAGAGAAGGTCAAGGGCAGCTCTTGCTGAAGTGGACCAGTTCCTAGGGCACTCCCGATTGGATGGGAACAAGATGTGGGCAAGGATACAGAAGGGGGCCTGCTGGGATCACACACACATACATCCTGGGTGCTTAGATGCCCTCCTGTTAAGAGTAAGTGCACTGGAGGAGTGACCACAATTCTGCCTCCACACATACAAGTTGCGCATATCTGGATGCTTGCAGAGTTAGTCAAGGCTCAAGCATTCTCAGAATCTGAAAAGACTGCCTGTGATTTCTTGGCAGCAGGAGTGAAAAACACACAGCACAGGGACCAAAGCACTCTCCTTTGCTGCATGTGTAGCCTGGAGGTGTAGCTGAACAAGTTCCACCGAACGCATGATGGAACAAGGAGAACAAGGCTTACAAAACAAACATTGGAAATTCCCCAATTGAGCCCAGCGCCTGTCCTAATAGACGTTGTGGAGAACCAATGGCAAATGTGGTTTTGAAAGTCTGAGGAGCAGCAGGTCAGTTGAAATGTGGCATCTTTAGTGCAGAGGGATGGAAACCAAAGTTCTGGCTAGCAATGCTTCTTCTGGTGTCAATCCTCATACAGAGTTGGTCTTTGTAGAGGCCAGCCAGAGGTTGAAGTGTAGACCTGAACACGTACTGCCCTCTGGTGGGAAATGAAATTAGTAGCATGCTTCCCAGCCCCAAAGCTTACTGTAAAATAAAAAGAAAATACTGCTGAAATTCAGTAAATTTGCTTTAAGACCCTGGAAGTAAACATTTGAGTTACACACAGTTATTGCCTGGATTAAAAGTTCCAGTCACAGGTGGAATTGGGGTTTGCATGTCCAAGACAATTTTATCTAGCTTTGTTTTTCTTTTCAAATAAAAAGGCAAACATTGAAACAATGCTTGTAGTGATTTATACTGTTGTTCTTGTTGTTCAATCACTAAGTCATGTCCAACTCTTCCCGACCCCGTGGACCACAGCATGCCAGGCTTCCCTGTCCTCCACTAACTTCCGGAGTTTGCCCTATTTCATGTTCATTGCTTCGGTGACACTTTCTAACCATCTCATCCACTGCCACCCCCTTCTCCTTTTGCCTTCAATGTTTCCCAGCATGAGGGTCTTTTCTAAAAAGTCCTCTCTTCTCATCAGGTGGCCAAAGTATTTGCACTTCAGCTTCAGGATTTGTCCTTCCAGGGAGCAATCAGGCTTGACTTCCTGTAGGATTGACCGATCGGATCTTGCAGTCCAGGGGACTCTCAAGAGTCTTCACCATAATTCAAAAGCATCTATTCTTCGGCACTCTGCCTTTCTTATGGTCCAGCTCTCACATCCATACATTGCTACTGGGAAAACCATCGCTTTGACTATGCGAACCTTTGTTGGCAGGGTGATGTCTCGGCTTTTGATTAAGTTGTCTAGGTTCGCCATAGCTTTCCTCCCAAGAAGAAAACGTCTTTCAATTTCATGGCTGCAGTCACCAGCTGCGGTGATTTTGGATCCCAGGAAAAATTTATACTGTAGATCCCTATAAAAAGCTGATTATTCTTTATTGTCACTCAATTTCTCTCTCTCCTTCCCCTTCTTCTCGAGGACTTGGGATGAATAGCAGTAGGCTCAGAGGGTAGAAATACAATGAAAACAGAATACCCAGTTTATACATAAGAATTGTAAATTACTCTGCTCCTGTTAGCTCTGGCTGTCAAATCCCAGCCCCAAGAATAAATGTTACAGCACATCCGGAGGGATTCAAACATCTATATCTATGCCTATCTAGATATACCTTAAAATTTAACTGTTGCCAAGACAAGCTTGGGAGGGGAAAGGGGCAATTTCTAGGAAGTAATGGAACATTGTCACCCATTTGGGAGATGGCAAGGAAAAAGGCATGATAGACACCTGACCCTTACTGTGCTACAGGACCTGAAAAGCTAGTGAAATGTTTTTCAGAGGTCCAGCTGATACACTGATATAGGCACTGGATTGTTGGGGGTAGTTTCTGCCCAAGGTTCCAGGTAGCTGGACCTGGACAATGAGAGGGTGTCAATTTATTGATTTCTTACCTCTGCTTAATAGAATTTGTCTACAACAGCAGTATTGAAATGAATCAGTCAGTAAGGGCAAAACAGATCTCTGTCAGTGACAGAAAGATGTCAGTGTATCAAAAACGGAAATAACTTCTTAGTGAAAGCAAAAGTTAGGGCCGGTTCCAGGGCACTGGCCTGGATCTCTACCACGAAGCCCTGCACTAGGTCCTCCATAGTGCTCTCTGCCTAGGACTCCTGCTGCTGAGACTAAGGGTTCAGCCTAAGGGTTCAGCAATGCCATATGGGCATTGGGCCAATCTGGCTGGCCACTAATGCTCTCCCTAAATCCAGTGAATGTTATCCTCTTATTTTTTCCTATTTATTTAATTGTGTAGTTTTGAATAACAACATGGGTTAAGGTCTGAGCTTTCCTTTTTGCACATGAGTCCCTAAGACATGGCCCAGAAGGATGTCCAGGACATTTCTAGCCTAGAGACCACCTCTTATAGAGGCACAGCAGTGCCTCTATAACTCATGGAAGTGAGCCAAACTGCCTGCTGGAAGGTGTAGGTTCAGGATACACCCAGGATCTCTCAGCTCCACCTCAACTCATTCTAAAATGCTGAGCTCCATCCCCTAGGTGATAAAAAGTCATTAAGCTGCAATTCTATACACACGTGGCAGTAAGTCCCACGGAACTCAATGGGGCTAGAGCCGCTAGTCCTTTTTTTTTTTTTTTTTTAACCTTTTCTACATAGGGAGCAAATAGTCATGCTCTTGCCCTGCTGGAGTCTGTAATTATTCTTCCAGGTTTCTGAAGGGGGAAAAAAAAAGTAGGCCTGATAATCTGCGGCAAGTCTAACAGTTGCTTATCAAGGAGTGATCAAAAATACTGATTCTGTCAAGCCACAAAGATGACTTGAAGCTAAACGATTGGTTTAGTTGATACTCCACAGCCATTCCTTCAGCCTGAGCAGATTCAACTGTCTCCCAGACTGTTTTAGCAAGAAAGAAAACCATGCTGTTAAATAAGCCACAGGAAAATATTATTTTTAAACTATTTCTACCCAGTTTTTCCCCTTAAGAAAGGGGGGAGGGGTTAGGCAACGCAGCAAACAGTAGCAAAACACATTACTGTTAGTAGTAGTGGCAATAAGAACACGGTACTTCTACACTTCTTCTCAGCAATTAAAAAAGGCCCACAAAAGGTTTCTTCAACGTTATTAAATAAGAAATGAAAGGCTCTCTGCCTGGAAAGGGCTGGCAGTATCAAAGGTGGCAGAAGAGGCGGCAACAGCAATGCCACCGCCCCACTCAGGACCGGCCACTTTCTCTTCTCCTGAGGACGCGAATCTGCCCCTCTCCTTGGGGCCAGAGCCTCGCTCGGCCGGAGCTGCGATTCACCGTCAGCCGATTCGTGCGGAATTGCCTACGCGGCCCCCGTTTCCCGCCACATTACAGCGCCGCCGCGGATATTCCGCGCTCCCTGACAGCATCATTATTCTCTGGGTATTTATCGTAGGCTAAACTCTCCACCCCCTACTGCCGTGGCGAAAGTGCGACAGAGGAGAAGGAGCTTCGTCGCCCCTCCGCAACGCCGCCATGTTCCGTTAGGAGCGGCTTTGTTTCGCGGCCGCAGATTCGCCTGCATCGCCCTGAGTCGTTCGGTCGCTTGGAGAGCTGCCGGCGGAGGCGGGAGCGCCCTTCCCCTCCCACCTTAAATCACCCAACGCTCAGGCCGAGCCTCCTGCCCGAGGGCTCTTTGGTTCCCTTTGTCGGGGAAGCCGGAAAGTGCGAAGAAAAAACCGCCGCTCGCCCCCCTCCAAAGCGCAGCTGCACTTTCGGATCAAGCGATTCGCCGCGAGGGGGCGCTCTGAGAGGAAAGGGGGAGACGCCTGAACTCTCTGGCGCGTCCTGAACACTGCAAATGTGCAGAGATGGGTGCTGTCATTATTGTGTAGCGAGCATATGAGAAGGGCTGGTTTTCCACCCATCCCTCTTGCGTCGAAAGTGCTGACAGTAACAAGAAGGGAGAGCCGGCAACACCGTCGCCATGGAGTATTGGGAGGGGCAAAGAAGGAGAATCAAAAGCCTCGCGAGATCTTGCGCGAGAGTCTCGCCCGAGTGGTCTGGCCCCGCCCCCGGTCCCTGTCGGCGGCGGCAGCGGCGGCAGCAGCGGGTTGTCACCCTCTTCCCTTCCCTCTCTTTCCTTTTCCCTCCCCCGTCACAGGTCGCGAGGGAAAGGCCTGAAGAGAGTCGGAGCGCGCGCGCACGAGGGAGACAGCGCGAGGCCGAGCCAGGGGAAGAGGAGGGGGGCCGCGCGGGCGCCCCCTGAGAGGGGGGAGGAGGAGCGGGCAGGAGCAGGTGACGCGAGAGCGGGGAGCGAGAGCGCCCCTCTGCCTGCCGGGCGGGGGCTACTGCATGGAAGCCGACGGGGCGCGGGGGGGGGGAGTGACGGAGGTGTGTGTCTTTTGGGAGGGGGTTAGCGCGTGAGTGCGCGCGAGAGCAGGGTGCATCGGGTGGGCGGGGCCGGGACACCTGATGGGAGGGAGCGGAGAAGCGTGAAGGGGGCAAATCTTGAGGGGGGGGGTGATTAAGAAAAGGGGGCAGAAACTGGACTGAGGAGAGGAAATGGGGTGCGTGGAAAATGAGCCCTGAGAAGAAGACGCTGTGGAAAGGATGTGGCAAGGGAGGGGGAGGACACTGACTGAGTGAAGGGAGAGGCCTCGGGAGGGTAGGAGGGAGGCCTCTTCCCCCTCCCCCAGGGTACCTGTTTGTGTGTCTTCTGCATGGGGAGGGAGGCAGAGCTGATATTCTCACACCCAAAAAGTGCAAGAGACTTTTGGGAAGGCTGAAGGAGGGCATAAGGGGATGGCAAGGAATCAGTGGTATAAGAAGGGGAGTTGGATCCTGTCTGCGGGTCGGGTTCTGTGGGGGACAAGGGATAATTTAGCAGCACTGAGAATTCCTGAAGGCCATTGGGGTATGTCTGTGGTTGAGTGGAAAAGTAGCATGTCCATAGGGAGCACTTATGGGGTCTGTTGGCTAAAGGGCAGAGTAGAAATAAAACAATGAATTGAAGGTGAAATGGGAAAAGAAAAAGAAGTCTGGCAGGGTGTGGGCATGGCTGAACCACAGGAGGGAGGTCTCCCAGCTTGGTTGGGTGGAAGAAGTGGAAGCTTAGGGCAAATAGATTTTCTGTAGAAGTGAGATTCCATGAACTTGACAAAGGGAACAAAAGGAGCTATGAATAAGCTAGGGATGTGTAGTGTGAGGGAGACCCCACAAGCATGGAAGCAATAATTGGGATGTGCTAGAAAGATGTAGAAGATTTGAAATATATAGTGTTGCCAGGGTGATAAGGCACTTAAAGGAGGAGTGGAACCTGGAAATAATCAACATTATAGTAGCAAGTGCTAAAGTTAGGACAAGGAATCTATACGAGTTCAAAGCAAAGCACGGGTAAGAACTTTGGGGAGTAAAGACCTATCCATCTCAATAGGATATAGGCTGGAGCCAGAATTCTCAGTGGGCAGGATTCTGGCAGGAAATCTATTGAGAGTGGAAGTTGCCACCAGGAGGGAGGAAGAAAGAAGTATCCATAAACTTGAGTTTGAGATTTAATTGGTAGGATTTGACCTCTGAGAGTACAGCTGGATAAGGGTTTTTTTGTGATTCTTCAGAATCTGAATTTGCAGCATTATATTTTATAATCAGAGGCATCTGAGTTCACATTGCTCCATTTTGTTTAATCACCAGATTATATTGTATACCTGTGGCATCAAGTTTCAAGGTGATAAATTCTTGCATAATCTCAGCTAACGTTTAATCTTAGAACAATATCTTTCTATATAGAGAGGAGAGATGTCAACAGGGGGCTGTCCTGGGTCCTGACTCCCAGGATCCTCTGTTCTAATAGACCCAGACCAATTTTTCCTTTCAGAGCTTTGTATGTAGCCCAGAAATTTTTGCAGTGCTATAGTTATGTTTTCTGTTAATAATTCAAATATGGATTCATCAATACACAGTTTAATGTGGGTGAAAATTATACATAAATACAATACATAGTTTTTCTCCTAATTGTGCTTGCTTTTTAACATTCACTTGCTCTTTTCCTAGTTTCTGAAATTTCGTGATTCACATTATGGACTGAACTAACCCCAGTCAGATTATATTGGGAAAGAAGAAAAAAAGAAGAGTTCTGTGTGAATACATTGCATCTTGCCAGTACGTTGAGTACAGAAGATATAATCCATAATAGGTACAATTTTATTCCTGCCTTTTGCTTTCTTACTATGCCTTTGTGTTGCCATTTGTACTAGATTAATACACCTAGCCTTATGAAGCTAGCAGCTGTACCGGCGGGGGGGGGGGGACGGGACCGGGGGGGGGACACAAAGGTATTGCTTAAAATCACAAGACTTTCCAGACTTGCATTGTTACTTAGGAGTACTTGGCTCAAGTAATTATTTAATTTTTATTCAGTGGAGGCAGAATATGAATGGGTAGAGAAAGGAGAGTGTTTATAAACTTATAGGTTCCAAACATTTGAAGAGGGAACATTTGTTTTGATCCAAACAAAAACAGGAGGGAGGAGCAAAGAGTCACATGGATGATGTGCCAAGATAGAATGCATTGAGATTATAGTAAGAATATATTCTAAGATTTCCTATTAATCAGAACAGTTGAACCATGGAACACTTTGACTTGGGAGCTTGTGGGCTTTGGTTCTTAGAAAAAGCTCTAAGAGAATAGTAGTCATACTAGGTTGTTTTGGGGGGGGGGTATTAGATTGGACATCGTTACTCCTACGTTTCTGTGAACGTAATCTATACACAACAAGAGGTTTAACATAGAACCATTATTTTTCTTTCCTTAGAATCTTTGCAGAGCAAATTTGTAGCAGTTTTTCTCCTTAAAATCACCAACCGCAACAAGACACACTCAACATTAAAATTGTGCATAATAAAATACTAAATTCTGAACCTTATATAAATTATGCAGATATAACAGACATGCATTGTTCAACCTATTTTGGATAATTCTGCAATTTTTTTCTGTTTAGCATAATTTCCTCTCTACTAATCATGAGAAGAATAAAATCTGACACTGACTATTGAACATTTTATTCTGATGCTTTGAGTTCTGAGATTATGGATTGCCCTCATTATTTCAAACATTTCTTCACAACGACAAGGACTAGAAACTTGCTTTACTAAATGAGAGGGAAAAAAGCTGAGATTCCTAAGAAACTGAATTATGTACCATATTTTATCTAATTTCTGCACTACTGTAGAATTGTGTCATACACATAGTCCTGCAAGAAAACTCTGTGGTTGTACTATCTCTAAGCTAGGAAGCCCTAATTGAGCAGACTCAACATGATTCACAGTGCTTTAAAAATGTAAAGAAAGTGGACAGTTGAATTTGTTC
The DNA here is from genome assembly GCA_029204185.1 of Lerista edwardsae. Classification (NCBI taxonomy): domain Eukaryota; kingdom Metazoa; phylum Chordata; class Lepidosauria; order Squamata; family Scincidae; genus Lerista; species Lerista edwardsae. The sequence continues at coordinate 541,389 of JAJKFI010000239.1, read as the reverse complement.
CTATAAGCCACTAAACCTTGTCCAATATAGTAGGTAGCACTAGGAGTGTTAAATGTATTCTGAAGATTTATACCAGTCTGGGGGAACTTCTTATCTATTTTCTGTTCTTAATGTTTAGCTTAATATTAAACCTTTGCACCTATCCCATGGGGGGAAGGTAGCAGTTATTCTGAGCATGATCCTTTCGGAATTTATTCAGACCCTTGTGATAAAGTCATTCTGTCGGGAGTAATTAACTTACTGTATGCTTCTGTCTGGTTCCATTTCCGTCCTTCTAGTGTAAATGAGTCAGAATGCATCAGGAAGGTGGGGGTGACTTCCAGTGGAGAAACTACAAACTCATTGTTGACCCTGTGCTCAAGCGGGCCCCACACAAGATCTACCGCTATGATGGGGTTCATTTCAGCAGCAATGTAAGTGGACAGAACTGGATTCTTATTTTGGATAGAGGTGGGGAGAAGAGAGAATTGGTTGATTCCTACTGAAGTGGGTAGAGTTGTCCCCCTCATCTTTTTAGCTGTAATCTTTATGGGTCTTTTCCACAGTCTTTGTCATGTGTTTTGTCCAGAATCTCAGCTTTTGTTCTGTGGGTGTACTGCAGCTTTGAGTTGAGAACAGTTGGGCTCTCTGTCCAACCCAAGAGAGTCCAGGCCTCAGTGGTTGGATGAGCCAGCCGTGCCCCTTATTGTCGTCAAGTCATCGCCTAGTCATTTCTTTATTGCTCCTGATGGTACCCCATTCCCAAATCGGGTTTTTTTTTTGTCTCAGTGTGTATCAAGGGCCCTCTTTGATATTTAAACCTAGAATTTTGAAAGTTGTGCTCAGCTCTAAGCAAGACTAAGGCTTTAAAATTTTGATTCTGACTTCCTGAAGAATTGAGACTGACATTTAGGAATTTGAAGTAAAATTTTCTATATTTTCTGAAAATTGAACATGTTAACATTAGGAAATGAAGTGAGCACACTTTGCGTGCTGGCAGTTACTGGGAACAGCAGATGTGAGCAGGGTTGAGGAGGCATATGACCTTTGAGACATCTGTGATGAATTGGGGCCTCTAGGAGGCTGCATGAAGGAACTGTGAATACGAGATGCTATGGGCAAGGGAAGCCTGACAATACTCTGAACTGTGAATTCGCTAGGTTTCTGCATCTTCTCATTGCAGGCTGTTCAGCCAACCACCTCTTTTTCTTGCAGTTTATTCCAGAGGGAGTTAAGCACGTGAAGGTCCCATTGGAATAATTAGGGTTTGAGCTGTTAAGATCCTTTTAGTTCAGTGGTTCTTAAGTGGGTTAACTTTCTCTGGATTGCACCTGTTCAACAGAGGTTGAATATAATTGTAGAAGCTGAAAGAATGTTTGTGGTTGTTTATTGCTTTTTTATTAACTACATTGGGTATTTAGTTAGGGCCCAGATTTTGCTAACATAACATTGAAGTTCCCTCCTGTTCTTAATTTGAAACTGTGATTAATTTCTCTGAAGAGATTTGCTTCAGTTTTGAAATTCTCTCATAAATGAGGAAAAGCCTTGTAGCAGTGGTACAGTTGTAAGATCATAATTTCCAATGTCTTGGTTTGCCTAGCCATGCTTGATTTAAATTGCTTCCCTTAAATGTTAAATTGCTTCCTTTAAATGTTAACCTGCTTGTGAAGTTACCTTTGCTCTGTTGCCTGTTGGTTACAAAATTATTTCTAGTCCCTGACTTGAATGGTTTTCTAATGTACTTCAAGACAGTTTCCTTTGCTTAGAAGCAAGTTCCACTGAAAACGATCTACTTATTTCCATGTAGTGTTTTTAGAATCAGGGTCTTAAAGCAGCAACATTATGCCCATTTCAAAGAAAGAGAACTGAGGTTGGAAAGCGATCCTAACAATCGTATCCCCCCAAAAATCTGGAATACATCTCTTTCAAATCTCCTTTGCTGTTTTTGAATAAATATCTAAATCAGTGTTATTCAAACTGTGGGTCGGGACCCACTTGGTGGGTCGCAACTTGATGTCAGGTGGGTCACAGAAAGCTGGGAGCAGCCATCTTGGAAACTGCAGACCTGACTCTTGTCATACTCCTTTTGTGGGTGTTAACAGTTTGAATTTTCAAGTGAGGTTTTTTTTTTCAAGTTTGCTTTTAGTTCAGTGCTTTTGAGTAATATTTTGTCCTAATTTTGCTTTCTGTCAGGGATGTTTCATAGTTGTACAATTGTTGCAGTCCAAGAATGCCAATTTGCATTTCAGGAGTGTCATTTTATTATGTTACAATGATAGCACTTCCTGCTTGATGATGTCACTTCCTACCACAACATCACTTCCAGGTTAATAACATCCCTTCCGGTGGGTCCCAACACAAATGCCATTCTAAAAAGTGGGTCCCAATTTGAATAAAAAAGTTTGAATACCACTGATGTAAATATAAATCCATTTCAAATCATCCTTGCTATTTTTAAATATTTACTAAAATACTAAGCCTGCTCATAAGCACACGTATCAGAAGTAAATCCCATTCACCTCTGAGTAGCCACATTTACAGTTATGCTATACATAATTCTGTATAAAGAAAATATTTACTTCACTTGTTTTGCATGTGTCTTCATTTTTCTAAAAAAAGGATTGTTTTAGGATCCTAACCCTTCTGGATAAAGCAGGATATAAATCTTGATCAATACACTTTCCCTCACCCCTTCCTTTCCTAAATTCTTGGTGCCAGTTTGACACAACCTGCCACAAATTACTTTGTGCATAATCCAGAACATTTTGTGGATTTTGTGCATAATCCAGAACATTTCTTCTTTCAACACTGCGAGCAAGATGTTTCATTTCTGTGGCTCCTCCCTCCTTGAAATGTATTATCTCTGCAGCCAAAAGAGGAGCTATGTCTTTCTTCTTTCATGGCTTGGCAGCATTCGACATACTTAGTTTCACTTTCTTGCGGCATGCAAAGCAACTTTCCTTCTACATATTACTTTGTTTGGGTGTTCTCCCAAGCAACAGTAGTGGTGTTGACAAAGGGTAGCTTCAAAGCTGTGAGTGGCAGGTGGAGGAGAGAGAGGTCACATAGGAAATTGCCTTCTGCTAAGTTGCACCATTGGTTCATCTATTTCAGTGTTGATTTCTCTATGGCAGTGACTCTCCAGGATTTCAGATGGGGTCGCTCCCAGCAGGATCAGTATATGACAGGATTGATCATGGGACCTTTTCCATGCAAAACATGTACTAATCCACTGAACTAAAACCACATTGCCAAGAAAAGATGCTGTGGTTGAAAATATTGGACTGTATTATTTTCTGTCAAAAAAGTGGTAATCAATGGCAGGTTCATCCCTAAAAACCCACTCAGTAAAGAGAATAGTAACTGTTATAGTTCTTAGACCCACTGTTGCCCATATAATAATTTTCCCTATCTGACATCTTTTTTTTCTTTTTTATATTGGAAGACTGTTTCACCTATCTTTGCAGAAGTTACTTCCAAGTAGTTTATTTGTGGCATAATTTGGCTTGCTTGGAAATGAAGATGGCTGCAATGGCCACAGTCTCAAAGTCCATTTAGTTATTTATGTACTCAAATTTTAGACTGATTTTTCCAAGAGATTAAAGCAATTTCCAAACATTGATGAAAACAGGAATTACAAGTACATATTTAAAATGATATCTAAAAGGGCTAAAATAGTAGCATTAAAAGAGTTGTGAAGATGCTGCTGAATAATAGTGCTTTTAACTTCTTTCTAAAAATTGAAGCGTGGGAACTGCAAGTCTTTCTGGGAAGTGGGCCACCACTGAGAAAGCCCTGTCTCTCATCCCCAACAACTGAATCTCTGTAAATACCAGGCCAAAGATCAAGGCCTTCAATGAAGATCTTAATTAAAGGCAAATGTAATTCATTTGAATTGGGCTCAGAAGTAAATGGTGCAAAATAGGTGCTGTACACTGCCATCAATGTGCCCCTGCCTGTAATTGTTTGACAGTGTTCTAGACACTGACCAGGAAAGTTTCCGTTTGTCCACTCAAAGGGTCAGCATTTTCTACTCATAGCACATCTGTCTTATTTGTATTCAGCTTCAGTTTGTCCATCTCAGCTCCATCTTGGCATCAGTACAGGGTTTAGGATACTTCAGCCTAGATCTCCAGATGCCCTTGCCCAGTGATTTCATGTAAATGTTGAGAACCATGGCAGACAAGATATGCATATTTGGCTGTTGCCGTTACCAAGAGTTTTTATAATACTTCCAATTTGCAAGCATTGGGCTGTCTTAACTTTCATAAGTACTCTGTGACAGTAAGTCACTATAGGTCCTGTTACGTAGATGTGGAACTGGGACTGATTCACCCAAGATGCTGCAGTGAATCTGTGGCACAGGTGGGACCTCCGTTAATTCGGATTCAAGTCCTGCTCTCTGTCCATTGTTTCACACTGGCTTTCATAGTTTTATTCAAGAGGAACATGCAGAATAGCTCACTCACATGGCCTGCATGCAGACTAGCCTTCTGCTTATACCTGGGAATGGCGTAAAAAGAACAGCTTGACTGCTCACATAAGCTACTATTAAGGAAGATTGACACTGGTGCTCACACTGGTGCTTAGTGCAGAAGAGCAACTCTCCTGTTTCAATTACAAATTGCTACTACATAAAAAAGGCTCATTAGTAATATAGTCACTAATTAACAAGTGTGCTAAATGCACAATATTTTCTGTACATTATTTTTTAAAGTTGTTTTTCTAAATCTTAGCCTTTATTTTTTCATGTTTTGATTTCTTGTGTTATATTTTCCTTTATTCCATTCAGCCTTTCAGTTGATGTTTTCACCCTTCATCCCAGATCTGGGGTTCTCATTGAACTCCATTTAATCCAAAATTAGAGTGCTTGAACTGACCATTTAGTTTGGGTGTGATACTTCTATGTTCAAGTGACAGTGTGGACAGTTCTAACTTTTAGAGAGATATCTGTGTTAGTCTAGTCTGCAAATACAATAAAGAATCTTGTCTCATCTTAAAGACTAACATCTTAAAGACCCATTTATTTCAGCAGAAGTGTTTATGAGTGGTGGTCCACTTTACGAGACACATGAAGTGGAAGAGATTCATGCTGTGTGATCTGTATTGTTATACACTTGGTTTTCCCTCCACGCATTCTTTGAGAACTCAGGAGATGGTAATCTAGACTTTGGAAGTTTTGGAGAGAAAACCAAGGAGTGTTGACTTCTAGCATTTTGGTTTTCCAAAAATGTTTTGAATTGTCATTGTTAAGTGACACTGTCACTCTTGTTCTTCAGGACTCTGGCCATGCCCCTGTGGGTGATTTGCGAGATCCCAGGCGGAGAATTTGGTCCAAAAACAGGGATCTTTCCCTCCCTGTTCCAAAGTTTAAGGTAGGCTACACTCACCTGATTGTGTATCCTTCTCCAGTTCTGTAAGTTTCCAATCTCCACGTTCATTAGCACTTGTCTGTATTACAGTTGCCTCACTTGGAAGCCCAGGAGTGGGTCAGTTGTGTAAAAGTGTCATTGGCTGTTATGGCAAATACATTGATTGACTAAAGTTTACCCTCAGAATTTCCCCTGAGGTTTTCCTGAGTTTCCTAAAGTGTTTCCACAACAGGGAATGGCTAAGGAGAGGGCAGGAAAGATTGAAAAGTGGTACAGGTTGCTGGGAGCTGTTATATACAGGGAATTCAAGTTCCTCTAGGGAGTTAAGGCAAAGGCGTTTTGCCCCAATTATCTGGTTTGATCTTGGGCTAAGAAATAGCATTTCTTAGAGGTTCCCACATCCCATCTTAGGAGCAGAAATTCCTATGGAAGGGAATGTTAGAGGACAGGGAAGAGGTAAGTGATCTTATGGGGAAAGATTAAGGCAGGGTGTATGAAGTTCTTGTTATTGCTGCTGTTTTTCCTTTGAATATGGTGAGGTGAAACTTTGGGTGATAAATGTGTAGGTGGAAAGTAAAAAACTGAACCATATTCATTTAAAAAAGGGCTCTAAGAGAAATTTCCAAAGAAAAATCCAGAATGCGCCTTCAGCATAAAAATTGCAAATCAAGTTAATATTTAATATACTCTGGGTTACTTGCTGTGGACCTAGAGTTTGGATTTATATGAAAATGAAAATTTTTGGAAGTTACTAGGATGGGAGTAGAAAAACAACAAGGTGTTCTTGAGAGAAGTCTGATCTGTCAGGGACGAGTAGCATGGAATACAAGGGTTAGGGATCTGGACAAGGCTGGTAGAAGCTTTACTCTGCTTTTGTGATTTCTGAACTCTGTTGCTGCTATCATATTTCCAAGATTTTCCTCATTACCAAGAAAGCTAGATGCTTTTTGTTTATTATTGGGGTGCATGTGTGTGGTAGCACCCCCCCCCCCATGACCTCCTCCTGTCTTTGTTGCAGCTGGATGAATTCTATGTGGGCCAGATCCCTCTGAAGGAGGTGACCTTTGCCCGGCTCAATGACAACATCAAGGAGCCCTTCCTAGCTGAGATGTGTAAGAAGTATGGAGATATTGAAGAAATTGAGATTCTCTATAATCCCAAGAACCGCAAACATCTGGGCCTGGCCAAGGTCCTCTTCACCAGCACAAGGGGAGCCAAGGAAACAGTCAAGAACCTCCACAACACTTCGGTTATGGGCAACATCATTCATGCCCAGCTTGACATTAAAGGTGGGTCTTGTTCTCTATGAGTCATCCTAGTGCAGTCTTGCTCCCTCTCTTTCCACCCTATTTCAAAGATGTCTGATGTCTCCTTATAAGCATCTCTCTCCCTGCCTGTTGTAGGTCAGCAACGAATGAAGTACTATGATCTGATAGTGAATGGCTGTTATACACCCCAGACTGTCCCCACTGGGGGCAAAACACCAAATGAGAAGTTCCCGGCAGATTTAGTAAGTGGCTCCTAATCTGTCAAGACTGAACTATCAGAAGTTGTGGGAATGGGGCTTTTACACAGTGCGTCTGCTCTTGGTACACTGTATAAGGCAGTGATGGTGAACCTTTTGGGCTCAGTGTGTCAAAACTTAGGAAAATGCTTTACTTGACTCTGCTGGTGTGTCAACCCTCCCCCCCCCCCCCAAACAAAAGAGAAACAATTCTTTATATTCATTTATTTAAACAAAAATACAGTCTAATCATGTATGGTGTTATGTATTATATACAGAAGCACTAAATAATTACAAAAATGAAAAATGAGTAAAACAAACTCGGTTTTTGTCAGGCTGTGGTGAGTGCTGGTGTGTCACCCCAAATGTTGTGATGCGTCATATCAGCTTTGACATGTGTGTCATAGGTTCGCCATCACTGGTAGAAGGTGATTGGGAGTGGGTGATTGGCTTTTGGGAAGATATTTTGGTTCCTTTTCAGTTCTGTAATGTGGGCCTAGTAGAGTTAGTAAAAGGCTTGGGAGCCATTAGTTCTGCAAGAGGACAAGGGTCAAGGAGCCAGAGGTGAAAGATGTAGTCAGACATCGGCTTGTGGTCATATACCAGATTAGGTGAGTGGAGAGCCAGAGGCATGGTTGAGAACAGGCTTTAATTGTTAGGTTCTGAGTCCAGTGTGCTCAGATGAGTTGCTCAGACTAAGGACTGACTCTTGGAACAATTGTTATATAGGACCAACCAGACCCCTATCAGTTCCTTGGGTCACCTGGACTGAAAAGTAGCAATACTGGTTTCCATAAGGGTGGTGCAGCAGAGTCCAGTTAACTGTCTTTGCTAAGAAGCTCACTTGGTGATGCAGGGAGCAGGGACAGAGTCTGTGGTCTGAGACCTCTGGTATCTTAGGAGGACTTTCTAACAGATGGTTCATTTGTTAGGCTCCCACCACCTGCTATTGTTGAGGTCTGAAGTGGAATTTCCAGTCAAACACTTGCCCACTTAATGTATCAGAGTAACATAGCCAAAAGACAGTGGCCTAATCATGCTCCTTTGTTATCAATTAGGGGGTGTTATTAAATGAATGGTACTCACTTGAGATGTGGGCACAGTCTAGGCAAGTTGGGCTGAACTTCTCTGGAACCTTCCCGTTCTGTATTTCAATTGCAGGTGAAGAATTGCTATATGAGGATTGAGCTGCTCTGTTCTCTTTTTTACAGTCAGAGTCCCGAAGGCGCCACTCTACGGATTCCTCCTACCCTGTTAATACAATGCCTTCAACACCTGGCAATGGCACACCCTGTTCTCAGGACACTCCCTACTCCAGTGGCCGGCAAGACACACCTTCTTCTTATGGCCAGTATACCCCACAGTCGTCCCAGGGGACTCCGTATACCCCCCGTGGAGGGACGCCCTATTCCCAGGATTCTGCCTATTCCAGCAGGTAGGTGGGCCTTGCCCTATGCCGTGGGAAGGTGACTTCAGAGGGGCTGAGCCCTTGAGCTACTTTCAGGGATGTGAGAGTAGGTACTGATGAAGGTTCTTCTTCCTCTTCTCCAAGGCAAGGGACGCCAGGATATTCTAGCTATCAGCCTGAGTCAACATCGTACAAATCCCGCCGGCATGAGAACAGCTTTTCTGACTCGTACTCCCGCCGACATTATTCTTCCTCATCGTCCTCATCGTCTTCATCTTCCTCATCTTCCTCCTCCCACTACCGTAGCAACGACCATCACTACCCACCTTACAGTCAACAATTTGATGGTGGCAGCAACAGCGCCGCCGCCACCGCCAGCAGCAGTCGATACCAGCGCCACTCATCCACCTCAGAAGGGCGCTCCTCTTCTTCCTCCTCTCACCGTTCCCACCAGAGAGAGGACTCTGGCTTCCATTCCCGACATAGAGAGCGCTCCCAGCGGGAGGATGCTACTCCTTCCTCCTCCTCCTCCTCCTCCTCTTCTTCCACTGCCACCGTTGTCACCACCACCACCACCACTACCACCACCTCCTCCTCTTTACCTGTGGCCACAGTGTCAGATAGTGCTCAATTCCAGAACAGTCACAGTTTTGCTCAGCAGAGTGCCGAGCATTTCCCAGCACCCAGTGCTCTCTATCCATCTTACACAGTCACTCCGGAACCCTTCTCCCTGCCTACTGAGCCCCATGCTGTGGACCAGGACTACCGACTGCTCCCCACGGCTGAGACGTTTGCTGCCAACTCCCTTCCTCCCACAGAATTTCTTGCTCAGGAAATTAAAGAGAACATCAGCCCAGCGGTGGCAACAGCTCTCGGGGCTGATGACGGGTCCCGATCTCCTGCCATGCAGGCCTCGCCAGCCCGCACTGGCTCCCCAGCACCTGAAACTACCAATGAGAGTGTCCCTTTTGCTCAGCACAGCAGTTTGGACTCCCGCATAGAGATGCTGCTAAAGGAGCAGAGGTCCAAGTTCTCGTTCCTCAACTTGGACACAGAAGAGGAAGAGGACGAGAAGGGAGGGGCCAAGGGGGTGGAGACTCATGGGCCCTGCACTCCACCACCACCCCTCCCAGCCAGTTTTGAAGATGTTGTGCCGGCACTGGATCTGGGATTAGGAGCCGAGTCCCCCAAAGCCAATGGACAAGATAGAGTAAGACCAGGAATCTCAATGAACCTTTTAAGAAGTCTCAAATTTCTAATTAGAAAACATTCATGCAAGTTGCGTAAACGTATTTTGCATGTCTGTAATAAAGGTGTCCTTTTGGTGCTCTTGAAGATGTTTTGAATAATACTTGGAAATTTTAAACAGGGCAGGAAATGGCATAATGTCAGGAATACAGAGATGAAGGACCATGGGCAGAGGCAGACTGAAATAATTCTAACTTCCTCGTTGTAAGAATCAGTACACATTTTGTGTCATGATTCCCATCTTAGCAAACGATGATTCCTGCTTTTAACACGGTTGTGCCTAACCCTGGGGGCTAGGATGTTGTTTTTAAGGGGAAAATAGTCTCAGCAGTCCACTGATGAGGCCTAGTTCTGCATTTTTTATTGCAGATGGTTGCGGATATTTATTGAATTAATTATATGATAGGGTTGTATTAGTATTTTGTGTATTTTGGAAAATGAGAGACGTTCAAAGTTGAGAATCAGGTCACTCTTGTGTGGTGAACAGTTGAGTCTGTGGCAAATCTTGTGTGTGCCTTATAGGGTTTTTTAACCCAGTTCTTTACTTGTGTCTGAAGATGGGAATAACCAAGTTTTAATACGTGAATGGGACAGGTGAGAAGACTCTTTGAAGTGAGGATAGCATTTGTTGGGCTGGAGAAGGTGGTTGTTGGGATGGTGCTCAGGGAAGCAGGTGACTATTTTGCAAAAGCTGGGCAATTTAACTCTCTCTTCCCTCCCTAATCAGGCATCTCAACAGTCGTCAGGTGAAGACATGGAAATTTCTGAGGATGAAGCAGAGGTCGAACCCCCAGCCTCTGTGGCAGGAGTATCTGAACCTCATTTTTCTGTGATGCCATCAGCTTTGGGGCATTTGCCTTTGGGCGTGTCCTCCTTTACACCCCACCATCGACCAGAGCCTCCGCCCCCTCCCCCTTCCTATCCTTTGCAGCCTCTTATGTCTGTCTCCCTCCCGCATCTCACCGGCAAAACTCATTCGCTGGCAAACTATGGCCAGGTTGGACCACGGCTCACTCACCGCTTGTCAGACTTCAGGGGACGGGCAGGTATGGTGGGTGGGGGCCGAGGCGCACCCCACATCTATGACTTTGTCAACTCCATGGAGTTGATGAACCGGCTGGGAAACCAGTGGGGAGGGATGCCCATGTCCTTCCAGATGCAGACCCAGATGCTGAGCCGCCTGCAGCAGCTACGCCAGAGCAAAGGCCAGTTTGAGGACCCCTTTGCTTACCACCGGGAGGCGGCAGCTTTCTGTGGCCGGCCCCTCTATGGCCATGGCTATCTACTGGATCAGAGCGGTCGCCACTTTCCGAGGGACCAGCTGTTCATGCAGCCGTCGTCAGTGGTGGGTGCCACCGAGCAGCAACATTCTTCTGAGCAGCCGCCTCTGCCGCCCCCACAGCGCCTCCTTGATTTCCGGGCATCCCCGTGGGGCTACCAGGAGGAAGTGATTCCACCCCCACCTCTCCCCAAGGACCCACATGCCTCTGTAGTGGACAGCGTCCTTGCAACACTCATGCAGGAGATGAAGAGCATCATGCAGCGTGACCTCAATCGCAAGATGGTGGAGAATGTGGCTTTCAACACGTTTGACAAGTGGTGGGGGCGCAAGGAAGAGAAGGCCAAGGTGATGGGGGGCAGGGAGGCACAGTGCCAGCGTGCCCAGTATGGGGAGGGAATGTGGTTGGTGTCTAGTATGTTTGCATCTTGACATACCTGCATCTTAATCCAGACTTGAAACTTGAATAGATGGAGCAGAGCTGTGAGACCTGCCCTGTAGCAGTTGATGAAATGCTTTAGTATATTGATGGCAAAAGACTGGAGTGTCTGTTTTCTCAAAATGGGCAGGGGGTGTAGGTTGCCAGAGGTGGGCTTCAACAGATCTGCATGTCTTTGTAAAGGTATACTATACAGTTGAGGCCAGTACATAGGGATTGCAGCCATTGGAATAAAAGCTTCTGAGTGCTAGAAGTTTGTTCCTCCCGAATGTTAAGCCTCGACTCCTCCCTTTTTCCTCAAACACTGTCGCTAATGTCAAGGTCACATTCTCTGCAGCCTTTCCAGAGTACTGTTAAACAGCCAGCCAAGGAGGAGGAGAAGGACAAAACCAAACTGAAGGATCCTGCTTTGCTCTCCCTCGTTGATTGGGCTAAGAGTGGTGGTACCGGTGGCCTGGAGGGGTTTGGCTTTGGGACTGGCTTTCGAGGAGTTCTCGGGCTCCCATCCTTCAAGGTGTGTGTTGGGTTGACCTAAGTGCTCTTAGGTTGACTGTGATTTCGCTTTTAATCTTTTAAGTGTGGAATGTTGCTTTGTTTAGAAGGTCACGGGTGGGAGAGAGGCCTCGTTTTTTATTTAGTAGGGCACTGTTTTGAATGCTGCCTTGAATATCACTTCTGACCTGAATATCTGCTGCTCCTCTGGTTGCAGGTGAAAAGGAAAGAACCATCTGAAATCTCAGAAGACAGTGATGTGAAACAGCCTCGGCCTTCCGCTACCGAAGAGGATGAAGAGGGTAAGATGCTTTACTCTCCTCCCATCCCCCACATTCTGTAATTTTTTTAATCAGCTAAGACACCCAGTCTTTAAGAACATAAGAGCCCCACTGGATCAGGCCAAAGGCTCATCTAGTCCAGCTTCCTGTATCTCACAGTGGCCCACCAGGTTGCCTAAGGGAGTTCAGTAGACAACCAGATGCTTGCATCCTGTTGCCTCTCCCTTGCACCTGGCATTCTGAAGTAGCCTACTATTAATGTAAGGAGGTTGCCCAACCCATCGTGGCCTATAGCCCATGATGGACTTTTCCTCCAGAAATCCATCCAGTCCCCTTTTAAAGGCATCTAGGCCAGATGCCATCAGCACCTCCTGTGGCAAGGAGTTCCATAGCTTAATTACTTGCTGGGTAAAAAAGTATTTTTATCTGTTTTAACCCTCCCAACACTCAGTTTCAGTGGATGCCCCCTGGTTCTGGTATTGTGAGAGAGGGAAAACAACATCCCTCTATTGACTCTATCCCTTTTGTGCATAATTTTATATGTCTCAATCATGTCTCTCCTCAGGCGCCTTTGTTCCAGACTGAAGAGCCCCAAATGCTGCAGTCTTCCTTCATAAGGGAGGTGCCCCAGCCCCGTAATCATTTTTGTCACTCTCTTCTGCACCTTTTCCAGCTCCACTATGTCTTTTTTGAGATGTGGTGACCAGAACAGTACGCAAGACTCTAGATGTGGCCTTACCATTGATTTGTACAATGGTATAATAATTTTGGCTGTTTTAATTTCAACCCCTTTTTAATTACCCCAAGCATGGAATTGGCCCTCTTAATTGCTGCCGCACACTGAGTCGACACCTTCATTGAGTTGTCCACCAGCACCCCAAGATCTCTCTCCTGAGCTGTCACAAACAGCTCAGAACCCATAAGCCTATAGGTGAAGTTTTGATTTTTGGCCCCAATGTGCATCACTTTACATTTGTCTGCATTGAAACGCATCTGCCATTTTGCTGCCCATTCCCCCAACTTGGAGAGTTGTTTTTAATGAACTCCATCTTTTCCTTTCCTTGCAGATAAGGAATCCTCACAGGTACCTAAGACGTCCAAGCGAGACGATGAGCGGATCAAAGGTCCAGGCAAGCGACGGAAACTTTTCTGCCTGGATAGCGAAGGGGAGGAGGCATCTGAGGACTCATCCTCGGAGAAGGTGAGAGGCGCTCCAGTATGGTGGTTCTTGCAGCATTAGGACCATCTGTTTCCCACTGAGTCATGGACCAGAACCCTGTCTAGGTTAACCTCTGCCTTTCAGTTCTGTTTCCCATGCAGATCCAACTGGGAAAGTTATGTTAGGGAGCACACCAAGGAGGTCTCTGATGTAAAATGCTGAGAGAGGCTTGACCTTGCAGTCCCCCTTTGCTGGCTGTGTCACTCGCTGAGCCCTGACAAGGAGCTTCACCCCTTCTTTTCTACCGCTGTCTTAAACGGCCACCTTTTGCTATACTCCTCAATGTAAGCCTCCTCTCTGTGTCTTATCAGCGAACCCAGAGTGCTGCTGCTTTTGCCTGTCCATGTTCTGGGCATATTGGCCTGGTTGGCCATCATTGCTGCTGGGAATTCACAGCTTTCCTCACAGCTGTCTTTTGCTTCCTACCAGTCTTCTTCAGCAGTGGGAGGGGAAGTCCTTTTCATGGGCTCCTGTGGTCAAAATGCTCCCACAGGTTTGAATTCCTTTCCTGGAGCTGATTCTCCTGCCCTCTTTCAAACGCACTATATAGAGTGTTTGAAAGAGGGCAGGAGAATCAGCTCTAGGAAAGGAATTCAAACCTGTGGGTTTCAAGTCCGCTGGCCAGTCTTTCATCAGGTGTACTCTTGCCCCAATATTGGGCTTGTTTAAAGTTTCTCAAAGGCTGAATTGCTCTACATCTGTCTTCACAGGAAGAAGAGGAGGAGGAGGAAGAGCAGCAGAGGGAAGAAGAGGAAGAAGGTTCCAGGACGCGCCGTGCAAAAGGTGCAGAATCCGAAGGCATTTTCTAGCTGTCAGTGAGGTGCAGGGGAGTGGCAACAGGACGCAGGCATCTTGTTGTCTCGTGTGCTCCCTGAGGCATCTGGTGGGCCACTGTGAGATACAGGAAGCTGGACTAGATGCGCCTTTGGCCTGATCCAGCAGGGCTCTTCTTATGTTCTTACAAGTTCAGTAGCTGGTGTCACTCAGAATTGATACAAGTGTCAATAGTACTCATGCTATCCTCGATCACAGCTTATGTAGAAGTCAAAATTGCTCTGCTCTGGAGTTAGTCAGTGAATAATTCTGTTGCCTGTGCCACAGAGTGGGCTGTACTGTGATATTTGGCAGAGTGGTTGTGCCTTTATAGCCAGGATTTATATATATAGCCTCAAAATTACATCATTTTATTTTGCATAATTTTGCCTTTTTCATCTCCAGGAATCTTGAGGCTAGGACCATATTCTGCACTTTGCAGGTGCAGTTTGTGGCACGTGCACAACCCTCACTGTAGTTCTTTCCCCTTTTCCTGGGTCCAGATGGAGGGGAGAGTGACGGTTCCTCCAAGTATTCTCTTTATGAAGAGTCTGAAGAAAGTGACAGCACGTCTGACTCGGAGAGCAGCTCTTCCTCTTCGTCTTCCTTGTCATCATCGTCTTCTGATGAGGAAGAGGCTGAGAGCATGGACGAAATGGATGAGTCTGCCACGGACAGGTGCCCTACAGAGCCAGTGAGAGCTACAGAAGATAGAGTGCGGCAGATGGACGTCGAACTGGGCAAGAAGTCGGAAGCCAGTGTGATCCAGGGTGAGACGCACCATCTTGCATTGTCCCTGTACACGGCATATTGGAGGGTGGGAGCGTAGGAAAGAGTGGGGACATCTGGACATGTCACAGTTCTGGGACTTTGGAAGCGGAGGTATAGAGCTCTTGTGTTTCCATTTGTTATGGAGGCTAGCAAAGCACTGGTTGAAGGACGTGCTACTCTGGTTAGGGTTGTCATTGATTAAAAAATTGTTGTCCAAGCTTGAGGCAGGCTACAGTTCAAAACACACATTAGGAGTATGGATTTTAGGAGGACTTGCTTCTGAGTAAATTATTCTGTCCGTATTTTCACCTTCCTTCTCACTTTTGCTTACCTGCTGCTCCCGTTCATTTGAGCTCGGGGACCTCAGTATGAGTATGGGAGTTTTCCATGTTTTTCTCTTGAGCTTGAGGCCATTGTCTGATTAATACAGGACCCCTATCAGTCCACAAAACCTAGAATTGCATGCCTGCTGTATCTGAAAAATAAGAGTGATTGAAGTTATTGTGGATATGCAATCAATCTAATTAGAATATGGCCTGACCCTTCTCTCTGATGGAATAATGATCTTTTGTTTAAAATAGAGAAATACTGAGAATTCTGGAAGTGTTTAAATGCACGTAAAGCTTTAAGTCACCTTATGCTTACGTTGTCTCTTTTTAACAGGATCGATGTATACAATGTAACGTTTGTTGACATGTCTTTTTCTTACATTCTTCTTTGTGGTGTCTGTGCAGGCTCATAGTGGAATTCTGCACATGCACAGAGAACCTTACCGAGCTTTTTTGAGCTTTTTCCCCTTGTTTTTGGTGAGGACCACATTTATCAAGTTCAGCTCTTCCTAACGTTTCACCCTCAGCTATGAGGGCATTGTCAAAGCATTGAAATAACATTTGAAGTGCTGAAACCATTAGGAGCAAAGTTGCAGGGGCTCCACTAAAGTACAGACGGTAAGACTAAAACACACATTCTCCAGCCTAAGCCTGGACAATTCAAGTTAAAATCTGACACTTGAGGGGTTATTTCAGTCCTTTGACAATGCCCTTCATAGTTAAGGGCAAAAGGTTTCAAAACCACAAAGTGAAAGAGTAAAAACAGCTATTTTTAATGATGTGATCTTCCTTCAGAAAATTTTCAGACACTTCTAAAAAAAATTAAAGTGAAAAGAAACAATAAGCTCCAATGCGCTCAATACAACCAAACTCTTCAGCATCCAGTATCACACTAACACTCCTTCTAATCTCACTGCCTACAACACAACCATACTTGCCAGAATTGCATGATTGCAAGCCACACCCTCTAAAATTAACATGGTCATCACTGGCTTGTACAATTACTGATTCTCCAATTCCTCTGTAATTGTTGCTGATCCGAAATTTCCTTAATCCCTAACTCAAATCTAGCATTACAATTAACATTTCAGTATATTTATTCACCATGCAAATTAAATATGTGTGTTCATCCAGTGGACTATCAGTTTGTACCTGGTAAATAATTATAAAGCTTGAAAAATTTTTATTTACTATTTATATTAATTGTGATGCAAAACTAATATATAAGCCAACATACTAATAGCCAGCATATTTCTATGAGCCACACACTGGGACAGAGAAGCATTTTTTGATTTATTTTGCTATGTAAACCACTTTATGAATGAAGTTTTGTTGAAAAAGAGGTACAATGGGCCCTTGGTATTGGCATAGATCCATTCCAGGCCCCCCACAAATACTGAAATCCATTATAATTAAATTGGGCGTGGGGGTGGGATTTGAACTGCTCTCAAAGCATATGGTGTGCATGGGACTGTGCCCCCCTCCCCATTTGAGAGTAGGGTCAGAACTCTTGACAGACACTCCAGAAGCTTTTGAGGTCAGCTCTGCAAGTGTGCAGAACTCCACTGCCTGTATCTGCATAGGTGACCATCTAAAGAACCACCATTACAGATAAGCAACCTGTCCTTTTTGTGTTTTGACTATAAAATATTTTCTGAACAGGAGGTCCAGAGAGATTCACCCAGTCAGAAGGTCTGTGGTTAATGAGTGTATAAATGCTTATTCTCTATTGTATGTAGGGTAATAGAAATCACAAGTAACACTAGCAAAAGGTTATCAGATTTTGTAAACAGTGGAATAGAATGTCTGATATGAATGAAGGGTGTTGCAGAGCCTTCTCCTCTCCTAGACTTTTTATTTGCTTAGTCTTTTTATCTAGTTCTTAACTGAATTCTTAGGCTGGAAATTTTATCTGCATTTTATCTGGTAAATTTTATCTACCTTTCTTGTACCTTTCTAATTGCATTTAACCTTTTTTTTTAGTGTTTGTCACTCATTTTGGTTGAAACACAAGTTTTGGTTGAAGGAGTGCTAATTAATAACTCCAAATAATAGGGACAAAGCTGATGTCCTGAATGCATTGAAGATAAGCAAATGAAAGAAAATTGTGTCTTAAGATTTTTAACCTCTCCTTGTCTGAGTTGCTTAGAGACTGGAGCAGGAGACAGGTTCTGTTGAGGTACAGCAGCTTCTGGTACAGAGGTTCTGTTGAGTACCTGCAGCAGGGGGTGTGGGATTTACAGTCTGCTTGCCTGCCATTGTATCAAGGCAGGGTTTTAAGATCATAGCTGAAGAACCCTACGTGCATCTAAGATCTCATTTATCTCCCTCACTCAGGCCATGTGGTAGAGGAGAAGCCTGCTCACCTGGAGAGCACACCAGCTCCATTGCCAGAGGAGAAGGACATTGGAATAGCACCCAGGCTTGAAGAGCGGTCTTCGTCTCCCATCCCGCTCCTACCACCCCCCAAGAAACGCCGGAAAACAGTCTCCTTCTCAGCCCTTGGTGAGGATGAGGAGACCAAGGGGGCTTTGGAGAAGCCACCTGAGTTGGCGTCCCCATCTCTCCTGCCCCCACCCCCTCCTCCTCTTCCCCCCACAGAGGAAGCACAACCCCCATTAGTGCCTGTGGAACCCACGTTACAGCCCCAAGTGTCCTTAACCTCACATGCCCCAACTCCAGTTGCCTGTTCCCTGCTCCCTGCAACGCCCCCTGTCAAGCCAGCGGTTGCCGTGACACGCAAGCGGGAGCCCCCCAAAGCCAGCCAAAGAACAATCAGCAACCTGCCGGCCGACCACGCCTCCCTTGTGAAATGTTGGTCCGATGAGCCGCTGCCAGCTGGCCGGTCCCGGAGCCGCTCGCGCTCCCGGTACTCGGAACCCCCACGAGCACCGCAACCCCAAGAAGAAGACAGACTACGAATACGTGAGCAAATGGGTGCGTCCTCCCTCCTGGAGCTGGCAAATCAACCTGACCTGGCTGTGCTGGCAGACGTGGCTCTCAAGATGCCTGCTGGTGCAGGTAGTGAAGACTCGGAGGAAACGGAGACTTCGGATGAGGCGGAGGAGCCCAAGGCCACGCCTCTCCCTTCCGTGCTGTCCCTCGAGGCCAGCAGCATTCTGCAGGAGCACAACTACGCCATGGCTTTCCGGGCAGTTCCGGTGAGTGCTCCCCGCAAGTCCAACGATGCGGTGTTGCTGGGCTCTGCTGATCTGTTGCAGGTAGATTTGTATAGTGAGCACATTGGCGAAGTCCTGGAGGCTCCAGAGGAGGTGGTGGCAGATGCCAGCGAGGTCAAAGCGGAACCAGATGTGGGAGACCTTGTGGTGCTGCCCACGCCACCTCCCCCCTCTTTGGAGAAGCCCAAGGCAGCCGTGCCTGAGGTCAAGAAACATACCCCCTGGGTCAAGGAGCCAGCCGTAAAACAGCCAGGGTCATTGCCCTTTGGGCCTGAGGATTTGTTCCCATCAGAGAGTGAGGAGGATGAGGAAGATGAGGAAGAGAGCGCAGACAGCAGCGACGAAGGAGAGGTTCGCAGGAGATCCCTACGATCCCACTCACACAAGCACATCCCATCCCAACCGCCACCACCTCCCCCTGTTTTTGAGACACGCAGTGAGTTTGAGCAGATGACCATCTTATATGACATCTGGAACTCAGGGCTGGACTTGGAGGACATGAAGTATCTGCGACTGACATACGAGCGCCTGCTGCATGAGGACAACAGCACGGACTGGCTGAATGACACCCACTGGGTCCATCACACCAATATCCTTCCTGGAGCAGAGGGCACTGTGTTGGGGAAATGTGCACACTTTTGTAGCACTCTAAAGGTTCCTAGAAATGGCTGTTCGTTGAAGGTACTGAGAATTCCCTGTTTAGGGTCTCTTGCCCCCCTTGCAGGACTGTAGTTTCCAGAGTTTCTGTGGGAAATTTCTCTGAAACCAGGTTATCTGTAGTTCCCAACCTGTGTGTGTGTGTGTGTGTTTAGAAGTTGTTTCTACCCTAGTTCTTGGAGGTTGCATGTTGATGCACCTTGTTTTTTAAAACAAGTGCTAGAATGAACAGTGTTCAGAATGTGACATTCCTGCAAGGTTGCCTGGTTAGTCGGTTTGTTTATGCAAAGGATTTCCCCCGTTTTCAGCCAAAATTTTCCAGAGTGGTTTCCATTAAAACAAACAATAAGACATAATTGCAGCGGGAAAGAGGTGTGGGCATGTCTCACTGCCTTCTCCACCTCTTTATAGAGCAGTGGTGGTTCTGTGGCTACTATAAGAATGCAAGGGGTCTGGGAGGGGGGTAGGATTGAGTGCGATTGCATTAGTGAAATGAGAAATAGGCTATTTCTTTCTGTTCCTCTTCCCATCTCCAAATGGCCAGGTCACTCCCTTCATGAGGCTCCAGTTCCAGTACTGTCAGAGAAAGAAGGTAGATAATGGAGAGTTTGTGCTCAGCTCCCTAGAGCTTGATAGTGGGAGAGTTGCTACTTGGCCCAGCTAGAAGAGTCAGAGATGTTGACCTGCGTTTTGTTTCCTTGCTTCAGTCTCCCCTTGCTGTCCCATTTCTTTTTCTCCTTAACTCTGCCCGTCTCCACTCACGAATATTGCGAACCCCAAGCGAAAGCGGAAGTCGTCGGACCTGCGAGAGCACCAGACCGGATGTGCCCGCAGTGAGGGCTATTATCACATCAGTAAGAAGGAAAAGGACAAGTATCTGGACGTGTGCCCGGTCACTGTGCAGCAGCTGGATGCTGTGGATACACAGGTAGAGTCCCAACCATGTTGCGATGTGTCACCCTAACCTCTCCCTTTCTCACCCCCACCCCAGCAACCGAGTAGGCTCATTTAACAGTACAGGATGACACTGATACAGTGAATAAAGTTTGGGCAAATGTATATTGGGCATATGCATTTTACTAGAGAGAAATAAAGTGTATATATTTACTAGCGAGAATAGTGTACGGAAAAAATCCTACGTTACAATACTCAGTAATGTTAAAAAAGCTGGTCTGTGAATGTTGTAGATCAAATAATTCTGCATGGTTTCATCTTCATTTTGCACGACTTATTTAGCGTTTGACTTTTTTTGCCTAATTCTGTTTAGGCTGATAGTGGTGATGGGTAAAGGATGAAGACATGACACTGACACGCCCCTTTCCTCTCCTGACATTGTTCTTCATTAGCTCCTCTGACTTCTTAACCAGGCATTGTTCTCAAGTTCTATAGCATCTCTTTGAAATCCTTAAGGATTGGAAATGGGACTTGCTTAAAAAAAAATAAATATCAAGATTCTCAGGGAGCTGAATTTTGCTGGTTTTTCTGCACTCCTGCAGAACTGCAGCACACCCAAATGCTGGCAATAGCTTTGGTAAAGCTGTCTTTACACAAGACCTTCGTTTAGATGTTGGAAAAAGCAAACAGCCTTTAATCATTGAAATTATTATCTTTTATTCCTTTCAAAGCAGCTTTTTGCAATAGGTATGTACATTATCTGTTGACTGTACTGTATGTGGCCAAACTGTCACTTGGAAGCAGCGTGAGGCTTGCAGGCAGGTCATTCTGAGGACTTCTCACTTGCCCCCTTCTCAGGGAACTAGGAGTTGAAAAATAAGTAGGCTTGTTGTCAGTGTACTGTAATTTGAAGGGGTCCCACAGAAACCAAGAGAGGTGGTGGGAGAGAAGCAGGAATCCGGCCAACAGCTGGTAAGAGTGGAGGCACCTGCGAATGAAAGGCAGAAACCAGCTGCACTGGGGGCTGAGGGAGCAATGCAACAGCTAATTAGGGTCTGGGACAGCTAATAAGGTTGCTTCTCTTTAAAATGGAAAGTGTGTTCTGGTCAGTGTGACTGTTATTCAGCTTTAATAGGTGTGAGAAATTCTAGCACTCTCACTGCCGCCTAGGGACACTGGCTAGCCTTGTTTCAGGCGCTCCCTGACTTGCATATGCCATGACGCATGATTTTGATTTTATGTAGTGTTTGGGCTGTCCTAGTCTCAGCCCAGCTACAAATCCTCTGTTTCTCATTGGGAGCAAGATCTCAGTTTCAGAGAGGCAAGAGGACCCACTTGTGCTTTCTGCTCTGTAAGTAACACTGGGGTGGTTCCCGGTTTGGTCCATGTTTCTCCTTAAACAAAAGGAGCCTGTGTGGAGGAAGGAGCAAGACCCCAGAGTTCCAGAGCACAGCAATCTTGCCCCTTCCTGTGGCTGGACTCTACATAAGAAGAGCCCTGCTGGATCAGGCCAATCTAGTCCAGCTTCCTGTATCTCACAGCAGCCCACCAGGTGCCCCAGGGAGGCACGAGACAACAAGATGCTTGCATCCTGTTGCCACTCCCTTGCACCCGGTACTCTGAAGTAGCCTACTACTGATGTAAGGAGGTTGCACAATCCATCATGGCCTATAGCCCACGATGGACTTTCCTTCCAGAAATTCGTCCAATCCCCTCTTAAAGACATCTAGACCAGATGCCATCACCACCTCCTATGGCAGAGAGTTCCATAGATTAACTTTAGATAGACTCTAAACTGGCTATCACCAAATTCCAGATCTGGTCCAATGGGAAAGCCATCTTCTCTATGAGCAGTGTGATCTGTTCCATCACGCTGCTGCTTTTGGATGTGATCTGCCCAGAGAGATTCTCTGGGCAGTTGTGTCTTCCCAGACAAATGGGAGCAAAGTCAGCTGGGGCAGAGAATAGACGCAACTGCCCAGAGTGTCTCTCTGTGCAGATTGCGTTTGAAAATCAGCAGCAGTTCGACGGAAGAGATTGTGCTGTTTACAGTGGGGATGGCTTTACAGAGATGCAGCGATCTGTGGTTTGGGGACTACTGCTTTAAACAACAGGAAATATGGAACATGCTGGGAGCAATCCCAGCTTTGTTTACAGAGCAGCAAATGCGGGTGGCTCAACTTAGAAAAACTAGCTTACGTAAGGGGGTTGAGGAGTGCCTGTACTTGCCACCAAATTGTGATGTGGGCAGATGTGGCTGTCCCTTTCTCCTGTGTGACCAGGCAAAGTTGCCCTATGCTGTGTTTGCTCCCACTGGAGGACTGAGGTTAGTTTTACTGTCTCCCCTCTCCTCTCCAGGGCACCAACCGCATCCTGTCAGAGCGGCGATCTGAGCAAAGGCGACTGCTGAGTGCCATTGGCACCTCTGCCATCCTCGATAGTGACCTCCTGAAACTTAATCAGCTGAAGGTACCCAGATTCTGTTAAACAAATGAAAAAAATAAAGCAGATGATACAAGCTGTGGAAATGCTGGGTCCCAATATGTCCCTTGGAGAGAGAGGGACCATGAAATCAGCCCAGTGCGCATTTCCAATGCTGAGGCTTCCTAGAAGTGATTATGTGCTAAGAGTTGCTCAGGAGGGGCAGCTGCTCTGCCGCTTGAACCATGGTAATCTCTCCACTGGTCCTGTGGATCTATATCTTTAGCTGACATGCTCCTGCTGTTTCCTGAAAAAGCCCCAAGTGGTTCCAGTTTCTGTTTTGTTGGTGAAGCAGCAGGGTTTTTCCCCCCATGATGCTTGTTTTTCAGCCTCTAGAACCACCAGGGCATTTTTGCCTTTAAAAAACAGAAATGAGATTCTCAAGACTCTGGTCATGTCATACATAGTTTGGTGATGCACACCCATGAGGTAGGCCTAGCCAAGGCTCCCTTGTCTCCCTGTAAGCAAACTAAGACTCTCGCTCTCCCTGTATCTGTTCTTCCTCTCTTGACCACCTTTCCCTGTAGTTCCGCAAGAAGAAGCTGCGGTTTGGCCGGAGTCGGATCCATGAATGGGGCCTTTTTGCCATGGAGCCTATAGCTGCTGATGAGATGGTCATTGAGTATGTGGGTCAGAACATCCGGCAGGTGAGTAACGGCAGGGCAAGGCTGAGGAGATGGGACTTGGTTGCAAGTGTCTTGTGCAAGGGTGTCTTGTGCAAGTCTTGTGCAAGACTGCTGTAGCTTGGGGGCTGTCCCCACCTTTGATTTACCATTTACTTGTTTTTAAAGCAAGCTAAAAATTCAGTGTCTAAGACTAGGAAGAACCGTAACTCCCCAGAAGCACCTTCTGATCCTTTCCCAAAGAAATATCAGCTCGTCCTTCCCTGCTCCAGGCAACCAAAATGTTAACAAGGCCTTTGTGCATCTTTCGGAAAGCGTTTCGCCTTTGGCTAAGCCATAATAAGAGAGCCACCCTGTCAAAATTTCAAAGATTGGCCCCAGACTTATTGGAGGAGGCTATTCCTGCTTTAGTTATGAAGATCATCTTAGGCTTAAGGAAGCTCTCACTAATAATGAAAATGGCAACTGTGCAACTTAAACAACAGAAGCACATTTCCATAATTAGAAATGTCCTCCAGCGGCAATACTAACCTCTCCCCGGCTTGTGCTCGCAGTTACCATAGGCATGTTTGCTTGCTGAAGACACCCTTTTGCTTTTTGAAGTGGTGCTGTTGTCTGCACTGAAGCTTATACAGCACTAGGGGGTGCTGTAGAGAGTGCCTAGAGCAGGGGAACCTTTTCAGTGCCACTATGAGAAGCTCCATTTCTTTCTTGGGAAATGAATTCAGCAAATTCCAGCCTTTTTGCAACCTCTGGAGGGCTTGAGCCATTTTTTTTTCAAAAGTTGGTCTTAAATCCATGACTATGCAAAGCCTTGCAGTGATGGTTGTCCAGCTGCATTTGGTTCCTGGGAAGAAATAACAGTTCGCATTTTTATAGCGCTTTAGGGTGCTCAGAGCACGTTTTCCTTACAACAAACACATAGTGTAAGAATATATTATTATACTCTCTACTTGTGGGGAGCTGAGGCTGAATGGAAGTGACTTGGCAAAGGTCATCTGGTGAGAATACATATAATAGGCAGAGGCAAAATTCAGATCGGGAAATTCAAATTGCAACTTGGTTTCTTAGTCAGTGTAGTCCCTACTTTCACAGACCCTTGTAAAAACCCCTTTTTGCCCTCCAGAATCTGGCTCAGTCCCATGCCGCCTTCTGCTTGAGCAGCCTTGATTTTTGTCCCCTGACCTGTGCCTGATCTCTTGTTCTCCTCTGCAGATGGTGGCTGACATGCGTGAGAAGCGATATGCCCAGGAGGGCATAGGGAGCAGCTACCTCTTCCGTGTGGACCATGACACAATCATTGATGCTACCAAATGTGGCAACCTGGCCCGCTTCATCAACCATTGCTGCACGGTGAGTTGTGGGAGAGAGAGCAAGAGAGCATCATTCTCAGTACGGTGGGTTCTCATCGGCAGGAGTTCCATTCCAGGAACCCCCATGGATAAGGAAAATTACGGATGTTCAAATCCATGGCTTTTAACCCCCACCCCTTGAACCTGGGTCTGGAGGCATTCTGAAGCCCGCAGAAGTTGTGCAGGTCCACCCACTGTCTCTGCACGATTCAGAATGAAACACAGAGCCGTTTAAAGGCAACTTCCGGTTTTTGGTAAAACAAAAAACGGCACTCCCTGTGCCATTATTAAATGTGGGTTTCTGTATGGTGATGTTGGTTTTCCCAGCACTTTAGAGTAACCCCCGCCTGAAACCTTGGATAGCAGCTGCCTGTTGGATGGACAAAGCTGAGTTCAGTGGACCAATAGGCTGGCCCAACAGAAGGCAGCTGCCTCGGTCTTACCAGCAAAAAAAGATACTGTCCCAGTTGCTTCAGTATCGGCTTTACACTGATAAGTATCAGTATCAGTTTTATACTGATAAGCTTGATTCAGTATCAGCTTTAATTATATATTGAAGTAGACCAGCCTACCTCCTCACCTACACAATATCCTAAGCCTGAGAAAATGTGCCAGGAGCCGGGTTCCAGCAACCTCTGAGCAGCAGGAGAGGTTTTGGTGCAAGAGACTTCATGGGAGTGGGGTGGTCTGCTGAGGAACCAGAGGCACAAATTCCTCCCACCTTCTCTTTCTTAGTTCCCAGCTTCCTTTAGCTTCACACAAAACTGGTTTATATATTCCTATTCATTGAACATATATATATTCTTATTCCTATTCATTCATTCCCATTCATTGTCCCTGCTAACTGGACAAGAGGCACTTTTTCCAGTGGTGCTCCTCTTATATTTAGCAGGGGGAGAGTAACTGTCCCTCTTCACCCCTGCGTAGTCTTTCTAGTGGCTGTTGCTGGCGGTCTGCCTCTTTTTTAGATTGTGAGCCCTTTTGGGACAGGGAGCCATTTAACTTTATTATTACTATTTGCCTGTAAACTGCTTTGTGAACTTTGTGTTGGAAAGTGGTATATAAGTACCTGTTGATTGATTGATTGATATAATGGGGAGGGGGGCTACAAAATAGGACTTCTGGGGAGGTGCCAGTGTGGTACCTGCACTAGTGTAGGGCTAACTGTTTGCCACTGTGGCCAGCTCACCTTTGTGCATTTTTCCCTTCCTCAGCCTAATTGCTATGCCAAAGTCATCACCATAGAGTCCCAGAAGAAGATTGTAATATATTCCAAGCAGCCCATCAGCATCAATGAGGAGATCACGTACGACTACAAGTTCCCCATTGAGGAAAACAAGATTCCTTGCCTGTGCGGCACAGAGAATTGCCGGGGCACCCTGAACTGAGACACACATTGATGGCATTCGTATTTATTTTGTTCGTTGCCCTTACCCAATTTGCATCCTTTACTCCCCATTCTCCCATAGCTCATTTTCTCTCCCCAGAGTTGTGGTGGAAACACTCTGTCGCCTTAAGACCCAATCAGACACTTTTAGATCCTCAGAATGAGTGAGCAAGCACTTCCCTCTTCTCAGGTGTTATCTCTGAGAAGACTTCTTTCCCTCCCAGCAATCAAAATGGCTTCTCCCACCCACCCTTCAGCTAGTCGGCAATATTTTTTTGTATTCATTTTCATTAATGATTCCACACCCAGTGTCTCCCTGGGGAAATCATTTCGTCCAAAAGACAGCCTGTAGATTTTTAAGCCTTTACAGAAACTGATACCCTACCATCACTACAAACGCCTTCCCTTCTGAATTTATGAAGGCCTGCGGATTAGTTCTGGCTAATTTCTCAAGACCAGCCAACTTTGCTTTTTGTTGGTTGGAGGAGAGCTTGTGTGTGTGTGCGCTGAAGAGGAAGGCAGGAGAAGGTTTCTGGTCAGAATGTCCCGTTCAGCTTAGGTTCTCCAGCACAGAATTGCTGACAGTAAAACTGGTCAGTTGCAGCTGTGACTGTTCTTGCAGCACTTGGATGCTCCTGTATGGATCTTGTATGGCTGCCACAAGAGCAGGTCTCTTCCACCAGAGGTCTATGCTGTGAGGTTCAGGGTGTTGGTGTCCAACAGCAAAACTGGTTGATGGTAGCTGTGATCGTTGGGAGTGCTTGCAACCACACAGGGTAGAGGTCTTGAAAACTGTTGGACTGTGTCGCTGGCATTACAATCTCCCTGCCCCTTTCCTCTGACTTTATTCTGTAACGTGTCGTAAGATGAGGGGGGAGAAAAAGAAACTCAGCCTATTATGAAAAGGGTTTGTGTGTCTTCCCTTGTTACAGTTACACCCTCAACCAAGCTGACTTGCAGCATTGTCTAAGACCTCCCCCCAAACCGCTTACCCCAACCTACCCTCATAATTTTTCTTTAGGAGAAGAAAGTTGTGTATATATCTATTCCAGATGGATTGGCTGTTTCTTGTAGAAACACACACGTTTATTGGTATGTAAATATTTTATTTTGTTTTCCTCTTCATACTAAAAAGAAACCTGTAAATGTTGCAATGTATTTCCTTCTCCTGTTTTTAATCCACACTTGCACTGCGTTACCCTGTTCCTTTAATGCAAAGTGCGATCCTCTCCCCCGCCCCGGGGATAAAGTATACAACCTTCCAGTGGTGCATTGGAAGGGTCAAAAAGGTGTGTGTCTGTGTTTCATAAATGGGAGTCAGTGTTCAAAGTTTGAAGGCCTTGAAATTGGGCATATGGAAATCTTTTAGCAGGTTTTTTTGTTACTCCAAACACATTCTATCTTCATCCTGTATTTGTGAGGATTTTTTTTTAAAGGACTGAGTTGGGTAATTCCATTTGAGAATGCACGGATGTGTGTTCATTCAGTGTCTGACCTGGTGCTGTGAGGAATTGGGTGACTTCAAAAGTCCCTGTTCTGACCTGCCTTTTCAATAAAGGAAGAAACCTGGACAGAGAACTACAGAGAAGATCAGCAAACAAGTGTTTCACTTGTGTTTCCTGAATAATGAAAGTAGGTGGGTTTGCAAGTGGGTGTGCAGGGAAGAAGTGATTGGAGGATGAAAGCTTTGGCTGTCCTGTGTCTGCTGCTCCCCTCCGCTGCCACCCCTCTTCTCCCCCTGCTGCTTTCTCCCAGCCATCTAAGGAGAGAACCTGTTTTCTTCCCTAAGACCACCCATTTTGTGTAAATGGAATAGCAGTTGCTTCAGTGGCCAACAGAACACAAAAACAGCCCACATTGAGAAATCTCATGTTGATCCAGCAAGCCTTTCAAATGTCAGGGATGAAGTTTAAAACGACACAGTCAAATGTGTGGTTTTGGAGAGTGGAACGATGTATTCTGTCCGCAATCTCGGGTTCCCAGTCCTGTGCTTGCTGAGTAAGACGGATGCAAGTGGTGATGCATTTTCAGGATACAGGTCTTGTGTGTGTGTGTGTGTGTGGGGGGTACTTACCCCTCTCACTGCTGCTTCACTGCAATCTCTTTCTCAGCCCAGGGGAGGGCAGGTGAACCATCAGTAACTTTTGAAATCATCTTCATTGGGAAGACTTTGTAAGTTGCCAGTTTCAGACATTCTGAAAGGGACCATCTTTTCAAGGCCATGCAATCTTGGCACCCTCCCCTAAAAACCTTCACCAGATTTGTAGTGTTCTCAGCTCGTAGTTTCAAAGAACTGGAAAGTTCGATCTCTTGCTTTAAAAAGCTCTGGCAGAGCTGGCCCAGTAGAAGCTTTGGATGGGGGAGGGCATTTTTTTTTTTTGCCTTTTCTGAGAAGCAGCAGGCTTCCTGAACTTAACCATTCATTTGTGACTCTTCCATAGTTTGTCCTTGACAGAAGCCTGTACCTTTTTTTTCCTCTTCAGCTCTCCCTTTGAAAGTAGAGAAAGGGGGAAATGTGGAACTCTTAGCAATGTGTCTGGAAGAGAAATAAAAGGTAAATGTCAGGTCATAGCAAGGAGGGACTAATTTTGCAGGCTGTTGGAGTAACTGGAAAAGCAGAAACGTTAGCCATCCACAGGCCTGAAGGTGGCTTCTTGTTTATACTGGTTTTATTCTGAATTGAGTCACCTTGCTGTGTGTCACACCTTCGCCTGTGTACGTTTGCTTCAGGTTCATGTTGTTATGGAACAAAACAGAAGAGCCGTCTTCTTTGTGAAGGCTGCTGCATGTCTGGGCCACCTGTCCGCATGTCGGTGACCAACAGTTGTCTTCTCATCAGTGTTATATAGACAAACTGCTTAACATCTGCTTGTGGATTAAAAAACAAAAAGGGAAGGTCTTTATTTATTTTTTTAGTGAGAAACTGTGCCAACAGTATTTCTTCCCATACCCACAGTGTGATTTTTCCAGTCCTGTTTTTCTCTCAGTTGAATTGGATATTCCCATGAATGAAAGTTTTATGAATCTGTCCTGATTAAAATGGGAATTAAAGGGGGACAGTCCCCTTTCAGGCTTTCCCTTGTTATATTCCTAAAATCTCTGGCAGTTGAAGATACACTAACTTGGCTTCAATGTGCTCTCTTGACCTGAATCATGGTGTTATTTTGAAGTGTCTCCCCTCCAGATTCATAGCTATATAAAAATTCTTCATTGTTTCACTTTAAAAATTATTCTTTCTTTTGTATATACACACTTTAATTCTTAGTGATTCAGATCTTTGGAATTTAATGCACATTCCCTGGGATTTCTTTTCTAAAACTATTTTTTCCTCATTTTGAGTAGCAGCAAAACATTCTTGCCATTTGACTAATCAAACAGCAGGATTTGGCTGAAGACCTTTTCAGCATTTTCCTTGGGCGTGTCCTCACAAATAACTTTCTGCGAATCTGTTGGATTGGACTTTTTCAAATGGATTGGAATCTGCTGTCTTAATAGTTCTAATCCATTACAAACTATTATCAACTTAAGGGTTCAGTAATGAGAATCTTCCACCATTACCCTTACTTTTGAGTTAAACCAACAACCACTTTTGAACCTTGACAATTAGTTAGTCCTTAAAAGCTCAACGTGCCAAGGTGTTTTAAGGTACTGGTCGGTTGTGGTTCTAACTTGTTGATTTCCTTCGTTTCATGTTGCAAGTTTAAACCAAAATAAGGGCCATTTTAATCATGCACAGGGTGGAGGCAGGAAGGACGAAAAGATTAAACCACATAATTTCTCTGAATTGTGTTTGGCAGCAGGCGTTCGCCAAGCTGACTAAACCTCTGCAAATTCTTATGGCATACTGTATTCAGTGCCTGCCTTCATCCTCTCTAAATCTTTTCTGTTGAAGGCTTTCATACTGTGCCCATAAATGAATCACTGTTTCATCCCCACCCGTCCCAAATACTTTAGGGGTAGGGCTTAGCCGGTTTTAGAACATATTTCCCCTTGTAGACTTGTAGGTATGAAACATTCCTTGGTGAAACATGGCTGAAGGATTAAAGGTGTGTATATCTTCCTAATTTGCCTCATTTGGAATATCCAGGAGTAGTTCTTTGTAGATTTCTTTTCCTTCGACAAAGCACATTTTTAGGTGTTCCTGTGTGTTTAATTTTTAAAGCAGGTTAAGCCCTCCAGCATTTCTGAGACATCCAGGAAATGTCTTCTGGTGTACCCTTACATAGGCAAGCAGGCCTTCTCTGGCTGTTAATTAACAGAAATCACCTTTTTTGCTCACTCACTAGTGATTGTGCCAAACAATTTCTTGGATTGATAATTTACTCTTAATCCCTGATCTTGCTGAGAGTTCTCTGCCCCATCTTTTGAGTGTACGTATAAACATATCAGTTGCAGTGAAACTTCCATCATTTTAATCCCCTCCCCTGCTCTTGAATCTTCAGAAGTTCTTTTTTGCTTCTGTTTTTTGTCTTCTACTCACCAAAGCTACAAGGACTGGCAACTCTTATCACCCCCAAAATGTCAACATGCAATCATTTGTGGTATCCTGCACCCATTCTGATTACACACTTCCAAACATTTGGTGGTGAATGTTATTTGTTCAGGAGGAAAAAACAGATTAACCTGCGTAAATGATTCCAGATGCTTTATTTAAAACAAACAAAAAGTTCTTCTTGTCTTTCAGGGCTGACTCCCCCTGTGAGCTTGTAGCACTGAAAGGATCTAATATTGCTCCCCCACCTCTTTCCTCTATGTGCATTTTACCTGTGTAGATATATGTATAAAAATGTTAGATATAAAAGAATCTATACGGGGGAGGGTTATGCTTTTTAACCTTCTCTAGCAGCAGTGGCAGCTTGCTGAGAACTGTGTGTTAACCGCAGAGGGTGGAACTGCACATCTGGATGGATCCGTCTTTTTTTTTCCCCCAAGCTGCCAGTGGATGGGTCCCTTTAAGCTTGCATACCTACTCTTCTGTCTGTCTATATAAATATTATATATATATAAATATATATATAAATATATTTTCATTTGATCTTATTGGCTTCCTACTTGTACATATGTTAATAATTTGTGGATTCATTACTTGGTGCCAGATAGCACATTTTTATAAAAGTCATTAAACTTTTATTGTACAAAAAACAAACCAGAGCACAGACGTTGTCCTCATTTCTCTGCACAAGGCCAAAAAAGGTTGAATTTTCACACCAAAGAAACCCAACCTGCATGTTCAGAAATCATGCACACAGTCGAGCTGTCACAAGCATTCCAGGGGAATCTGAAATCAGTATCAACTTGTCTGCAAGTAAAATCAAGAAGATACAAATGTGCCTGCAAAAAATTGAACTTTTGTGAGTGACTCAACCATTCACAAGAATTTTTTTTTATTGTCCTAACTTTTGCAGGTTGTTTGGTGCTCATAGAGGCTAAACTTTTCATGGACACATTAGAGCCTTGTGAGAGATCATATTAGTGGGTTGCAAAGGCCTTCTGTCTTTTATGGGCATTTGCTTGGAAAACATACAAAACCAAACTTGGCTGAACGCTGGGATGCTTGTGCAACATTAGCGTGGAGACACAATGTTGGGGTAGTGACCAGCATTCTGAATTAGGGCTAAGGAGATACTGGGTTACTATCCCCATTCAGTCATGAAACTTGGATAAGCCACTGTTTTTCAGCCTGACTTTACCTTACAGGCCTGTTGTGAGGATACAATGATGGACAGGCACATTACGCTGCCCCAAGCTACTTGGAGGAAGAGTTGGATGAAAATGTCCTAAGTAAAATCAAGACAAACCTGTTGAGTTCAACAGAAAGCCTAGTCAACCTTCCCCACAAAGCCATTGGCTGCTTGTGACAAATCCAACCTGCTTTGTGACCAGCCTCAAAAGCAATACAGAAGTTGGTGCTTTTTATCTTCTGGGCCATAAATAGCTAACACCTGCTCATGCACACCTGAGAGCTAATTAAAAAATATATTGTGGATGAGTAATTAGTGTAGAATTATTAATATGTACTGCTTTTAAAAGACACTAAAAGCATAAAAGGATTGACATATAGGGATATTCTATACGCATTCTATTGAGGATAGAATGGCTCCACCCAGAGTTTCTCTGGGTGGAACTGCAAAGAAATTTCGCCAGGATTGAGCATCAAGCAACCAATTCCCACTCCCCACCCCAAAAGGGGAACTGAATTTTTTTTTAAAAAAAAATTTTTTTGTAGCTGTGGCAAGTTATGTTCATTACACTTTAAAATGCACATGTCAGAACACTTGATTTGCATACATTCACCTGATTTCCAGAATTGCTTCCCAGCAATTTAAAGGCACAGAGACTAAAGAACAAGACCTTTCTAGGCAGTTTTGTGGCCATTTCAAATGACTCATCACTGAAAAATTCCACATTGTTCCAACAATATCAGCTCTGACACTTTTAAGGGAGCCTACATTTTAGTCACCTAAAGTGGTGGAATCCTCAAAACCATTTTACATTGCGTATATTTTCATAAACTTTCCCCAAATTGCTTTAATCTTCATATGCTACATATTTCCTTGACTGCCAGGCGTCCACTAGCGCCTATATCTGTACCTGATGCAG
Organism: Lerista edwardsae; assembly: GCA_029204185.1. Lineage (NCBI taxonomy): Eukaryota > Metazoa > Chordata > Lepidosauria > Squamata > Scincidae > Lerista > Lerista edwardsae. The sequence goes on along the minus strand of JAJKFI010000239.1, from coordinate 509,082 downwards.
TTTGATCATCTCCTTTACTCACTGCCTGCTCTTAGCAACCAATGTTGCTCTTCTAGTGTCTTAATATCTGCAGTTATCCTAATTAATAATACTTTCCTTCCATTCCTAGGACCAAATTACAGCAAGTCCTCAAAGTCATTTTATTATAAGTTGTTTCATTATAAAGTTGTTGAGAAAAAAACAACCCTGATTCCTAGCCAGGACTACTGTCTGTGTAGAGCCTGCATGTTCTCTGCATGTCTCTCTGGGTTTGCTCCAGCCTGGAAATTCACATTTATTTCAATGTTTAATATTAGAAGTGTAAAATCTATCAAATTAGAAGTTTGATGTTTTCGTGATCAGAAATATGTTGTAGGAATGCAATTCTTGTTTACATCTATCAATGAACCTACAGCAGAATAGTTTCCTTCCAAGTCATTTCCCTTAAAGTTGCAGTTTCCAAAAACCTATCTGGACATTCCTTATATTATATATACATCTTAAAGTGACTCTATGCCTCTAATAAGCAGCAGTAGGAATACCCCAATTTATTAAAACACTAGCCTTTTGTTACCCGGCGTTGCCCGGGGGACAACGTATCCCCAGCTTCTATTAGGAGAAGGAATGAATACAGGGACAGAATCAAGCAAAGGAGCGTAATGAAATTGTCACACTCACTGAACCATGTCTGCAGGTCCTGTGGTAGGGCAGTCAGCCCTCTGGAAACAGGTAGCTCTCAGATCCGACTGGGTGTTGGAACTCTCTGGATCCTGCTCTTTCCAGCCTGGGCAACGCAGGCAGTGCAAAGCAGTTTCACTTTCGTTTTGGATTAGTCCCTGTGTATCACATAACCTGCAGAATCGCTTGTGACCACAGGGTGGCAGCAGACCTCTAGTCCAATGCAATCCCCTTGGTCTGGATGTTCTAGCCCCCCTCCCTGAAAAACCGGGGGCTGTAGGGGGGTCTGACCCCCGCAGTGTTTCCTTCCAGGCTGCAAGGTACGTGTGTGCCAAGTTTCGTGGCACTCGGTCAAGGCGTGGGGAAGCCTATGCATAACATACATACATACACACATACAGACATACACAGACACCCACCCACATACCCACGTCCATTTTTATATAGAGAGATTCTTTCTATGAGTGCCTAATCTAGTCTGTGAAAAATGTTTCTGCAAAACTGGGAAGACTAGACGTTGTTCTGAAGGATCACAGAAGTGGGAGACCGACAGTAGTTTTTGAGGATGTGGTTTTGCTTCCGGTAATGTACTTCTCCTTTGTTCTCCTGTTGACTCTGGTCAAATTCATTTTTGGAACCCTGTTTACGGGAGGTGAAAGTGGGTTCATCAGATGCAGCAATTCCGTGATCAAAAAAACCATCTCTGGAAAAACGTGTCCCATCTGCAGTCAAAACCAGTCCAACTACTGCTGATCTTGGCGAGATCTTCATCCCAGTATTGTTGCTGTTATCTTATCTGCCTTAATGTGATAGCTGGCTCAGCTTGTTGATAAAAATAGCATGAAATGGAAAACTGAGAAGTGACATCTGCATTCATCACAGAACTTAACAACTTCAAGGTAAGATTGCGTGAGTTGTGGGGAGGAAAACAGGTGATTCACTTTCATCTATCTTGCCTAGTGTAAGGTGGGGTTGCTTGCATTGTGAGGGTTAAAAAAATCCCTCTTCCCCCATGCTGTGGCCCCAACTGGAATGCAAGATGCTCAACCACACTTAGTTGAACGTTGTTGTTGATGATGTTGTTCAGTCACTAAGTCGTGTCCAACTCTTCGCGACCCCATGGACCACAGCATGCCAGGCCTCCCTGAGACCTGCTAAATGCCACACTTAGTTTGATCCTTGGTAACATTGCGGGCTGAGGCTCAGAATCATTCTTACATAAATTAATGCTTTGGTGGCAGCAGAAAATGAGACGTTTGTTGTGTTTTGAGTCAAGAAATCCCTCCGGTTCTAGTTAGATCAAACTTAATTTGCACCAGTGGGCGTTTCCTCTTGGGGCCAGTTGTGCTCCTACCGTTTTATGGGAGGGGGCAGATGCCTTCCCTCCCTCCCTTGCTACTGTACGATTCTGGAAGGGAGCCTGGCGTAGCCGGGGGAACGTGCCAGTGGGCAGCGATGGGGGCGGGGAGCTGGTGTGGAGGCACCAAGCGTTGACCTGGCCCCACGGTGAAGCGTGGGCTGGGTGCACCACTGCTTGGGGTTAATAGTTGGGGGGACGACGACCCTGAACTGGATTAAGGCCTCCACAGGGGTGAAGGGCTAAAGCCTCTTGCATGGTCCCCTCGGCTCTCTGCCCAGATCAGCCCCCCCCCCTCCACATAGCTGCTAAACAAAAGAGAGCTTATTAAGCCCTTTGGGCTGAATAATGAACTGAACGTGCACAATCCAATGAACATGCTGCAGATGAGTTAGGGTTGTATCTGCAATTTTGGCACAAGGGGAAGGGATGGTGTATCTGGCGGCAAACCCACAACGCAGTCACAGGGCTGACTGCCAGCTGGAAGTGGTGGCTTGTGTAAGCAGCTGGGTGTGTAGGAAGCTGCAGACCATAGGCTCATTTAGCTCACTATTGGCTACGATAGCAGTGTTCTCCAACTTTTGAGCACTGGGACCCACTTTTTGAATGGCACTCGGGCCGGGACCCATGAGAAGTGATTAACCTGGAAGCAGTGCCAGGGCTAGCAGTGATGACTTTAAGCAGGGGAGTGCTCTCACTGTGACGTAATCAAATGACATTCCTGGAATGCAAACTGGCATTCTCGGACTGCAGCAATCGCACAAGCATGAAACCAAAAGCAAGAATATGACAGCTCTGGTTGCTGCTCTGGGTCTCCACGCGCTTCAGACTGCAAAAGCACACAGCCCAAACAATTTTGATCAACAAGGGCTTTGCAGAAAACTTGGCAAAAGGCTGCTCCAGCTTCCAAGATGGCGGCTCCCAGCTTTCCACGACCTGCCTGAGGTCACTACCCCCAAGTGGCCCCGGAACCCACAGTTTGAAAAACACTGTACTATAGATATTGGTGGTGTCTCTGCAAAGTTCTAGGCAAGGATTGAATCTGCAACTTTTTGCCTGCCAGGCAAGTTGCCTGGACACCAAGCTATGGTCTCTCCTCAAAGGGTCCAACCCTATCTCACCTCCACCATTCAGCAATTGGAAGGACTTGCACTTCCTTCTATTATGCATGAAGGGAATGCACAATGCACTTTTAAATATCCCTTGTTCCGTCAGTTACCAGATGAGACCAACAGCATAGTGTTGTGCCCATGTGAAGCTGAGACCTCCAGCCTCTCCAGACACTCAAAGCACATATAAGGAGCTGGAACTCTCCAGGGTTCTCTGTGGGATTAGGCAGGAGGTCAGGTCACAATGTGTTCATTGTGACTCACCTTGAGTCACTAGGTATTCTTAGAGGTATCGGATTCAATTTAATCATCCCCTTTACTCAGTACCGGCCTCCTAGCAACAAGTATTGCTCCTAATAGATATTAGTAATATCCTAATAGGTATTAATGGTGTACAGGTCATATTTAAACATGGATTTCTTATATTACAATTTTTTTGCTTGCAGAGAAGCATGATGCTCACTGGCCACTAGGTGGCCCACTGTGTCAAGTTTCATTTCAGTAGGAGCAAATGAGGCGATATGCATTCTTGGGCCATGATAAATGCACATTTTCTGCTGATTAGAGAAGGAAAAACTTCCGGCTTAATGCTATATTTGCATTAGTCCTGATCAAGAGCCAGTAGTTTACTATTTCATATGAGGGACTGAAGTTAACTGTCGGCATTGACTGCCATTAAATAACACCACGTTACGGTCAGGGGCGGAATTTTTAGCAGGTGTAGATTGTCTTGCAAAAGTGAGAGCAACTGAATCAACCACAATTATTTCTCCAATGCAGTTGTTAAAGGAGCTCTGTCTTTTAATCTACTGCAATGGTCCTCCCTGGTCAGGACTCACAATGGGGCTTCTGTCTTGCCAAAGACCACCAGAACAATTGCTTCAAGAGAACAGGAGACGGGTGATGCATGGCATTATGAACTTATGGAACTCCTTACCCCATGATAGTGGTAGGATATGGTTGCTAACTAAGGCTGGGTTTATTCCCACAGCAGAATGAGGCAGTTGAATGTTAGGGTGGAAAAAAGGAGCTGACCTACTTTCAGCTAGAAGTCATACTGCTTTCAGATTCTCTTCCACATGGGGGCAAAAAACACCCCCAAACCTTACTGCTAGTGCCTTTGGTCTTAATAACATATCAGTCAAGTAATCATTCTTTGTATTTATTATCTGTTTGTCAAATATTCCAAGGCTGGCCACATACATTGTCTTGGTCATCCTTACAACAACCTGGTAGGGTAGGCCAGCATGGTTATCCCTTTACTGCAGATGGGGAGGGGCTGGGGAGAGAAGAGGAGCTTGCGGAAGGCCCCCCCCCGTCAGTCTGCAACTGAGGTGGGCAGGATTCCCTTGGATTTTTCAACTCTAGCAGCATTGTATCTTGGGGGTGGGTGGGCACTACTGGCTAGCCTGGGACTGGGTACTGCTGCTTTGCTGAGTGCAAAAGCTCCTACTTGAGGGTTCAGGGGTGGCCTCTTGAAAGCTGTATTCAGTGGCGGATCTAGGGGGGCAGGGGGGGCAAGAGCCCTGGGCGCCGTCTGGGGGCCGTCTAGGGGGGGCGCCAGTAGCCCCTGCAACATTGTGCGGGTAGACGTGGGCTCCGGAGTCAAAATGGCGCCCGGAGCACCCAACAGAAGTGCGCCCCCATGGGAACCCAGGTCTACCCGCGTCGTTTCTAATGGGTAGACCTGGGCTCCCTTGACGGGAGCCCCTACCCGCGGCTGCTTCTGGTGGGTAGACCTGGGCGCACTTCTATTGGGTGCCCCGGGCGCCATTTTGACTAGATCCGCCCCTGGCTTTATTAGGCCTCCAATGCCTAACCTGGCTGCTATCCTGGGTGAAGGGAAACAGCACAGGGCACAGATCAGAACAGAGAAGCAGGATTTGCATTGTGGGCTGGTGCTTAGGCGGAGACCCAGTGAAGCAGGTTCTGGTTCACAGAAGGAAGAGGGAAGGAGGCAATCGCCTGGTCCAAAAAGGCCCTTTCACCAGTCATGCTCCGCCCCCCCCTTGCAACAAGCTGCAGGCTCTTTTCATTATGCTTAATGTCTCCCTGGCTCCAGTCTCATCAGCTTGGGCGGGGGCAGCCCTGCTTAAGGAGGGCTGCCAATGTTTCCCTTTTATTTTTTTGTGTCGGCTCTTGCAGCTGAAGTGCAGGTGTAAGCAGGTGCTCCTGCCAGCTTCCCTGCCTGGAGGAAAGCGTCAGCCGCTGATGTCAGCAGCACGGGCTGCTCCTAAGGCCACACGGCGGCAGCTGCGGCCACGTGACTGCACTAGAAGGCGAGCAGCGAGCCTGTGACGAAACGCGAAACGCTAGATGCAGAAACGGACCACCCAGCTTCTCTGTACCTGCGTGGCCGAGCGCTGCCAACTTTCTCCCTCTTCTGAGGCAGTTGCATCACAGCCAGAAACTCGGCAGATGCGGCTTTGCCTGCCGGCTGTTGCAGCAATCTGGGGAAATGGGCTGCACCGTGCAAAATGCCAGCTTTTGTTAGGAGCCAGGGCAGTGGGAAAGGCGGGGGGGGGGTGCGAGAGAGAAAGTGTCGCTCTTGGTTCAGGTGCAGAAGCAAAGAGGCGCTTCAGTAAAGGCGGTTGTGAAATGGAGAGTCAGCTCAGTGCTAGCTCAGCTGAATGAGAGTCCCGGCCAAAGGACAACTGAGCTGCTGCAACCGGACTCTGCTCGTGTTAAAGGGGCAGACGGGGACGGGTCGCAGGGTGCTCTCTGCAGGGCTTCAGGCTAACTTTTCCTCGCTGGAGCTGCCCCGGAAAGCGTGGAGAGGGCTACTGAGCTGCGCTTCTTTTATTTCCTGCTCCTCTTGCCACTAAAGGGGGCTCCCTCCCAGGCCTCGACCTTGAAGACCAACTTCTAGCCTGGAGGTTGAGCCACTGAGCTGCACCAGTATTTAGCGAGGGGACACCACCTCGTCAAGACAGGGACACTCCCCCCCCCAAGAGGCCGGAACTGGAACTCCATTGTTTGCCTGAAACGACATTGCAGTGTGTGTGTGTGTGTGTGTGTGGGGGGGGGTTATCGGCTGGGCAGGGGCCTTCATAGAAAGGGGACAAAATGCTACGTTTTGCAGGAGGCTGTGTAAAATAGCCCCCCCCCGCCTTCACAGCCATTTGCGGTTTGGAGAGAAAAGCCACGAATGGCTCTGAAGGCCTTAGGTGGCGCTCCCTGGAGCCCCAGAGCAGGGGCGTTCTGGGGTGGGGGACAAGATGCTATGTTTTGCAGGAGCCTGAGCTCCTGGGTAAAGTGGTCCCTCGCGGCCGCGAATGGCTGTGAAGGCCAGGGGGTCGGGCCACTACCCAGGAGCTCAGGCTCCTGCAAAACATAGCATCTTGTCCCCCCTTTAGGAATGCCATTGCCCCAGAGAGCAAGATGCTGTGCGCCGGCGCGTGAGAAAGCAAGCTACCTACCCGCTGCTGCTCGGCCCCGCGCCAGGGTCCGGGGACGCGGCGTGCATTTCCCAACAGACGCGACCGTCTCTCTTGTGGGGTGGTGAGCAAAAAGGACCCATCATCTCCCCACTCAGCTGGAGGCTTTCCCAAGACGGGGATGGAGCTTTGCCTGTTGAATTTCTGCCTTACGCCTGTGTCCCTGCGACCTCGGTTTCGAGCCACGCGAGCACACCGCAGCTCTTTGCGATCGAAGGCTCGCTGGCCAGCTGGCTGCCCGCCAGCAGTCCAACCCCCGCTAGGACCTGAGGGAGCACCAGCGAAGGGGCGGGGAGTCCCGGGCTGCCTCAATACAAAGGCAGCAGTGGCCGGCTATGGGGCTGGAGGATCGCGCAGCGCAGGAAAGGGGGTGCAGAACGCCGAGCCTAGCAGGTGGGTATTCCCGCCCCTTGGGGAGGATAGCAGCGAATGGGTGGGCTGGCATCCTTCCTCCTCCATTCACGCTGTCAGGGCAACTTGAGACGGGACACCCCAAAACTTGACTCAATACAATCGCTGTATGAATTGAACGCGAAGGAGAGGGTGCCCCTGACCACATGCAGAGTGCTTTTTTTTTTTCCCCCAGCGCTTTGGGGAGCAGCGCGCCGGGGTTCCCATTCGCAGCGTGCTGCTTCCAAGTAGCTTGTTTCTGGTGGAAGCGAAGCCCTGCGCAGGAACACGGGATCCCGCGGCAGGTCCTTCTGCAGGAACGTCTCTGTGCAGGCGGAACAGAGCTCGGTTTTTTTTCTTTCCTAAGGTGACACATCAGCTGTTTACCCTCCTGCTTACTAGGCTTGTTCTGTGGAAACTATTATTTCGAGCTGACGCGTAGCCCTCTGGCTTGCAGGGTGCCTGGCTGCCTTCTGTGGAGTCCTCCTGCCCTGTTCCTTGAGAGTAAGGCCCCTGTGTTCCTAATGGCGGTGTGACAGGCTGAAATCCAAGTGGTGCAGCTTAACCTAGCCTTGCACTTCTGTGACGGAAAAGCTTCACCAGTGGAATCGCCTCTACTGGTCACACAGGTGCGAGGCACAGGAGCCCTGTTACGGGGGGGGGGGGGGGAAGAGGGTACTCTTTATGTAACCCCAAAGGCTGCATTTTGCGGGGTAGGAAACTGTGGAGGAGGTAGGGAAACAGAGCAGGGACAGAAGGATTGAACTTTGCACCGTTTTACTGCTGAAGTCTGAACCTTTAATCCTCTGTATGCAAAGGTGCTTACTATTTTGAATGTTGTGAGCTGCCTGGATATTCATTGTTGGATGTCGGGGGAGGTATGAATTCAGTGTATGATTGCTTTGGGGCAAGATGAAAAGCACTCTGCACATGCCCAGGAGCCCTTATTCATATGCTGTGGGACCTGAGCCTTGTGAGTCTAGGGCAAGAATTCCCGAGCTTTTCTGAAACAGAACCAGGGTCAAGCCAAGGCAGGTGTTACGGACCGCAAGACTGTGGTGGGGCGGGGGGAGGTGCCACAAGTGCTGCCGGTGACTCCCTTTTGAATTAAATGTTATGAGGCTGTTCTGGAATCACACTTGCATTCCAGGAACTGGATTTTGGAGTGGAACTTTCATTCTTGCAAGAATTTTGGACTCCGTGGTTCTTTTCCTCCTTTGGGGTGTGTGGATTTTTTGTAAGCGGCTGACAGCACTGGGTGGAAAGTCTTACCATTCCTAATTTGGAGAGGATTTGTTGTGGCAACCTGGCAAGGGTGCTGGGTGTTCCAGACCAGGCGGGTGGGGTTGGGGGGGGAAGGGAGAATGCAGAATGAGAGCAAACTCCTGAGTAAAGCCTTGGACGTCGACTTTCTTACTGGGGTTGCCTTCCGTGAACACGGCTTGCTGTGCCTGCAGCAAGACATTCAGAAGGAGAAGCGTTTTGCTTTGTTTGCCAATGCAATGATGGGGCATGCCCCACCTGTTGAATTTGGGCCTGATATAGGTCTTGAGAATATATATGGGACCATGCCAGGAAAAACACTGGCAAGCCGTATGCATTCTGAGTGGTAGTGGAAAGTTGTGGGAAAGGACAGTGTACCGGCTAAAAAGTCACACTCTCACACCAGTACGTGCCGCGAGGAGTAAGCCTGGTCCTGAGAAGGGGTTTTGGAACGCTTCTTGGGAAGATCTTAGTTCGAGTTGTGGGGAAAGGAAACCAAGATTTCCTTCAGGAATGAGGGGTGAATCCTGAACTGCTGGTCTGGTCAAACGCAGATTGCAGACTTGAGCTTGCTGGAATTTCCTTAGTTGTCATTGCTCTTTTCCTGACTTTGTTCCTTTTCTCCGTGCAGGAATAGGTTGTGTATGGAGAAATAGTTGATGATGATGATGATGATGATTTATATGCCGCTTTTCAACAAAAAAGTTCACAAAGCGGTTTACAAGTACGACTAAGCAGCTCCCTGTCCACAAAGGGCTCACATTCTAAAAAGATGCAGATGAAACACCAGCCAACAAACACTAGAAAACACACTGTGTCGGGGTGAAGAGGGACAGTTACTCCCCCGCTGGGCCAGCATTAGGCCAATTGCGCCCTGCTCCAAAGGTGGCGCTGCTCTAGACTGGCAGGTTGGGCCATTTGCCTGAGCCTGAGAGGTCACTTCCAGGCAGCACCGCGCCAAGCCGGTCCGAGCAAGCGCTTACAAAACACAGATGTCCCTCCCGGTCCCAGAGTCGGGGCTGGCATTAGAGGTTATTTGAACAACCCGCAGCTGACACCATGGAATCTTCCACGCCGCGGTGTCAATAAGACGGCCTTCCCGCCTGCCCGTGGGTCCAGTTGGTCTGAAATGGGTCCCCTTGAGGCAGTCGGGGGGGGGCAGTGGTGTCATCTAAATGATTTGAGAACAGGTACTCACTTTTGATTGACACGTGTCGGGACCCGCCCACCGGAAGTGACGTCATAAGCCAGAAGTGATGTCGTGGCAGGAAGTGACATGAAAAAAGCCCTTTTGGAGGCCTCAGATGATTTTAAACTGACCCAACAGTTGCAACAGTATTCCACAGCACCCCCAGAACAGGTTAAGGAGGCCTGGCATCATGTTAAAACCCCAGAGCAGCTCATTTTTCAGTGGCAAGGAAAGGAAAGGCTCCGCTCGCTGCCTGCCTGCCTGCCTGCCTGCCTGGCTCTGAGAACATGCAGGCAACTCAAACATGCAGGAAATTCAAACGTTGCAGAGGGCGGAGTCGACGAGTGGGCGGGTGAATGGGCGGGGCCAGCTGTAATCCTAGAAACCGGTACTCGCATACCCCCGCGTACCCCCTGCATGACATCACTGGGGGGGTGACATTACTGTATAACTGGCACCTATTTCCAAGTGCTGCACTTGAAAGTACAAATGGCCGGAAGGGGAAAGGGTTAAGCAGCCCCCCTCCCCACTGCAGCCTCCAAGGCTGCTTTTCACTGGGAACAGAGAGGTGCACTCGAGTGCAGCCTCCACAGCAGTTTGAGGCTTTTCTTCTCTCGCTGCTCGGTGACCGGCGCAGGCCGGTTTCTGTTGTCTTCCAAGCGTCGCTTCGAGGCCGCCGTGGAATGTTGCAGTGCCGCAGCCTTGCGTCTCACCTGCCCGCCTCTCCTCTTCCACCTGACTCTGAAGGGTCCGGGGGGGCCCCCCGGGGGCCCCAGCCGCCTTGAAATTAGGCCCTCCCAGCAGTGTCGGGGAAGCTGTGCTGAGGCCCCCCCGTTCAGCCTGCTCTCGTTTTCTTTTAAAGTTGACCCCTCGGGGATAAACATTCTGAAAATTCCATACCTCAGCTAAAACAACAGCAGCAGCAGCAACAAGATAGCTGATAGTCAGCTAAACATGTGACACACGCCAGGTGTCAGGATCTGGATCTGGGCAGGAGCCTCCGCTGACACTGCTACGTACCTTCCCCGAGTCATTTCCTTCCCTACCAGCTGGGGGGATGAATTGGCTCTCCGTCCCTTGGGGCTGCTGGCTTTTTCGGTCTGGTTTCTGCAGTCTAACATCCTTCCTTTCCCAGAATGGAGGGCCCAGTCCTGTCCATCTTTCCCGCACTGGCACAGCGGTGCCAACGGGGACTGTACTGCATCCTGGGGCGGGGCGGGGGCATCACAGAGGCCTCCTCACCCCAAGGGGCTGCTTTGTGGCTGCATCGGTGCAGGAGCGTTGGGTCGGCTTGGCCTTGGCCTTGATCCGCCTTGGTCTGTGGCAGTCGTGCTGTAGGAAGTGCCGCAGGGAGCCTGGTGTCTTGCCACTGCTCATGTGTCCGTTCCTCAGGAAATGTTTGAGATGCCTTCAGGGGTCTGCAGAAGGACAGCTCTTGCAGCCAGCAGCTGCTCTTCTTGGTGCTCGTCTGTGTGGGATGGGCGAGATTCCTTTCCCCCTTGTCTGGAATGCAGGGGCGGCCAGATTTCATGCGGGTGCTCAGCCACAGACTTCCTGGTACTGCTCTGGGTGTACAGCCTGGCACCAGGTTGCTGGAAGCTGTGGGGTGAAGCCCTGCACCAGACACCACCACTCCCAATTTGCCTCCTGGTGGTGTGTTTCTCTCTCTCTCTCTCTCTCTCTCGCTCTCTCTCTGCCAGCATGCTGAGGCTGGTCCCGCTGCGGGGGACTGTCTTGGTTGATTCCTCTGATACCACCCCTGTAGGTGGTCCCCATTTCATCTCGTGTAAATCTGAGGGGCGGCAATTCTCTTGGGAGGGATCAGGAGCAGAGGCGGATCTACAGGGAGGGCAAAGCTCTAAGTGTTGCAAGGAGCCTTACCCTGTCATGTGAATCCCTCCTCTCCCTCGCTGCTATAGCCAGTAAGCAACGCCAAGATGTTGCTTTTCCCTGTGAGGACTGGCTAAAACGGTGCAGGAGAGGAGTGATTTCCACTGCAAGGTAAGGCTTCTTGCAAAACTTAGAGCTTCGCCCTCCCTTAGATCTGCCGGTGATCAGGAGAGCCTCTCACCCTGGTGCCCGCCATCCTGTTTATGGAGCAAAGTTCCAGCTTCCCTCTTGGAGACGGGACAGCACTGCTGTGGGGTGCAGAAAGTTAATAGACAGGGTCTCCGTGCCGTCCGCATCTGGCTTCAGTCCCAGTTCCCCAAACCCCAGCCTGTGGGTCAGAGGGGACAACGGTCATAAGCTCCTTTGCTTCACAAGCTCATAACTGGCATCTTCCCGACTCGGCAGAGGCGCTCTGGGGAAGCCTGCTCTTGCCAGTCGGACTGGTCATCGAGGGTCGCTGGGGAGTTGAGCGTGATGGTGAAAGTTCCTCTTTCAACTAGAGACCCTAATTGTGGTTAGGCCAGTCAGTTTGTGGCTTCTTCCATCTGACGCTCTGGGGTCCTGAACCCTTCAGGCTTGTCTCTCCAGACAGGAGTGCCTGCTTTTCCATCCCAGCTAGCAAATTGAGATGAGGACAGTCAAAGGGGAGGGAAGGAGGGCTGGCCGAGAGGGAACGTGACATTGTTCACCGCTTGCACATGTCTCCCTGAAAAGGATGGCCTTGCCAGGGTCTGGAGGCAGTGGGTGGGAACCAGTGATGTCATTCAGGGGGAACGGGCCAGAACGGGCGTTCCGGATCCTAACGGACTCCATGGCTGGTTCCGGGTTCCCGACAAGTGCCAATCAAAAGTGAGTTCCTGTTCCTAAATCATTTGAATGACACCACTGGTGGGAACCCTGTCCTGACACAACCCATGGATAGAGTGACGGCTTGCTGGTCAAAATCCTTGACCACTTGAGGATTCTGGGGTTGTTGCTAGGCACAAGAGCTGGGGGTAGACCATTTAGTGGGGCTGTTAAGGTGATGAGGGGAGCTTGCAGTGTTCTGTTTTGTTTGTTTGTTTTATGTACTTAGAAATTTATACTCCGCTTTATCTCCCTAGCGGCCATTCAAAGTGGCTATGCGGTCTTAATGTGTAACTTGGTGTGTGAATGGGGAACTATTCATAGAATCATACAGTTGGAAGGGACATACAAGGTCATCTAGTCCAACCCCCCCCCTCCCCAGAGCATCTCCATCCTTCACCATTGTCTAAATTCTGATTAGAAATAGAGATGCTTCAAAGGCTTAGCAGGGCAAAAGTACAGTGGTCACGTGCACCGTGTCCAAGGGTACAGCAGAGGGGCCAGGGGTTATCTGGCATCTTGAAATGAGGCACACGGAGGCTACGTGCACAATGCAGGTACAATACAACAGGTAAAGGGCAGGGGTGTTGGTACACAAGGCAGAGATTACTGAAGTTGCATTCCCTGAGGGCAAATGCAAAAAGTAAATACTAGCAGGTGGTGCTTAGAAAAGATTACAAAATTGTGCTTAATGAAGATAATGTGAGATTATCTTTGTCCTAGTATCTGTGACTGGGCGAGGATCCCGTGCACAAGGAGTTTGAGGCTTGCCCAGAGTCCTTTAAAAACACGGCCTGGGACTCAGAGTAGTAGTGCCTTCACTGTTTGTTTTGTGTACACGACATCTTGCGCACTGTTGGCATACCAAGCAACTTTACTACCAGCTTTGTACCGGAGCCTCTGATGTCATGATTATATGACAACATAACCAGGAATGGAAAGAAAAACAAAGACAAAAAAAGGGGGTGGGGGAGAGCCACCCAAAATAAGACAACGTTTAGTCAGGGAACCAAGGCTGCAATCCTAACCTGGAGGTAGGCCAACACAAGTGACTTGTGCTGGCCTAACGCCAGGTTAGGATTGCACCCTAAGTGTAATAGAGAACAAGCGGTGTTTTATCTTTAATACCTGCAGGGCAGAGAGAATTCTGGCAGTGGCTGCTTTTCTTGCCGCCAGCATGACAAGCATCATCAGCCACAATTCCCTCTTCCGCCCAACTGTGTAAAACAGAGGACCTCTGTCTTCCTTTTGCGTCCGTTTCCTCCCTTTCCTAGTGTTCTGGTTGGGATTCTGCAACGGCTTCCTTGAGCTGTGCCTCTCCGGCCCCATTTGCGGTCTTATCCAGCTCTGGTGTGCTGATTTCACCACCACCCTCCAAGCAGTGACCTTGCAGGCTGCCTCCCTGCTGCAGTGGCCTTGATCAAAGGTAAAAACACAGTGACGGCGAGAGCTGTGGCCTTGATCTTTTCCCCCAGCAAAATCCTGGAAAGAGCAGCCTCTCTCCATCCTGTTTGCCACCTTTCTGCTGCCAGTGCTGCAATGGGCTTTATACATGCTAAGTTTGATGTGGGATCAGCGTCTTTTTCTCCCTTCCTCTCCACCTTAGCAGGGTGCCCTCTTGTTGTTGGCAACAGCGACACAAGAAGCTGACAGTAGCTGCGTTTTTACTCGGAGCGCTGAAATGTGGCGGGGCGGGGGAGAGAAGGAGATGCTCTGCGTGTCCTGGGAGATCTCATTGTTTTATGGGCTCCAGACTGCAGTCCTGAATGCACCATGCGCACTAAACACATTGGACCCAGGAGACCGAATTAGCAGCTCTCCAAATGCTTCCTATTACCAGCCATGCTATACAGACTTGTCGGTTGCCAAATTCGCCGCTGGTCAGCTCTGGTCTGCTTCCAACAGTGCAGCTTCCCTGTTTGGGATCCCTGTAATTAATGCTGAAGTCCGGAGCCCGTTTCAGGTGGCTTGTGTGGTGTGTGTCCAAGCAAGCCAAGACAAGAGTTGGTGCGTCGTGTTGCCAAGCTTGTCTCTTGGTGTTTTGCCCAAGTTAGAAATAGCCTTGTTGTGGTTTGTACAAACCTTGAATTACAGGATGTGACTAGTGCAGTGTTTTTAACCTGGCTGGTTTGGGATACTGCAGTTGCCTTCATCCTTCTCTTGCCTCTGACTAGATGTTTCCAGACCTCCAGTAGGGGACAGGCCAGTCTGCCCTGTCCGTTGCTTCTCTGCATGAGTTGCTGCACTGGGCTGGTACTGGATGTCACAGCAATAGTGCTCTGTTGTCAGAACTCTGCTCCATAGATAACTGGCTATGTCAGTATTTCTATGGGTGCTGGGGGTGTTAGTGAGAGGCAGGGATGTCTCTACAGGGAGGGCAGAGCTCTAAGTTTTGCAAGCAGCCTTACCTTGCAGTGGAAATCACTCCTCTCCTGCACCGTTTTAGCCAATCCTCACAGGGAAAAGCAACATCTTGGCGTTGCTTACTGGCTACAGCAGCGAGGGAGAGGAGGGATTTACATGAAGGGTAAGGCTCCTTGCAAAACTTAGAGCTTTGCCCTCCCTGTAGAGACGCCACTGGTGAGAGGGACTGGGCCAGCATTGCTTTGCCAGGACAGGCCTTGGCCCTTGTGCTGACATCAGTGTGGTATTGTCAGGATGGGCTTGGGCTATGATGGACTTTGCATTGTCATCCTGCAGTGTTGGTGCAACATCTAAACAGGGCTGGGCTGTAATAGAGTTGTTAGGTGTCAAAAATTGTTCTTTCCCGACCTTGAGAGCAATTGCTGAGCTCAAGGTTCACTGAGGCCCAGCAGATTAATGAAGGGCTACTGGAGTTAAGCCAGAGAATTAGTGAAGAAGGCGGGATGTGCATGTGTTGAGTTTTGGTTTGAAGAACTTGACAAGTGGCGCCCAGGGAAAATCCAGACATAAGACGGAGTGGGGATGAGTGGGTGGAGTAGTTTAAGAGCAAGGAAGTGTATTGCAAAAATGTAACAGACCAACATGCGTTTGCATTTGCAACAGGAAGCTTCCACAATCTGTGTTCAAAATGAGGCTTGCCTGATCTAAGCCTGCCTAGTTCAGTCCCTTCATTAGGAGTGCTTTACTACTCCCAATGTCTCTGCCTGTGCTGAGTGACCTGTTAACACCTGCTAGGTAGCCCGTCAGAAAGGGATGTGACGGTAACAGAGGCTCATCGCCCTGGGTTCAGTTTCTCATCTCAAGACTAGTCACGGAGAGGGGCTAAAACTGAATCCATGGGTTCAACTTAAACACGGAAGGTGTGGTAGAAGCAATGGCAAATACTGGTTGTTGTGATGATCAAGGTGACCTGGTCCTGCTATCTGATGATGGAGGAGATTCTACCTGGATAAATGGGCTTCTCAGTGCAGGGAAGTGTATACTCAAACCCTTTTTGTATTTCTTGTGTGTTGTCTCTGGCCAGAAGTCTCTAATTTTCTTTGTTTTGTACTTTGCCTATTTTTTATCTATATATATAAAAACGGACGTGTGTGTGTGTGTGGGTATGTATGTATGTATGCGGGTATGTATGTTATGCATAGGCTCGGGAACGCCTGGACCGATCCGCACAAAACTTGGCAGGGATACACCTTGCAGCCTGGAAGGCAACAGTGCGGGGGTCAGACCCCCCTACAGCCCCCGGTTTTTTGGGGAGGGGGGCTAGAACGTCCAGACCAAGGGGATTGCGTTGGACTAGAGGTCTGCTGCCACCCTGTGGTCACACACGATTCTGCAGGTTATGTGATACACAGGGACTAATCCAAAATGAAAGTGAAACTGCTTTGCACTGCCTGAGTTGCAAAGAGTTGCAAATGATCCAGAGAGTTCCAGCACCCAGTCGGATCTGAGAGGGACCTATTTCCGGGGAGCTAGCTGGCCACTTCTTCCTGTTTCTCATGCTTCAGTGCTACCTTACCCCAGGACCTGCAGACATTGTTCAGTGAGTGTGACCGTTTCATTTCGCTCTTTGGCTTGATTGTGTCCCTGTATTCATTCCTTCTCCTAATAGAAGCTTGGGCTAATTTCTCCCCCCGGGCAATGCCGGGTAACAAAAGGCTAGTTTTTAATAAACCCTTTTCTGAATTTTCAAGGCATAGTGTGTTGAAATTGGCACTTCTCTGTACAGTGTAACCCAACAATGGAAGGAAATGGTCAGAGAGGAGTCTTCACCTGCCTGGCCTGGGATGGCCCTCTCCTCCCCCTCTGTGCAAAAAGACCAGTGGCAGATCTCTCCGGATTAGGATCCAGCACTGTGGGCTGGGATCATTGTTTGTGCAGATGCTTTGGGGCATGATGTTAAATTTCAAAGGAGCCACTTGGGTTGAGACTCTGGCCAAAAGAATTGTCAGGAAATTCTTATTGGTTTGTTAAATGCAGTGAATATTTAGACAGACCCCATAAAGGAAAGGTTGTTTAGTGGATGTTTGGGTTTGGGAATGTGGGGGAACCATGAGGAGGGCGATGAACAATTATGAGGATTGGAACTGAAACAGAATTTATTGGAGCAGTTGATTTAACCAGAATAGATCTTGGTAGGAATGGATATTTTAAAGCATGTTGCAGAAGATGAAATCACCACTTACCCTAATGTGGACTGAACAAACAAAGCAAACTTTACCACTGCAGTGGTTCCCAAACTGTGGGTCAGGACCCATCAGTGGGTCCCAAGCCAATTTCAGGTAGGTTGCGAAGCACGAAGAGCAGCCATCTTGAAAATATGGGAAGATGTGATGCTGGAAAGGGGGAGGGCTATGTGGTTATTTTGCTTGTGTCAAGGTTGTAAGAAGGCTTTTTCTTCTTTCTAATTCACTTTGCTATTGGAAATTGGCTGAGAAATAACCCAATTTATTGCTGCATTCTCAGGAAAGCAGCAGGCTCTGATGTTGCAATGAGGGCAATGTACTTCTGCCATGACATCACTTCCAGTGAGTCCCGGACAGATTGTCATTCAAAAATGTGGGTCCTGGACCCCGGTGCTAAAAACAGTCTGAGAACCACTACTCTACAGACTATTGTTATTATAATGTTAATGATGATACTTTAAGCCCCCTCCCAAACCACAGAAATTGGAAAAAAAATGCTATACCGTACATAGGTTTGCCTGCTGTTGTCGTGGCTGCGTAGGTGGGGAAGGCTGTGTGGATTGTGCAATTGTGCAGTGAAGGTGTCAGTGCTGAGTGCATTGGATTACATCTTCATAAGTTTTTTTTAGCATAGTAGAAGGTTAGAGTTGGAAGGGGTCGTCTTGGAGGTCTTCTCAGTGCCTGCAGCCACTACTGCATCCCTAGCTGGTGGGCATCCAGTGTGTGCTTGAAAACCTCCACAACTGCACGAGGCAGACTGTTCCACTTCCAAGCAGTTCTTCCGATTAAGATGTTCTTCCTCATGTGTAGCCTAAATCTGCTTCTCTGTGATGTCAACCCATTAGTTCTAGTCCTGCCCTCGGGAGCCACAGAGAACAAGTTCTCCCCGTCTTCTGCTTGACAGCCCTTCAGATTTTTGACTCTCTTTAGCTTGAAGGAGAGTAGCCTAAACATACCCTTGGTATGATACCAAACGCTTTTGACTGTTCCTCCTGGGACCCGACCAGGTACAATGGACAGAGTGCCTGTACTTTTAACCATTGTATAGAAGAGGGCATTTTGGCAGGTGCAGCTCAACATGGAAGGGATTTAAAAAGCTGCAGCTGCCAAAATTCCCTTTCTATACAATGGTTAAATGCAGTGTTTCCCAAACTTTGTTGACTGGTGGCTCCCTTGACCTACTTGGTCATTGGCCTGCTTGGCTCGGCTCAAATAAACCTGGTCTCTTGGTCAGCCCAACCAGGAAATTTCTAGCTCACTTCCTTTGGTGTCACCCCCTTGATAGTGTCTTCCAGTGTGGTCTGCAATCCCCCTGTCCTGGGATGCCACTGATAGTAGTACCATCTGGCCAGTGGTGTCATTCAAATGATTTAGGAACAGGAACTCACTTTTGATTGGCACTTGTCGGGAACCCGGAACCAGCCACGGAGCCCGTTAGGATACGGAACGCCCATTCTGGTCTGTTTCCCCTGAACGATATCACTGCATCTAGCCCAGATGTTACCATTTCAAATTATGGTGTTGGAGAAGACTCTTGATAGTCGCCCAGACTGCAAGGAGACCCAATCGGGCAATCCTACAGGAAGTCAAGCCTGATTGGTCCTTGGAAGGACAAATATTGAAGCTAAAGCTCAGATACTTTGGCCACCTCATGAGAAGAGAGGACTCTTTAGAAAAGACTCGCATGCTGGGAAAGATGGAAGGCAAAAGGAGAAGGGGGCAGTAGAGGATGAGATGGTTAGAGAGTGTCACTGAAACAATGAACATGAAGTTGGACTAACTCCGGAAGTTAGTGGAAGACGGAAAGGCCTGGCGAGCTGTGGTCCACGGGGTTGCAAACAGTCGGACACGACTTAGTGACAGAACAACAACAACAACAACAACACCACAGGACAATGTGTCCATGGCATTCCCTCAGGCTAGTCCCTGTGTCGGATAGACTGGCCTGACTTGTTCTTGACGAACCCATGCTGGTGCCTAGAAACCAGCCCTTCTCAGCGCTCCCAGACATTCCACTTCATAATCTGTTCCAGGATCTTCCCAGCTATCCATGTCCGTGCAGTTTTCTGGATCCATCCTCCTTCTTGATTTAATAACACTCATCTTCATCAGAGTTCTCAGCTATTTCAAAGAAGTGACTCAAAGATAATATCTGTAGTCTTCTTCAGGAACCTGTCATATGGGTCATGGGGCTTATTTTAAATGAGTTTTAAGTAGGTGTTTCCTCCCATCTTTAAATTTAAAGTTTCTAGTTTTGGGCAGAAGAGTTAGTCGAGAGGTTAATGCCTCCGTTTGCCTGAAGATAAGAGCTGAAGATCTGAAGGTCGCCAGTTCGGGACTACCGGAAGTCTCTGAGCGGCAGACCTTGTGAATTGCGACTGATTAACAGCTGAGCTGTCTCCGGCTGCCTTGTGAGAGGGGGAGTGTGCTGGGTCAGCTGCTTCTCTGGTGGGAGCAGGGAAGCCGCTAATCAGCCAGCAAGAAGACAAACGGGTGGCCAGAAAGAAGGACTAAATCCAGAAAGATCCATCTGTATGTATGTAGTTCTTGGAAGATAGAACCTTTCTGTAAAAATTGTAAAAACCTTCGGGTTTCTGAATAAAGTCTGCCTATGTAAACCGCCTTGAGTTATAGTCATTAGAGAAATCTGGTGACCTAAGAAAGTCGGTATATAAATACAAGTGTTGTTGTTGTTGTTGTTGTTGCTACCATAAAATTGGCTTTCAACAAAGGCAATGCCTGGCCAAATTTTGATAGATGAGGAGGGGCTGGTTGAGCCACAGAGTAGGATTTCCAGTGATGGGGTGGGCAGGGGAGGGGGAAGGTTGTTTTATTTCAGATGGTTAGCAGCAGCGTAATAAACTTAAGCAAGGCTCTGACAATTGAGCCTGTAAGATGAGCATCCACTGTGGAAGGTGATTTTCTTGTGCAGCCTTGTACCTTCAGGCTGGTTTCCCTGCTGTTGTCTCAGTGGGAGTTCTCGGCATCCTTTTGACTCATTCCGCGCCTGTTCACCTCTTCACTGCGAGCCTTTTCTCCACCTCCTACGCAGACTCAACCCAACTTTCCCCAGAATCTCTGAGCCAAAACATACTGCTGATTACCAGAGCAAAAGTTCTCTTCCCAGCCCCTCGTTGCAGGGGATCTACTTGGGACTGCGCGCACATTATTATTCGAAATATGCACTACTCCATCCTTCTGTTCTCAAGAGCTTCCAGGAAACCAAAGCTCAAATGCATATTTGTAAATAAAGCTAATATTATGACGCCACCGTAAGCCTCCGGTAATGCCAGCGTCAAACTTAGGTTGAGCTGCAGCTGCTGAGCTCGCTTGCCACTCGGAGAAGCAGGACACAAGCACAGGTAACCAGATGAGGTTTTAATGGGTTTAAGGCAGTGGTGTCATCTAAATGATTTAAGAACAGGTACTCACTTTTGATTGGCATGTGTCGGGACCCGCCCACCGGAGGTGATGTCATAAGCCAGAAGTGATGTCGTGGCAGGAAGTCACATGAAAAAAGCCCTTTTTGAGGCCTCAGATGATTTTTAACTGACCCAACAGTTGCAACAGTATTCCACAGCACCCCCAGAACATGTGAAGGAGGCCTGGCATCATGTTAAAACCCCAGAGCAACTCATTTTTCAGTGGCAAGGAAAGGAAAGGCTCCGCACGCTGCCTGCCTGGCTCTGAGAACATGCAGGCAACTCAAACATGCAGGAAATTCAAACGTTGCAGAGGGCGGAGTCGACGTGTGGGTGGGCGAATGGGCGGGGCCAGCTGTAATCCTAGAAACCGGTACTCGCGTACCCCTGCATGACATCACTGGTTTAAGGTATCTTTGCTTGGGTAAAAGCAACAAAAGGGGCACCTTAAAAGACTGACAAGCCTACGGTAGTTCAGCAGAACTTTTGTGGAATAAGGCCTGCTTTGTCAGATGCAGTCAGGTGGATACACCCAGTTGATGGGTAATTGCAGGTAAAGAGAAGGGGGGGAGGCAAGAGATGCCATTAGCCATTGATCCTTACTGTTTTAATGTGCACTAGAAAGCAGACGATAAATACAGTACTGTGAGGCAACCATAATTGTGTGGCTATCATCTTCCTGGCTGACCCGACTGATCTAGACCTGTGAACCGAGGGACCAGAGTGCAAAAGATACAAACTGGCTGTTCTTGGTGAAGCTTAAATGCCGATTCCTCTGGGCTTATATCACGCTCAGTAATATGTGATGACACAGTCGGTCCGCCTGAGCATGCACAGAATTCCATTGTAAATGAATACTTGGAGTGAGATAACAGCCTTTGATCAAGACAAGTGATAGAATCAAATCTCAAGGAGGATCAAATACATTCTAACTAACTCCGCAGTTTCATGTGGGCATCTCTTTTCATTGGCTAATGGAGACTTTCAGGTCAATAGAAGGTCTTGGGAAATGGGGTCTTGTTAGATTCTGAAAGTTGGCCAATGGTTAGTATTTGATTTGTGCCCTGTGTCTGATGATGCTAATGCAGATGTGTAATACAGATGTGTTCTTTTGGTTATTTGTATTGGTATTTATTCACCAGGTTATTTGAGGGACTGCCTTCTCCCACACATTCTAGCCTCACACTCTCACACATCTCCCACACTCTTAGGCCATCTGAGGGGGCTCTCCTTCAAGTGCCGCCTCTGTCCCAGGTTCAAGGGATGGCAATGCAGGGCCGAGCCTTCTCTGCAGTGGCACCACAATTGTGGAACACTTCCAGGGGAACTGAGAACTATTCCCTCCCTCATGGCTTGTTGACAAGAGCTCAAAATATACCTGCTTTAGTGTATTTGAGGGGAGGACACTGGGGTCACATGTCCTCCGGGTGGCCTTCTTTGGGCGGTGACCTGGCCCCCACATTCACCCCCTCTAAAAACCACTAGAGCTAGGCTCCAGCCATGTCTGAAGGGTGTTCTGACACCTGAGGAGGTCAACCACAGCCTCCTCAAGCCTCAGAACACCTTCAGGGAGCTGTGGAAGGTTTTTGGGGAAAAAAACCAGAAGTGACTTTTTAAACCCTTAGAAGGGTTTTTGAGGCCCAGGGAGGCTTCCCTCAGAAGCCATTATAAGGCCTTAAAGCATCACTTCCTGTTTTTCTAAAAACCGGAAGTGACTTTTCAAGGCCTCCTGAAGGCCTCAGAACTTCCCTGAATTAGGGTGCAATCCTGTAGTGTAGTTAGGCTGGCGCATGCCCCCTGTGCCGGCCCAAGAGTGTTTCCAACATGCTGTAAGGCCCATCTGCCCCACTCCGGGAGGCATCCAGCTTGGCACGTGCAGTTGTGCCAGCCCTTGGAAGGGAAACCTGGCCTTGATCCCAGCCAGGAGAGGGACTTGTGCTGGCCAAGTTCGACTGGCACAGAGGGAGGGTGAGAGGAAGGCATTTCGGGGTGTGGGAGGGGGGAGATTGGGGTGAGCTCATGGGGGACCCATGGCAGCCTGGCCCGGGGAGCGGGTCAGATACAGGATCCGGCACTTATACTGAATCCTGACCCCAGGCCCTGGCCCAGTCGGCCTTGCACAGGATATTTAGGGTTGTGACAGCGATTTTGCTGGCACAGCTCCAAGTAGCCCTACTGGGGCTGCTGGGACTTACCCCGGAGCCCAGGGAATGTATTATATCCCCTTACCCAGGGCAGGCTCCAGCTGCCTCCGATTCTGCTCTGGATACAGTGAATTCCGGCCAGTTCTGGCAGAGTCTAGGATTGGGCTGCCCATTTGTCCTTCCCGCCCAATTGGCTTGATAATGTGTATTGGGTTTTTGTTGTTGTTCTGTTTGGTTTTAATGTTTTTTTCTCACTGTTGTGATACATGGTATTTTTTATTTTGGAGCTTTGGAAGCTGGCATGGGCATTTGTTTCAGCATGGGAAAGGCGGGATATAATTTTTTCCCCCAAATAAATAAAACTGATGCTCCTTGGAGCTGCACATAAACCGTGAAATGACATGATCCTAAGTAATATTCCGAGTTCCCAAGGGACAGGTCACTGCTTTTCGAGTTCCCAAGGGACAAAAGTGTTGCTACGATCGTGTTGAGCAAGATTTGATGAAACAGCAGTGTTTTACCACACCACCTTCTCGGAATTGTTTTTCTCTTTGCAAATTAAATTGCAGTTAAAAGATATAGTAGATAAAATCATACCTCCTCATGATTATATGCAGCGGTGTCATGCAGCTGGAACGCTGGGCGGGAGGAACGGGTGAGCGGTAGCCCGCCCGTTGCGTTCCGGTCCGTTTTGCCGTCTTCCCCGCCGAACCAATTGCGCTGCTTGCGTACGTTACACAAACGGCGTAACACTGCGGAATGCGACGGGCGGGCTGTCGATCACCCGGATGTCCTGCCCAGCGTTCCGGCAGAATAACACCACTGCCTTAGAGTGATAAAGCCTATACTTCCATGATAGAATGGAAAACAATCAAAGGTGTGCTCAAAACATGCGTGTGAGTTAACGAACCAAAGGGTTTTAAGCACATTTTAATATCAAACTGCACACATGGAAGCCTGCCAGTCATCAAACAAAATGCGTAGATTACCCTTGAACAGTAAATAGTTACAAGACCACTTGTTTTAGGGACTGTGAGATGATTTAGTAAACATATTGTGTGTGTTTGTTTAGGAAAAGAATTCAAAATGTCCATTGCGACCTGCTGTTGTGTGTATTGTCGTGAGACCAGAATCGGTTACTCTAGCATGGGGTCCAGTTGGCTTAAAGCCGGCCCTGCCTGTGCTGCCCTCTTACCTGCCCCCCATGGCATGTCAGGCACTGCCAGCATACTGGGGGGCCAGGAATCTCCCTGGCCGGGTGGGCCTTTTGATGTGCTTGGGCTGATGGCCAGTGCCTTTGACACCTCGCCCCCCCCCAGTACAAATCCACATAAATCTAAGATCTTGGAGGGAGGTAGTCTCGCTTTTCCTGTTGCCTTCTGAGGCCCAGCAGACGGTGGCACAAGAGGCAGCTGTCTTGGTGGTGGACGCCCAGCCTGGGGAACTGTGCAAGGGTGGTGTTGGGCACCAGTGGAGGGGCCACCTGGCTAGACTAGTCCCTAACCCCTAGTACCTGTTGTAGTGCCCATTGTAGCACCAAGGGGCAGTGCAGGGCTTTCCCCCGGGGTCTCAGTGAACCGACCCTAGCACTGGATCTACTGCGTCATGGACATCTGGGACCATCTTACTGCTCTTTCACCGGAGACGAAAGCCCTGGGTTTTTCTGGGTGTTCTGAACGTTCTTATTAGTAGTATTGTTTTTTATCCCTTCTGATCAGACATGTCATGTAGCAGGTACGCGGTGGTACGCGAGTACCCGTTCCTAGGATTAGGGCTAGCCCCGCCCATTCCCCTGCCCACTCATCGACTCCGTCAGCGCTCCGCTCCGCCCCCTGCAACGTTTGAATTGCCTGCACATTTGAGTTGCCTGCACGTTCTCAGAGCCAGGCAGGCAGGCAGGCAGGCAGTGGAGCGAGGGAGACCGACGGCAGCAGCAGTGTGAGCAGGTAGGCTGCCTGGGGCTCCCTCCCGAGGAGGCGCGGCGGTTCCTGGGGGGGGGGAATCGGTAGCCCACGCGGCAGCGCCGGGGAAGGCCCGGGACTCCCAGGCCTTCTCCCGGGCCACCGCGTGGCCTATCGAGGAGGCACGGCGGTTCCTGCGGGCAGTTCCTGGGTTCTGGCTATGACCTCACTTCCGGTGGGCGGGCCCCGACACAAGTGCCAATCAAAAGTGAGTACCTGTTGCTAAATCATTTAGATGCCATTACTGCTTCAGATTATTCTGTTGATGTCTTTGGAGTCTGTTTTTCTCGCTGGGCTTGCGAACTGCGAACCCTGAAGGACTGGCTGACATCTCTGGGACTTGACAGGTGATAATCTGAAAGCAGTTCTGGAGCGTTAATGGAGCCTTCTTTACCTAGTTATACATCCTGTGGCGGTGGGCAAATCTCCAGGAATAGATGTTGGAGTTGGCAGCCCTGATGGTATGGATTGTTTTTAATTGCATTTGGTAAGCTATTCAGACTTCCGATAGTGGGAGGTGTGCACATGAGTGTATTTAATTGTATTTATTGATCTGAATGCCCCTTCTTATCAGATTGGGGAGCGCTTGGTTGGACTTCCTGGTAAGACTTTTGGCTGAGCCGAGGCACTGACATCTCCCATGTTGAAAGCAAACCCTTTTGTCTGTATAGGTGGGTGTGGCCTGCATCTAGCCGCGCCCCTTCCTCCATCCTGGCCCTGCATGGGACCGCGGAATCCTGGTATGGGTGCCAGGATTCTCACCACGTGTGTGATTTCTATCGCCCTTCCCCTTCCTGGCAGGGATCCTATCAGGTTTTTGCCCGTTGAACAGTTTTAAAAGCAGTAACCTGTCGGTAGTAGAGAATGAGATTGCAGCTTGATGCTGGTGGACGAAGCGCCTTCTGTTTTCTTACTTCCACGTGTGCCCCTCAAAGTGCTTTGTTTTGGGGGCATCCCCACCCCACACCCTCTCACCCCGTAGGCATCCCAGAGGAGAGAAAAGGAGGTATGTGCATATCATCCTCTGAATATCTGTGACTGAACGGAGGGCCATTTATGTTTCCAGCAGGCAACTGTGCAGCTCTTATTATTGGGAAAAGTAATGCTGGCCAACTATAGAGCTGGCTGCTGAGGAAATGGATGCGGTAGACCCTGTGCGTTTGCGGGTGTATGTGTGTGTGTTCTGGAGGCTCCCTGTAGGTAATCCCTTGGCCATCTCCGTGGATCTGAGTGGCCACCCAGAAGGGCAGTGCTTCTTGTATTTGGCTGCTTGGAAATGGTTCTCAGAAACTGTGCTGTGATAAGCAACTCATCACTCCCTTGGTTCAATGCATTCCTGTGGCCACTTGGAAATTCAGAGCTTTCCTGGGGATGGAACCTTTTGTATTCCAGGACCCGTCATTCCTCCACTCCTCTTTTCTACTCTTTTTACACTACACTCCTCCTCCACTACTCACCACTTTTCTTCTTTGCCTGTCTAATCTGTCTTGATTGTAAGCCTGAGGGCAGGGCCTCTCTTCACAGCTTTGAGTTTTGTAGGTGCTCTAGAAATGTGCTTCTGAATAGCTGCCACCCCCCGTAGAAGAGTCTTGGATGGATCCCATTATTTGTGCACTTGCCCTTCTGCTGTTGGTGTGCCTCTCAAATTTTCCCACCCCAACCCTAACAGCATCCTCTTCTTCCATCCTTTTGCTGCCAGGACCAATGGAGGCAACCAGCAGCAAGCAGATCTACCTGGTGACCGGCGGCTGTGGTTTTCTGGGGAAGCATCTGGTCCAGATGCTTCTGGAGCAGGAGCCCGATCTCGCGGAAGTGCGTGTCTTGGACATGCGTCTGGATGAAAGCATGCGTGCCCTGGACAGAGGTGAGGAGTGGATCAGTGGTGGACAGCAAGACTGCACCTTCTATGCATACAGGGATTGGACGGCCCCATCCTTGAAACCATTGTGGCTTCATCCTTGTGGGTCTTCAATGGGTGGAATGAGCACTGAGAACCCCCAAGATCTTCCCTGCGGAAAGGCCCATCTGGATCCAGTACCAACACAGTACCTGTGGATATGACAGTGTGTCCCACTCTACCTAGCAGCCCTACTCTTTGCCCCTAAAGGGTCACCATTCCCAGCTGCCAAAGGTCCTCCAGGTTCCAGTGCTTCTGCACTGGGGGACTGAGTCCCTTGTGACCTGCCATGTTGCCAGGAAGTGGCTCTCCCGGGCTTCAAATGGGGTCTTTCCTGAGGATGCTGCCAGGGATTAAAACTGGGAGCTCCTGGCATGCAAAGCAGCTACTCTGCCCTTGACTAGAAAATGGTCTTCTTCAGATTGCAGCTGTTTAGGTGCTGGCTGAGGCTCTTCAGCAGTGAGGAAAGGGTGCCTCTGGGAATGGCGAGAGCGCGAGGGCTGATCTGCTCCTTGGCTTCCAAGGCCGGTTCTTGAGCCAGCCTCTTATTAACATAGGCACTTCCACAAGCCTGTAATAAATGGAGCTGTGTGTTATTGATGGTTTTCCTGCTGGAAAATTCAGGAATGCACACTGGCAGCCAAGGATAAAATCATCATTATTTTTTTAAAGTGCCTTGACATTTGAGTCACCCCTGAACTCTTTGTTTCGTTTTGTTCTTTGCCCTGTGAATAAAATCTGAAACCAGCACTTAGACGTCTGAGTGGTGGGAGTGCAATTGAGAATGAATACAGGAGAGGGAGGGAGGCTGTGTGACCCGTTTTTTGCCATAGAGTTAGATGAAGAAACGTTGCCCTGATTTTAAAAAAAAATCATTGGAAAATATGTATCCCACTCTTTCAAATTTCAAAAAAATTTCAAAAAATCTAACAATATCTGAATAACTGGTTGGGAATATTTTGGCAGCAGCAGAATTACTTGTTTTCTGCTTAATTTTGGGAACATAAGAACATAAGAAGAGCCCTGCTGGATCAGGCCAAAGGCCCATCTAGTCCAGCTTCCTGTATCTCACAGCGGCCCACCAGGTGCCCCAGGGAGGCATGAAACAACAAGATGCTTGCATCCTGTTGCCACTCCCTTGCACCCGGTACCAGTAGCCCAACACCTTTGTAAGGAGGTTGCACAATCCATCATTGCCTATAGCCCACGATGGACCTTTCCTCCAGAAATCTGTCCAATCCCCTCTTAAAGGCATCAAGACCAGATGCCATCACCACCTCCTGTGGCAAGGAGTTCCACAGATTAACTACCCGGTGGGTAAAAAAGTACTTCCTTTTATCTGTTTTAACTCTCCCAACCCTCAGCTTTAGTGGATGCCCCCTGGTTCAGGTGTTTTGAGAGTAGAGAGGGAAAAGAACATCTCTCTATCGACTTTATCCCTTCCATGCATAATTTTGTATGTCTCAATCATGTCCCCCCTCAGGCGCCTTTTTTCTAGACTGAAGAGCCCCAAACGCTGCAGTCTTTCTTCATAAGGGAGGTGCCCCAGCCCCGTAATCATTTTTGTCGCTCTCTTCTGCACCTTTTCCAACTCTACTATGTCCTTTTTGAGATGCGGCGACCAGAACTGGACACAATATTCCAGGTGTGGCCTTACCATCGATTTGTACAATGGCATGATGATATTGGCTGTTTTATTCTCAACCCCTTTTTTAATGACCCCAAGCATGGAATTGGCCTTCTTAATTGCTGACGCACACTGGGTCGATACCTTCATTGAATTGTCCACCAGCACCCCAAGATCTCTCTCCTGAGCTGTCACAGACAGCTCAGAACCCATTAGCCTATAGGTAAAGTTTTGGTTTTTTGCCCCAACGTGCATCACTTTCCACTTGTCTATGTTGAAACGCATCTGCCATTTGGCTGCCCATTCCCCCAACTGGGAGAGATCCTTCTGGAGCTCTTCACAATCCTTTCTGGTTTTTACCACCCGGAAAAGTTTTGTGTCATCCGCAAACTTGGCCACCTCACTGCTTATCCCTGTCTCCAGGTCATTTATGAATAAGTTGAAAAGCACGGGCCCCAAGACAGATCCCTGGGGCACTCCGCTTTTCACCTCTCTCCATTTTGAAAATTGCCCATTGACCCCCACTCTCTGTTTCCTGGCCCTCAACCAATTCTGGATCCATAAGAGGACCTGCCCTCTTATTCCCTAACTGTGAAGTTTCTTCAGCAGTCTTTGGTGGGGGACCGTGTCAAATGCCTTCTGAAAATCCAGGTATATGATATCCACAGGTTCACCCACATCCACGTGCCTATTGACCTTTTCAAAGAATTCCAAAAGGTTTGTGAGGCAAGACTTACCCTTACAGAAGCCATGCTGACTTTCCTTTAGCAGTACTTGTTCCTCTACGTGTTTTAGGATTTTATCTTTGATGAGGCTTTCCACCATCTTACCCGGAACAGATGTTAGGCTGACAGGCCTGTAGTTTCCAGGGTCCCCCCTTCTCCCTTTTTTAAAGATTGGCGTGACATTGGCTATCCTCCAATCCTCTGGTACCGTGGCTGTTTGAAGGGACAAGTTGCATACTCTAGTTAAGAGGTCAGCAACTTCGTTCTTTAGTTCCTTAATTACTCTTGGGTGTATACCATCTGGGCCTGGTGACTTATTTATATGTAGTTTATCAATTTGATCTAAAACATCTTCTTTATTAACCAGTATCTGATTTAATTCCTTCGTTAATATCTGATTTAATTCCTTCGGAACAAATTTGTACTGTTGTACAGCTGCTTGTTTTTCGTTAATTGGATGTATTTTTGATTGAAAACTCCCCTGAGCATTCAGACAGAGGCAGATCTAAGGGAGGGCAAAGCTCTAAGTTTTGCAAGAAGCCTTACCTTGCAGTGGAAATCACTCCTCTCCTGCATCGTTTTAGCCAATCCTCACAGGGAAAAGCAACATCTTAGCGTTGCTTACTGGCTACAGCAGCAAGGGAGAGGAGGGATTTACATGACAGGGTAAGGCTTCTTGCAACACTTAAGAGCTTTGCCCTCCCTGTAGATCCACCTCTGCATTCAGATATAAGGCAGGCTATAGATTCACAAAACAAATAAGACAGTTTTTGTCACTAAGCAGCAGCCAACTCTGCAGAGCAGGATGCGGCCCGTCGGTTTTGCTGCCTGTGTCTGTCTTAGCTTCACAGACCTGCTGCATCTGATGTTCTCGCTGTCGGAGGCAGTCGCTGAACGGCTTCTGTGTGAAGCAGGCTGCCTGCGTGGCTTGGCTTTCGCTCCAGCAGAGTCGCACCCAAGACGAGGGAGTTTGTCGGGGGCGGAAGCCGAAAGGTCACGGCCACACGTGGAGGTGCTTTCTCCAAACACAGACCTCCTCCGGGGGAGGGTCGGAGCCAAGAATCCTCCCCACTGCTGCCCGCTCCTGGCCACATGCCTGGCCGAGTCTTCCAACCACCTCCTTCTCTGCCAAGCTATCTTTGGCTCGCCTGCGTGTCACTAGTGCACAGTAGCACACGGCCCCTTCGAGGTGAAACGCAATCGGGACTGAGTGAGTGGGGGAAATGGAAGGTCTGCCTGGAATGGCTGGGAAAGCTGCCCGCGAATAGAGCAGGGATTGTTGTCCCTGAGATGCCTCCTGCTTTTGGCTTCGGTCCCGGTTCAACAACGGCTGACCGGGAAAA
This sequence comes from Lerista edwardsae, assembly GCA_029204185.1. Taxonomy (NCBI): domain Eukaryota; kingdom Metazoa; phylum Chordata; class Lepidosauria; order Squamata; family Scincidae; genus Lerista; species Lerista edwardsae. Next base: position 479,218 of record JAJKFI010000239.1, on the reverse strand, counting down.
CGAACCACCGGTTTTCAGTAGCAAATGTCGCCCTACATTTTGAACCGGGAGTGGTGGCTTGACGGCTGCAGTTAAATGGCTGCTTTCACAAGATCAAACACAAGCGAAGTGCCTGTTGTGGTGATCGGCGTGAAGTGTGTGGGCAGAGTAGCAGTCCAGTGAGGTGCTGTGCATCACCAAACCCTCTCTACTAAGCTCTCTCCAGCCATATTGCTTTTGCATCTGTAAAAAGTGGGTTTATTATTCTTAAAAGAAGTATTGCAGCTCATCTAAGCCAAAGCCTTTGGAGAAAAAACGGTGGTCTGTCTTGGTTTTAAATTAAGTTTGGGCTCACCTGCAGTGCAGTATGTGAAGATAACAGAGGAGAGAACCCTAGGTATGTGTAGAGGGCTTTTCCTTTTGTTACAACGGGATTTTGGGGTAGAGCTTATTTGGCAACCAGAGACTCTTAGGGCAAACCTTCACTTTTGAAAGAGGCTGCCTTGGGCTGTCCCTTCTTCTCCGTCCTCTGCCAGCTTGGGGCCAAATGGGCACTGGAGAAAGTGGCACCTTGAAGTCACAGAACTTGCGAACAGCTTGGGCCCAGGGAGGCATGGGAATTGGCTGTGCCCCACGCTTACACTGCTTGGCCAGCTGCTGTGGGCCTCATCCTGCTTGCTAGTACTGAACTGAGCTCCCTTCCCACGTGGCTGAGATCTTGCTGCAAGTCGGCTGTTCTGTACAAAGCGGCCTTCGGTTAGAGCAGCCGATTGCTTGATAACCTGGATCCTGAGAACTGTCGGAGGTGTTTTGACATTCCCTTGCTGTTGTTGCAAAATCGGCCTCACCCTGATCACAAGAATGGGAGGCAGCCCGGGAGCCGTCCTGATTTAGTTTCCCACAAAAACCTCCTCAGGGCTGACTCTTTCAAATTACAGGGAATTCAGATTCCACACCACGTTTATTTATTTTTTGGAAATGGCCACTTTGTCCTCAGTAGTGGGTTAGTGACAGATGGGCCAGAAAACATCTGGGCAGGAAGACCTTGAAGTGAGGGGGAAAAACTGCTTGACAAGGCCGAGCTGGATGTGAAGAAAGGTTGTTAAGAGTGGACCGCATGACCCGAATTCCGGACCGTCAGCGGAAGCCGCGGAAAGGAAGGGTGGTTGGTAACATGACAGTTTAATTCCTGGCTGGGTGTCACACCAAATGTTCTCTCGGCAGGATTTCCTGAAAGAGTGACGAAGGGGTTCTGAGGGAGAGGGAAAGAGAAAGGAGAGGGTGTGCCCATGTGTTTTAATGGGTTTGCTTGACAGCTGTCCGTGGGAGAGTCAGGAATGGATTGACCAACAGCTTGGCAGGGAAGTAGCTTTTCCCGTCTCCTGTGACTTGGAGCAGTTGTTGGAATTGGTTAGTGTTGCCTTCTCTGCAGCCACCTGGATGAAACATGCCGTGTGTCTGTGTGCAGTCTTGGTCCCTGCGGGTGTGAAAAATTACGTGCCTGGCTTGTATGGGCTTTTTTTAGGGCCCAAGTCAGTCTTGGTGACCATAGGAGCTCTATCCTTGTAGGGCTTCCTCTGGAGATGTTGGTTTTTCATTAGAACAAAGATCTACCTGAATGTATCAAACTTTATCTTTGGGCCGCAAGGTTCTGTTTTCTTATGCAGTTAGTTCTACACCTGTTGAACCTAGTCGATTCTTGTTTTAGCTTGTGGCTGTTTCATTCTCAAAGAAGACCCAACAAATGTCTGTTTAAAGGGTGTTGTCTTATTAGAAATATAGACTAGGAAGTGAGACATCATATACTCTAAAAACAGAGCACCAAAATTGCCTAAATGAGCACCAACTGCACAGCCTTCTAGGTATATGATGGCGGGGATTGAGTGACATCCATGTTTTGAATTTAAAACATTTGTTCCACCTTTCTTGTGCTTTTAGGAGCACCTAAGGTGGCGTTTGAGCCACATAATTGAAATATTTGCACGATACAGAAACAATCGACAGTGTTGCAGTATAAATCGCAATATAAATCACAACAAGTTGCAGTATAGAACAAACTAGGATGGAGGCCAGGTTCCATGGGTCAAATGAATACATAGGCTACCTTGAAATAAAATAGTTTTTTATCCAGTGATGAACTGCCAGCAGCGATATCCAGCCAGGAATTTCAGAACCTGGATTCTAGTATGGAGAGGACCCTCCCATGCCTATTCACCAAATGGTGGTGGTGAGACACTAATGGCACAATCCTATCCCTGGAAAATGTGGACCAAGTACACTAATGCAAAGACAGAAGTAACTCCATACCAGTTCTGCACAGCAATGTACCATCGGCTATAAGACACATAATGCCTTCCGGCAGAGTCCTGCTAGCTGAGGGGCAGAGAGTGTGATAGGAAGAGAGCAAGATGAGCAAGAAGAGAGCAAGATGAGAGCAAGATGTCAGTAGCTGCTCCAGTAGTTTATATTGTACGTATATTTGAGCTTGAGTACAAGCAGTCTTTCTTATTCACTGCAGTGGAGAGACAGCATCATGCGCTCATCTGTTTCCAGCCCCAAGGAAGTGCTTTATAGGGTTAAGGGTGGACTCTTAAGTGAGGCATTTCAGGAAACCTAAATCAAACTAACGGAGCTTTCTGCTCAACTGGAAACGTGACAAGCTGAGTGTGCTCTTCTAATTGCTTTCTCTTTTGTTTTCCTGCCCACGCTGTGTGGAGACAAAGGGGAAAGCAGAATCCTCGAGTTGGAAATGACCTGCAAGATCATCCAGTCCACAACACAGTGTTCCATATAATACCGTATCTGATATGACACTTCCAGTTTCTCGGAGCCAAGTGCTGGAATTGGCAGGAGTTGCCATTAGCTTCAGCACAGTGCGAGTGGGAAGCAGGTGCTAAACCTGTTGTCTCTCTAAATGTTGCATCTGTGTTTGATCCCACGTGGGCCCACAGTCCAGTTTTTGAAATGGGACTCAAGTTGCAGGAAAGGGCCAGAGGGGAGGCACTACACTTAAACAAGGATGGATTTTCTTCACAATACGTCTTGTGTTTGGGGTCTAACCAGGCATGACACTAAATGGGACTTCGGTGCATTCATCATTTTTTAATTAGCAGTCACAAAGAGCCAAGTGTGAGCATGGTGCATTGGCATTTAACCCCTTTCCCCTCAGGCTGCACCACCATCCACTGCTTTTGCTCGACACGGGACTGTGCTATTTCTGATCCGAGGCACTTGTTATGTAAGAAGGAAGCTGGCACTGGCTTCTGTTCCTTCCTTCTCAAAGGAATTCAGTCAGTGATTAGATGCACGGTGATCGCATCTTGTAAGTAGGATTTCCCGGCCACTGGAATGAGACAAGGCAATGTGCGCTTGCTCAGTAGTGCCATTGGGCATGCGAGGGACGAATTGTACTTGCAGCCTGTGGATGGAAAAAATTCAGGTTGATATGATTTGCAGTATGAACTTGCAAGGAGGACAAAGGGTCAAAATATTGCCCCTTCTATGTCTTGGCTTCACACACAATTACGAGTTGCACAGATAATAACATAAGAAGAGCCCCACTGGATCAGGCTAAAGACCCATCTAGTCCAGCTTCCTGTATCTCACAGTGGCCCACCAGGTGCCTCAGGGAGCACACAAGACAACAACATGCCTGCATCTTGTGCCACTCCCCTGAATATGGCATTCTGAGGTAAAATTCTGAGGTAAATAATAACTTGCAACCCAATCTGGGCCTTAAGAGCATAGAAAGAGTTGGATCAGGCCAAGGGCCCATCTAGTCCAGCTTCCTGTATCCCACAGTGGCCTACCAGATGTCTTGGGGAACACATAAGACAATCAGATACTTGTATCCTGTTGCCACTCCCTTGTATCAGGCATTCTGAGGTAAAATTCTGAGGTAAATAATAACTTGCAACCCACTCTAGGCCTTAAGAAGATCCCTGCTGGATCAGGCCAAAAAGGCCTAACTAGTCCAGCTTCCTGTATCTCACAGTGGCTCAGCAGATGCCTCTGGGGGCATGCCTAGGAGGTTTCAGTAAGCTCTACTGTGGCTCCCACTTGCAACTTTCTTGTCGCATGTTTCCAGAGCCCTGGAGCCATCTTGCTTCTCCTCTGCCTGCTCAGTGTTGCTTGACTCTGACGGCCGGTGATGGGGTTGGACAGGAATGGACAGGAGCCCAGGCTTGGGTTGTGCTGGGGTTGGGGCCTCGCGAGGGTGCTTCAGATTTCCATCCCCACAGCTTCCCCTCCTCCTTTCCCTACCAGTCGGGTGGGCAGAAGGCCCTCCTGCCCCTGGCTTTGACTTGTTGGCCCTCGCAATAACACAGGGGACATAAGCGGAAATAAGCTCATGGGCCTTGGCGTCAATTCGGAAACAGAGAGGAGTGGTGTGGGACATTTTTCCTTTTCCCTCCTCAGCTAATCAGAAAGGTAACAGAGGAGGGCCTGGCAGTGCCCAGCTGCTGCCTCTCCTCCTGCTGGCAAATGGGGTTCTTGCGCCATTGCAGAGGCCTCTGAGGGAGTTTGGTTGTGGATGGGGAGGATCGGAGAAAACAGCGACTGTGTAAGAGTCAGTGAGTGTTGCCCGCATCCTTGGCCAGTGACCAGCCTGACTGACTCCCTCAGGCTGCCCAAGCACAGGCGTCTTTTGAGATGTCCTGGATCCAATTAACAAGCCAGACCGTGGCTGATGAATGTACTCGGGACATAATCCAGTGCCCTCCGCTGGGCCGATGCAACATGCTTGTGTCAGGGCCCAACATCACCAGCGCCAATGCGGGGGCACTAACCAGCATCCCCGTGTTGGCACCACGGCTCTTAGGCAGAGGCTAGCACTAGTGTCGGCCCGAGGGCGCTGGCGCGAGGCCACATCGAGCTACCCTTGCGCCAGTTGAACTCAGCTGGCGCAAGGGGGGTTCTGGGAGGAGGGCGGTTCTGGGCGGCGGGTGGGCGGGCCGGTGGATGTGCCAGTCCAGGGAGGGGGGCAGGGCTGGGATGTGGCCGGTAGGCCGTGAGGCTTTCCTAGCTCTGCACCTGCTATTTAACAGGCGTAGAACCGAGGAACCCTCTGGGGAGGCTGGCGTGTGCCCTTGCCCTGGGGAGGAGGCCCTCCAGCATGCCAAAGGTGCGCTGGACATGGTGTGGGCCCACCGGCCTCGCCATTCCAGCGCACCTTAGGATTGCCTCTCAGTTGGCCCTATTTTGCAGCTGCCGTTCAGTAAGTGTCGCTCTTCTCCACTCCTCCGCTTCAAGCCCCGTCTGATTTCTTTCTCCCTGTGTGTTGTTTGTCTCTCCATCTTTGTCTTGCGAACGAAGTGACTCTGATCCAGGGAGACATCAGCGCCCTGGAGGATGTGAGGGCAGCGGTGAGCGGAGCCCAGGTGGTCCTCCACACGGCCGGCTTGGTGGACGTTTGGGGCCGAGTGCCGCCCGAGAAAATCACCGCCGTCAACGTGCAAGGTACGCGCTGGTGGGGACTGCCAGGCTCTCCCGCCTACGCCCCTTCCCCACAACAAGGATAGAACTGGCACACGGCAGGAAGGTGGTGACGGGGAGGAAGTAGTTCCGGGTTGGTTCTCGAACGATGAGGGGGGCATTGCAATGATGGTTGGAGCTGGGGGCGCTGGAGGAGGTGGGTGAGATCTCGTAGGCCTGGTTCTCCTAAGCGACAGAGTGCCAACCTGTATGTGGATCGTACTGCTTCAGACTGCTGAGGAATCTCTGTCCTATTGTTTGCCCACCCCGTACAAGAAGGCTGCTGCCCTGGCTTTCTCCTGATGTGCTTACTTTCAGAATGAGATTGTGCAGAAGTGCTCAACAGCGCACTCTTTTAAAGCGATGGTCTCAAATCGGGTAGTTACCCAGCGGGTAGTTAATCTGTGGAACTCTTTGCCACAGGAGGTGGTGATGGCATCTGGTCTAGATGCCTTTAAGAGGGGATTGGACGGATATCTGGAAGAAAAATCCATTGTGGGCTATAGGCAATGATGGGTTGTAGCCTCCTTACACTAGTAGTAGGTTACTTCAGAGTACTGGGTGCAAGGGAGTGGCAAGAGGATGCAAGCATCTTGTTGTCTCATGCCTCCCTGGGGCACCTGGTGGGGCTGCTGTGAGATACAGGAAGCTGTACTAGATGGGCCTTGGCCTGATCCAGTAGGGCTCTTCTTATGTTCTTATGTAAATGCTACAGGTTGATCACTGCAACCAATCAGGCCTCAATGAGCTGCTTCTTTAGCTCTCCTTCATGGCTTGCCAATGGAGGGTTAGCAGGTGCATAGAAGCATGTGATGAAATGTACCACTATTGCACTTGATTTGTGTCTTTTGGAAAAAAAATACAGTATGGTCAACATGAGTCAAATCAGTAGCCTGTTTTTCCATAGGAAAAAGTGTGGAAAAAACAGGAAATGTTAATAAATAAAGACTGTCAGGAAGCGGACTCTGGGAAAGGGCTGAGGGAGTTGGTAGTGTTACTTATGCACCAAAACAGAAATAAATTCTTCTGAAACAGTGGTGTTAAATTTTTCCAAGAACTTCCTTCAAAACAAGTGCATCATCTCTAAAGGGAAAGGTGCTGGAAGGCACAGGAAACTGCTCCCTGCTGTGCAAATCCTGCCTCTGATACCAGATGCAGAGGGGAAAGCTCTAGTGGGGAAGCAGAAGCACTCTGCACATGCTCAGGGAGCCTCTTTCCTTTATTGTTGCTTCCTCACTTCAAGGATTGTGCCCTGGCATTGCGCAAAAAAGTTTGGCTGTACCCTGACTAAAACAATAGGTCCTGGGGCTCAAGCCTGCTCTGGGCACACATGTCTCTGATCTTGGAGGGGGTTTGTGTATCAACTTGAAGCATCACACACTTGCTTATTGCCTTTGGCAACACAGCAGGAAAATCTCCTCTGGTCCCACCCTGCCAATCTTCTGCAGCCTCCAAGGCCATCCTTGTTTGTTTTGACTATTTTTGTTTGTTTTGGTAAATGTGACTCATGTGCCAAAAACACTTGTGGGCTCTGATTCTGGAAAACATGTTGAGACTTTTGAAGATCCCGTTGCATATTTTGAGGGAAGCCCAGAGAGAGAGAGAGAGCTGGGATAACCATTGCCACATGTGGGTGTTCCTTGGTTGCATTGCCTTTCTGGGCGAGAGTCACGTGTGAAGTCTGGTATGTAAACTTCTGCAACGTGTTGGCCTCGACACATTCGCATTCTCGTACAAGACAAAACAGGTTCCTTTGTTGTCTAGTGTGGGTTAATCCGTGCGTGTAATAGGAAGGATGCCAGGAATCAGGGCTGCACTCCCTTGTTTTTGTTTCATTTTTGCCCGACATTCTTCCACGTAGCTCAGGGTCAGGTCCTCCGTCCTCCTTCCACCACACTTTATCCTCGCAACAACCCTGCAAGGTAGATTAGAAACTCGGGGAAACTGCCTGATGCACTTGTCTGTCTTGCTCAGCGCTGTTGACACTGACCGGCAGCAGGTTCAGGGGGTTTCTCCTACCTTGGCCCTTCTGCATGCAAAGGAGGTGTCACCCTGTTGGATTAGGCAGCGAGGGAGTGACTGCCTCTGTGTTGCCAGGGCAAAAGTATATGCTGGGGCTGTAGCTCAGTGGTAGAGCTTCTGCAGGCAAACCACGTGGTCCTGGGTTAAATCCAGTGATGTCATGCACCCACTACGCACCACTACGCGAGTACCGGTTCCTAGAAGTTGAGCTGGCCCCGCCCACTCGAAGCTGGCCCCTGCTATTTAACCAGGGAACAGTTGAAGCAAAATATGTCTATACACATCTCTAGAAAGCAAAGCAATAGAAGTTAAATCAACATTAACCACAAGCTGAAGTTATTACAAACATGATCACATCCATGGCAACAATCATGACATCACTTCCGGCTTATGACCTCACTTCTGGTGGGCGGACCCCAACAAGTGCCAATCAAAAGTGAGTACCTGTTCCTAAATCATTTGGATGACACCACTGGTTAAATCCCTGGGTAGGCCTCTGGAAGACCCCTGCCTTAGACCTGGATTGTCTCTGCTGCACTCGGAACAGACTCTAGATGCCTGGATCGGCACGACTTGGGATAAGGCAGCTGCTTATGGATGGTTTCTTGGTGGCTTCTTGGGGTTCCTCACTGAGCAGCTCAGTAGTGGCAGGCAACCTTCCTCAGAGGCAGCTGGCTGATGACATGGATGTTCCCTGCACTTGGCAGCTGCAAGGCATGTTTAGTGTGTGCCTCAGGCCAGGGTTTCCTGGTAACTACCGTCACTCCCTGGAATATGTTCCCGAGGCTTCTGCAGCACACAGGCTGCCTTGGAAGGGCAATTGAGGTGGAAAAAGTGTTCCTGGAAATTTGAAAGGGAGAGGGTGGTTTTGGTTTTTGCTCTACCACGGCTCTAACCCATTGCTTGGACTCATCACCCAGGAATCCTGACTCAACCTGCAGTTTCCTAGCCTACCGGATCCTGGCTCTTACAGGCTCTCTGTCTCCTCCTGCAATCGCTTTCAAGCCAGCCTGGTTCTGGCCCTTTCGCTTTGGCAGCAGTGAGCAGCCCCTGGTGAAATGGCCGGAGGTGGTGGCAGACCAGGCTGGCAGGACTTGTAGCAAGCAAGAGAGGAGGAGTTCTGTGCTTGTGCCGCTCCTTCTCTCCCCTCCTCAAGTCAGCTGAACAAACGGTGCCCAAGGAAGCCAAAATACATAGAAGAAGGTCTCTGTCTGCAAAAGGAAGTTGGTGGGGCCAAGGTCGCCCCAGGTTTTGCCAAGTAACCTGGACGTGGGTGGATTTCTCAGCCCGGAGCCACCATTGCAGCCGGCTCCGTAGGCAGTGGTGTCATCTAAATGATTTAAGAACAGGTACTCACTTTTGATTGGCACGTGTCGGGACCCGCCCACCGGAAGTGACGTCATAAGCCGGAAGTGATGTCGTGGCAGGAAGTGACATGAAAAAAGCCCTTTTTGAGGCCTCAGATGATTTTAAACTGACCCAACAGTTGCAACAGTATTCCATGTTAAGGAGGCCTGGCATCATGTTAAAACCCCAGAGCAACTCATTTTTCAGTGGCAAGGAAAGGAAAGGCTCCGCTCGCTGCCTGCCTGCCTGCCTGCCTGGCTCTGAGAACATGCAGGCAACTCAAACATGCAGGAAATTCAAACGTTGCAGAGGGCGGAGTCGACGAGTGGGCGGGCGAATGGGCGGGGCCAGCTGTAATCCTAGAAACCGGTACTCGCGTACCCCCGCGTACCCCCTGCATGACATCACTGTCCGTAGGTGAGGTGTGATCGATTTCACAGCATGGGGGAGGTAAATGGCTTGTGATCTGCATCTCTCTTTCAACGCAGGAACCCAGAACGTCATTGACGCATGTGTGATGGAAGGCACTCCATACCTGGTTTTCACCAGTAGCATGGAAGTGGTGGGACCCAACACCAAAGGCGACCCTTTTTACAGGTATCTCCTCAGCCAGCCTCCCTGTTTCTTCTACGAGACAATGAAGTGCTGGGCACTGGTTTTTCTGATGATAATCCCATAATCTGTGCTCATATCCATCATTTTACAACAAATGAGGATTTGGGTAGCTGCCGGCGGCCTGGCCATAATGCTGTCTTCTCGACTCCTGGAGCTGCTACATTTCTGGGCCGCTTTCAGTTAGGCTGAGAACTTAAAGAGTTAATTTTCCCTCCCTGTAGTCGGTATCTAAACAGGGATTTCCCCTGGCTTTGGTCCAGACCAGCTGTGGCAGCAGTGGGGAGTTGGCTTTGCTCAAGGGCCTCCCCTGAGGGTCCCCCTAGCAACGCCATGACAACTGCCAAACATAGTAATAGTAACCCTGGAGATGAGCAAGGAGAGTCTTCCTGGAGCAAGCGGTGCCTTTGGCATTGTCTCGACACTGCCGTGTCTGTTCAAGCAGGCAGGTGGGAAAGGACCCCTGGATGCGATGCACTGTGCACTTCCTGAAGAACATTAATGCATGCCAATTTATTATTCTTTTAAAAAAATATTCTAAACGGCTTCTGTTTCAATGATGATGACCTGGGGGCAGAAAACCCAGCCATTGTTTGCAGGGAGGGGGAGAGTACTGGCACCCGTATTTTATGCTCTCCATAGCAGGTGGAAAAGATACCCCAGGGATGTCGAACATGAGACCCGTGGGCTGGATGTGGCCCTTCGTCCAGCCCTTGGGATAGTTGGGCTCCACCAGGGCCGCCGTCAGTTGCTCTCAGCTGCTGAGCAGCGAAGTGACACATTGGCAGTGGCGGCACTGCTGAAAGTGAAGCCCAAGTGATCCTGGGGCTCTCCCAGCACTGTCCGTTCAGCACTGCCCCGCCTGCCGAGGTGCTGGAAGAGAAGGCAGGAGACCTCAGGAAGCGAGGCACCGGAAGGGGGGGGGAGAGGCAGGCCAAGCAAGGGAGGTGCTGGGATAGCAGAGAGGCTTTTGCCCAGGCATCACCTTGCAGACCAGCTCTCCGCTGCTGAGCTGTTGTGACTCCTCAGCAGAAGTGGTGCTGCCGAAGGGACGGCCAGTGTGATAACTGGGCTTTTCTCTAGCTTGAAAGTACGACCAAGGTTTGCGTATTTTCTCTTCTGTCATGTGCAGCTAATGAGTTCCTGAAAAACAGTGCCTATTTCTGGTTATCACCTGCCTTCTCACCACGCTTTCGGCCCTCAGCAGGTGCCGTGAATGCTATTTGGCCCACTGTATGAAATGAGCTTGACTCCCCTGGGATTCGCCCGTCCCCCCCCCCCCGCTCCTGCAGCATTGGATGGGCCTCTTTCCTACTCTTGAGGAGGAAAGGCGCTCATTCTTATTATATAGACAGTCAGTGGGTTGGTTTGGATTAATAGATTAGCAAGATTCAACACCCTGCAGGGATCTTGTTCGTTCAAAGCATCTGTGAAAAGGAAAAACTTGGCAATCCTTGCTTCCCCCATAATATTTATGTAGTCATGGGAGAAAGAGAACTTGCCCAAACTCTATCTATGCATCCTAAACAGCTTGTGTGACTGCATCACTGGGGAGTGTCCATGGGCCATCTTATCCATAGGAGTTAATTGCACATCATTGCAGTGCACTTTAGCAGTGCTCATTATTAACTCATATCCATAACAAATAAAGGATGAGATGGGTCTGGGAGATGGGGCTTCCTCCCTGCATTGAGAAGGGTCAGGCTCTGATCGCCACTGCTGATTTGCTCTTTGCTGCAGGGGGAACGAAGACACCAAATATGAGTCCATTCACGAGGAGCCCTACCCAGTGAGCAAAGCCAAGGCTGAGCGACTCGTCATTGAAGCCAACGGGCGACCGGTAAGCCAGATGCTCCTCCTGTGGACGGATAGGATGGACCCAAGAGTCTTATGGCATGAATGGGTTTCTCGTGACATCAGGCTTGGTGGGCTGTTCTTAGCCAACTGAAGCTGCATATGCATCCAGTGGAGTGGGCAAGCAAAAGAAGAAAGACTAGCATGGCTCACCCACTGGAATCTGTCGCTATCAAAGGTCAGATTGGATTGGCCGTTGCAAGGTGCTCCCCAACAGGGGGCGCTAACAAGCTTCTCCACTTGTCCCCTGCCAGATCAAGGGTGGAAGGCAGCTGGTCACTTGCGCTCTGCGGCCAACAGGCATCTACGGGGAGAACCATGCTCTCATGAAGGAGTTTTATGAGAGAGGCCTGCGTATGAAACGCTGTATGATCCGGGCCATCCCAGCCTCCACTGAGCACGGCAGAGTCTATGTGGGTGAGTTACCTGTGCATTGTATTGCTTTCGTGTGCCACATGCAGGTGAAATGTGCAACTCTTGCATCAGCTTCCGGAAAAAAAAATCAGGGTTCTCTTTCATTTGCTGCTTTGGCCATTAATTCAAGCATACAGTCTGGGTGCGATGTGACAGCACATAGGCTCTGGTTTGATTGCTTACCCTGCCCTCCTCAGTCATTTTGGTGAGGGTGGGAGAAAGAATTTAAAAGATGTTCCCCTCGTTTGTGTGTGTGTGTGTGTCTCCGTTTCCGTCTCCATCTCCAAATGACCCAAACTGTATGCTTAAACCAATGCCCAAAGCAACACATGAAGGCGATCCATATTACTGGAAATACTCCTGACAATATTTTATGGGAGTGGATTCAGAAACACAAGTACTGTGATGTATTCATTTGCTAATCTCCACAACAAAGTTTATTGCTCAGAGCTGTCAAACATGCCCCACCCCCCACACACAGCGGTTTTCCTAAACTGGAGAGGATCCTTCTTCTTCCGCTATAGTTTCCCATCTCTTTTTCTCCTGCTTCACCTTCCGTCCTGTCAATGTCTCTACAGGCAACGTGGCTTGGATGCATCTACTGGCAGCCAAGAAGATCCAGGAGTCTCCGTCGTTGATAGGGGGCCAGGCTTACTTCTGCTACGATGACTCTCCTTACAAGAGCTATGAGGATTTCAACATGGAGATTCTGGGGTCCTGTGGCTTCCGCCTCCTGGGGTCCCGGCCTCTTCTGCCTTTCTTTGTCCTCCAGTGCCTCGCTATACTCAACAGCCTTCTGCGATGGCTGCTGAAGCCCTTTTGCACCTATGCCCCCATCCTAAATCCCTACACTCTGGCTATTGCCAGCACCACCTTTACAGTTCAGACGGACAAGGCCCAGCGGCACTTTGGCTACCAACCCCGTTACACCTGGGAGGAGAGCAAGGCCCGCACCGTCATGTGGCTCAAGGAAATAGATGCCCAGAGGCATGTTGGGAAATAGCTACCAGCCAGTGGGAAAGGACAGGAAATCAAGAATGCTTCTATCGCCTTCACCTATAAGATACCTAATCTTACGTTTTGCTGTTGCTCGAAAGTTTCAGTACAGATTTTTTCTTCCAAGTGCTTGCAACATACAGAGATGATATTGCATCTCACACGATTTAATCTTGGCTGTCTCAAGGGGGATTCTCTTGAGCGCATTAAGCTTGGAAGCTGGATTTGTGGGGATCTGCCCCAGGGTTTGATACTGTCCACCTGTTTTTCATGCAAGAAGGTCAGCACTACATGAACTGGTTGCCAGAGTGTTTTGGAGCAGATACTGAATTCAGGTCTGGGAGCTGTTTCAGGCTTGGGGCATGAAGGAACTGGTTCTCTTCTAGATGATGCCTCTGCCGCTGACACCAGCACCAAAGTGAATTATTATTGAGGATCATAAGAACATAAGAAGAGCCCTGCTGGATCAGGCCAAAGGCCCATCTAGTTCAACTTCCTGTATCTCACAGCGTGCCCCAGGGAGGCACCAGGTGCCCCAGGTGCCCCAGGGAGGCATGAGTCAACAAGATGCATCCTGTTGCCACTCTTTTGCACCCGGTACCAGTAGCCCAACACCTTTGTAAGGAGGTTGCACAATCCAGCATTGCCTATAGCCCACGATGGACCTTTCCTCCAGAAAAATCTGTGAAAAATCTGTGATCCAATCTGTGATGGTGACCCAGCTCCAGAATTTGATGCGCCTCAAGATGTGGGTCCACGTTTGCCTTGCTTTACAGTCAGGATGTAATTCCTGGAAGAGGGACTGGCCACTGCTGCAACAGAATTGGGTTCCAGTGTTTCCTTTTCAGCAACGTTTCTCCTTGCCAAAGAGCTGCTTCCGTTTATTCTTACTTTGGTCCTATTTCATTTTTCTTGCCTTTAAGCAAGACTTATTTATCTCCTACGATTCTGAGCTTGCATAATTTTGCACACAATCCAGAGCAGTGGCTCCCAAACTGTGGATCGGGACCTACCAATGGGTCACAAGCCAATTTCAAGCACCAAGAGCAGCCATATTGAAAATATGGGAAGATGGGATGCTGGAAAGGGGGAGGAGGGCTGGGTGGTGGTTTTGCTTTTGTCAAGATTGTGAATAGGCTTTTTTTTCTTTCTGATTCTGAGCCCACCTGGCTTCCTTTCTCTTCTGGTTGGTGTTCTGTGTAATTCTGCTTTCAGACACACATCATGTCCCCACACCTCTCCTCCCACCATGTGGTTCCATAGTATTTTTTTCCCCCCAAAATGTGAATTTTGCCAAAATTCAGAAACAAAGGCATGGTGATGACCATGGGCTTAGAAAACTTTGCAAAGGGAATAGACCAATGTCAATGGCTGTAAGTCAGTGAGGCTGAATGAAACTCTGATGTATGAAGGCTGTGACTTATCAGGTGCTAGAAACGAATGGAGAGAACTATTGCTACCGTGTACTGCTTGTGGGCTTCCTGAGAGATCTGGTTGGCCACAGTGGGAAATGCGGAGCTGCATAACTCGATGGACCTTCAGCTCTGATTCAGGAGACACCCCCCCCCCCCGTGTCCTTAAAGGAAAGGAAACTCAGTCAATTTGTATGTGGCTGGTGTGTCTACATTAACTTGAGTGAGGAACAGCGGTGCCTTAGGGGTTCCTGCATGCTCTGTGCAACTCTCTTATATATGTAAAAGAGGCAGGAGGTTTAGTCGAGAGGGTTAAAGCCTCCGTTTGCCTGAAGATAAGATCCGAAGGTCGCCAGTTCAAGATCACCAGAAGCTTCCGTGAGCAGCAGACCTTGAGAATTGCAACTGATAAGAGCTGAGCTGTCTCCAGCTCCCTGTGAGAGAGGAGTTGTGCTGGGCCAGCTGTTTCTTTGGTGGGAGCAGAGAAACTGTCTATCAGCCAGCAGGAAGGCAATCGTGCAGCCAGAAAGAAGGACTAGACCATGAAAGTTCCATCTGTATGTTGTAGTTCTTGAACTTCTTTGTAATTTGTAAAAACCCCTTGGGAGTTTAAAGAAATAAAGCCTGCCTATGTAAACCACCTTGAATTAAAATCAGAGGAGCAATCTAATGACCAAAGAAAGGCAGTATATAAATACTAGCATTATTATTATTAAAAAGTTCAGAATCTCTGCAGTGTGAGGGGCGTGCACAAAGTCCAATTCGGCTGTCTTCCAGATCCAGGTTTGGTGATGCTGCACATCCCAAATGCCTTTCAGAGGGGAGGGAGCCATTTCCGTGTGTTGCCTCTGTTGCAGTGTTATCCTTCTGTGGCCACATTTCGGCTTAGTGTTCCCCAAATGAGCAGGGTGGGAGACTGGAGATCTCCATGTTGCTTTAAGGAAGGAGTGGTACCGTCCCAAAGGGTTTATGAATTCATTCCAGTTGTACTAGAATCCTAATTCCAGTTTTTTTCTTCATCCTACCTCACAATTCCCACTACAGAGGACCTAGTGCAATAAGATGAATTATCCAGTTCACAATTTCCTCCAGCCAGTGGGCAGACTTGGTGTAGTGCCCAACTACGCATTACAGCATGGCAAATCTCATGCAAAGTGAGGGGTGTGTGTGTGAAATAGGGCAAAACTGTGGCTGGGTTAGGAAGGCTGCACTGCAACAATTCTGATCCTGATCGCTTGCATCTCCCTTGCGTATTATTTTTCGTATTTAAATGTATTCATATACGGTATTTAGCTTTCAATAGTTGTTCCATTAAAAAGGGCATGAGAGGCATAACTGGGATCAGAGCTAAGTGCTGGGGCTAAGTTCCACCCCCTGCCCCATTTCTTGCCCCTACACAATACGTACCCCCAAAATAGCAGACAAAGAAAGAAACTAGGGCATCGTTGTGTATTCCTCAGGATGCATTCTTTGGGCCTACTACAAAGAAAATGTAACCATTCCAGTTGTCAGGGCTCAAATGTATGTGCTCTTACATGAATTTTTTCTCTCTCACACAAAAAACGAAAAAAGAACTCAAATACCATGATATGCTCTTTTGTCACAAGTTTTTTTGAGGGCTTGTACAGTGGGAATACGACTGGTCCATGCTAACACTTTAGCATGGGAAATGTCTCCCATTTGGAAAATGGAAAATCTGAGCAAATATATACTGTATTTGTCAACTATTCCTACAAAACAGCACAAACAGGGTGTGGGGGGGAGGCATATGCTCATTCTAAATGATAGAAGTCTTTTTGAGGACACGCAGGGGTGTGAGCACATGCCACGCTAATAACTACTAATTTGTTTTCTTAAAAAAAAAAAAAAACCCAGCCACAGGTTCCCTCACTTTCTAGCTTTTTTGAATGACTATTTAAAGGTTCTGGGATCCATGTGAAACGCAAAGGCCTAGCTGTAGGACCTCTGCACCGTGGTCTGGGCAATATTAAATGTTATAATCAAAATGCTCTGGTATTAATATTAAAGTAATAAATTAATTTATCTATAGCATGTTGGTGGCTCTTTTCTTTGGCGACTGTGTGTGTGTGTGTGTGTGTGTGTGTGTGTGTGTGCGCGCGCGCAGATGGGGTGCTCCACCAATCCTTGAAGAAGTGAGAAAAGGATCTGGGCCAAAGCTGTCCCCTTTTCCTTGCTTGGCAACCACTAGCACGTGCAAGATTTATTGTTTTGAATTTTGAGGGGTGGGACAGGAGAGCGAGGTAGTATTTGGTATGGTTGCACTGGCCAGTTCTGGTCTGAACCTTGGATGCTACCCTGAGCGTACTGGAGCAAAGGACAGGAGAAATGTCCTACAGTGGCTGAAAAGCAAACATTTAATGGCTGCTTGCCGACACTTGGCCTAGTCTTGGAGCCCAGGGATTGGGTGGTGCCTGCCCCCTCCCCTTGCCTCAGAGGGGAGATGGAATGTCATATTTCAAAACCAAAATCCCAGCTGGCAGCCAATGATGTGGAACATGGCGGTTTCAACTGCAGCTGGCAAAGTGGGTGTTGGCTGTAACCCCGGACCCCGCAAACCAGCAGGGTCACTGTGGTCGTTCGTGGAATCCTTTTACTGTGGGCCTCTGTGGATAGAAGAGACCACGAGGCGTTTTGTGTTCTTGCCCGGGCTGGTCTAACCCAATACACTGCAGTGCCTTTATAGAGCGACACTGCCAGTAAAAGGACTGGCTCTCGTTCTGCATACAATGTGTCTGAACTGCCTGACATGGTTTAAAAAGTGGTTTGGGAATCAGGTCAAAGTGGTTAACACCAGAAAATTAAAAAGCAGAAGCTCATACCCCTGCTAACTGACCAAGAGGCACTTTTTCAAGTGGTGTCCTCTTATATTTAGCAGGGGGAGAGTAATTGTGCCTCTTCACCCCTGCACAGTGTCTTTTCTAGTGGCTGTTGCTGGTGGTGTTCTGCATTTTTCAGATTGTGAGCCCTTTGGGGACAGGGAGCCATTTACATTATTATTATTTATTTGCGTGTAAACCGCTTTGTGAACTTTGTGTTGAAAAGCGGTATAAAAATACATTGATTGATTGATTGATTGATTGATTGATTGATTGATTGATTGATTGATAGATTGATAAATTCAGCCATGAACTGGACCCAGTTTGTATTGGTTCCTGGTTCTGGGGCTTGTAAGGCAGATGTCTACACCCAACCGACATGTGTGCACATCTCCCAGAAGAGGCATGAGTCAGCCTCGTTTGCCTTAAAGGTGCTCAGCCTCAAGGGAGTAACTATTAAACATCGCACCCAACACTCTCCCTAAGACTGCATGTCACAGAGGATTGTTGGTTGTGGGCAAAGCCGCCTTTCAGAACCCGTCTGCCACGACTGATTTCATGGAATAACCTTTGATTTCTCCCTGTTTGGAGACTTGCTGCTCCAGAATGGCTCTGGTATCACGACCTGGGGAATGCTGCTCTCTGTTGGCACAAACCTGCAGCAGCAGGGGAGACTTGAGACTTTTGTTAACCTTCTCATCTTTTCAAAATCAGAGGTACAGAAGAACAACCGGGCACCAAGAAGGCATAGGTAGCTTTGGCGATGAAGGAAAAACGGGGAAATAGCTCTCGGGCTGTTGACAAGGCGTTGTTGCATGGGAAGCACGAGATCACCTCTGGCTGGTTGTCAAGCAAGATGTAAGCTGTCACATTCTGGGCGGTGGTACCATCTGTCTTTTAGTGAGTCCTCCCCTCCACCCACACAGGAACTTGCAGTAATCCTGACATTTTGGTGTGACATTTAGCCAGAAGGACATATGGGAAAAATATGGACAGTCTACCCAGAATAAGGAATCTGGGAGGGGTTAGGTAGAGATTCCTAGATCTTAATATACGGATCCTAGAACTTAATATACGGTTTCTAGTCCTTTTGAGTGGAGAGGCTAATTGGCAGTGTTGAGACAGCATCTATGACTCGGATGCTTGCACTTCCGTGTGGCCTCTGAAGTGCTCACTTTGTGGCTTTCTCTCTAGTCTGTGCAATTGCTGGTACCTCATTGATTCGGATGGCAATGAAAGGGCCACTTCATTTCCTGGAACGTCCTTCCTGAAAAACAGGGTTGGACTGTGTATGCCTCAAACAAAGGTGGGTGGCGAGAAAGCAGGAGAAGCCCTTCATGGGAAGGGAACAGAAGTGTTAGCCTCTCTGTAAAGCTAATCGATAGGAGCGGGTAGGAACAATTATTTTCTTGATCCCCAATCCAGGGCCTCTGAGGGGAATTTTGTCAGGGCCTGCACAGCTTCTTTGGGGCTCTTTCCTAAAGCAGGGGTGAAGTGGGGTTAGGGTGGTGACAGAGCAGGCAGACTGGGGTGGGGAGGGGCCAAAACAGGGCCTGGAGGTAGGACAGTGGGAAAAGTCTTGGAAGCCAAATCCCAATGCAGAGCCCAGGTCGACCCACCTGCATGGCATCGGCCGTGAGATACAGTACTACGGAAAACCAGACACACTCCTAAGTCTCTTCATAAAGCTTTTAAATATAGAGAACCACTGCAGAAACTTAGCATGATCATACTTAGGCTCCCACGAGAACGGAACGTGTTTCCTGTGTGTCCAAAACCTGATTCTGCGGCCACCATCGTCCCGCAGCTGTGCCCCAGAGCTCTTGGAAACGCCTTCAGGGTAAGTTGCGCCACAAGCCAAAGATCTACTGTGGCAGGCCGGTTTCCTCCCAGATTTGATGCTGTGTCGGGTATACTGGCGCCTGTGGCTTGCAGCAGCTGCCACCACCACCACCACCACCGTGCACTCATAGTAGTGCCCTCAGCATCTCACATGGGCAGTGAGTGTGAGTGAGATAGGAAAATGTAAGACCCCAGGACATCTCAGGGCTGAGATGGCTCCTGGGCTACTTTTTTAACCCTGGGACCAGGGACAATTTACCCCCTTGTACCCCCTCCCATGGACAATCAATCAATCAATCAATCAATCAATCAATCAATCACTAGTATTTATATACCGCTTTTCAACACAAAGTTCACAAAGCGGTTTACAGGCAAATAATAACATTAAAGTTAATTTTGGGACACTGCCCAAATAGGCAGGGTGAACATAACCTATTCATTGAGGGTGGTCTAGACTAGAGCCCAATTCTTTAAAGTCAGAAATTTAAAGCACCAGGTCACTGGTTTCCAAAATTTCATCCACAACCATGAGGACTAGAAATTTAGAAAAAAATTTTTCCTGAACACTAAATTCTGCATTGTATGAATTCTATACATACACAGCACAGTCAATACTTGTCAACTGTCTGAGTTGCCCTTTGTACTGAATTTCACATACAGAGAATAAATCTGGGATTCTCTTCCCGTCAAGTTCACGTGTCCTGTTTTAGCCTGTTGCATGACAGTGTCTTGAGAGTCCCCTGGACTGCAAGGAGATCCAATCGGTCAATCCTCAGGAAGTCAAGCCTGATTGCTCCCTGGAAGGACAAATCCTGAAGCTGAAGCTCAAATACTTTGGCCACCTCATGAGAAGAGAGGACTCTTTAGAAAAGACCCTCATGCTGGGAAAGATGGAAGGCAAAAGGAGAAGGGGGCGGCAGAGGAGGAGATGGTTAGATAGTGTCACCGAAGCAATGAACATGAAATTGGGTGAACTCCGGAAGCTAGTGGAGGACAGGGAGGCCTGGTGTGCAGTGGTCCAGGGGGTCGCGAAGAGTCGGACACGACTTAGTGACTGAACAACAACAATGACAGTGTCTGGAGTCTCTGTCAGTCCTCTGGGTCCATATTTCTTCTTCTTTAAACCAAATGATGTTAGTCGATAAATATTTTGTTGGGTGTAGCAATGAGCAACAAAAAGCGGCAAATGAGATTTTCAGTGCTGATTCTAGGGTGTAACCTGGCCCCATCATATGGGTGGAAACGCTGAGGAGAGACTGGACAAAATGCCAGCATGTATTTATCTTGATGGCATCCTTGTTCTGCCTCTGCCTCAAGGGAAGGGGTGGGTGTGGCTCTGTGGTGGGCCAAATCTGCTTTGGAGAAGGAGACTATTGAAGGTTAATCTTTCATGCAGTGTAAGAATGATGTACCGCAGGCTTTCTCTCCCCCATAGGAGAGGGGGGAGGGAGAGAGCTGTAGAGAAGACGTTGACTTGAATTCAAGGATTTAGGGCCCAATCCTAAGGCCATCAGTGCCGGTGGTACACTTGTGTCGCCAGCTCTGGGTGTCGCAAACATGCCACCAAGTATGTTTATTGCACCCAAGGAGAAGGTACCACTTGCCAGTTGGTGCTGTGCCCCAGTACAGGTGGTACGGATGAGCAGCGCTCCAGCAGTAACAATGGGAGATAATCAGTGGTGTCATTCAAATGATTTAGGAACAGGAACTCACTTTTGATTGGCACTTGTCGGGAACCCGGAACGAGCCACGGAGCCCGTTAGAATCTGGAACGCCCGTTCTGGTCCGTTCCTCCTGGATGACATCATTGGAGATAATGCCCATCAGGGTGGGGAGGGGAGGCAGGGAGGAAGTGGAACTGGGCAGAGGAAGGGGAGGGTCAGTCCTGGATGGGGACGGTGGCGGAGGCTTCCACCAATGGCTCCTCAATCCCTGCATTGGGCTGGGCGGCCTGCTTGAGTGCTAGCCACATAGCCGGCAGAGACTATTGTGGAGACCCCTTGTGGGATCTAAGGAGACCCATTGTGGGGCCTGCAGCTTTCCTTGGGGGAAGGGGATGAACGTCTACCAGGAATCCCATGGGATGCAGCGGTAGCCATTTTGCTAGTACTGCTCCTATGGACCCCAGCTCAGGATTAGGCTGCTAACGTCTAAGAAGAAAAGTACCCACTGGTCAGACAACAGCAGCCTGTCCTGATCCGGTCCCTTGAACTGATATGAAGAAACTGCAGAAGATAGCGGATACTCCCAGCATCCCTTGGGGGAGGCTGGGAAGCTCAGGCCTGGAATCTAGCCACAATACAATGCAGGTTCGAGGAGCAGCCGCCAGAGGGCAGTAAGGCACTGTTTTCAGCCAACCGCTGCACGAAGAAACTAGGCTTTCCAGGCCTCTGAGCCTAAAAATAAAATCACGTCTGCAAGGAGGCAGGGGAGAAAAAAAAAGGGGGGGAAGCGAAAAAGCAGGAATATTTTTAAACCATGTTTATTAAAGCCAGAGGGCAGTAGGTCAGACTAGAACGGAGCAGACAGAGTGCTTTACGCGTGTGATCAGATAAGTCAGGCGACAACGGATCAGAGCGTCCGCACAGCTGAGCGTGCCCTCCCTTGGACAGCTTGTGTAACTGTCTGCAGCGCTGGCTTCTTTGGCGAGGGAAGGGGGCTTCCTGCAGCCAGCCAGCAGCTGCCACCGCCTTCCTCTCCCTCCTGTTTGCGCGTTCGCTCTCTTGATTCTAGAAACAATAAGGAAAACACGGAATCCAGTGCAAAGCTCCAGCCGTCAGCAGAATGCTTCGCTACCTCTGTGCCCCCCCTCTGCCTTTTTGGTTTTTTAGCGCGTTCATCCTTTGCAGGCTGTGCAATCTCCCTCTTCCCTGCTGCAGCAGATATTCCCCAGCTCTTTGTCTCCCAGTGTGGCTTGCCGGAATCGTCAGACGTTGGTATATTTTCAGCGGGACTGAATTGAGATGGTAAGGTGCCACCTGACCAGAAGAAACGGGCCCGGCGTGCTCTTGTGCCTTTAATGCCAGTTGAGCTGCAGCAATCAACCTATGGCACTGTTTGCGGGCCAGAGTTGAGCATTAGCACCTGCTAATGGCTGCTCATCCAGCGGCTGTTAGAGGCAGAGGAGCAGGGGTGCTTAAAAACCTGATTGGGACAGTCCTTTGTCTTGGCTGAACCTCGGGAGGGAGAACATTCCAAAGCTGCTGAGCAGCACCAGAGACGGTCTCTCTCGCAAATGATGTCACATCATTGGAACTTGGCGCATGGAGGATGCCATCATGGTACGGTGGCATGCAAGATGGGCCCAACTGCAAGAGAAGGCCACTTGGTGTGGCAATATTTGGACGTACGGTGCCCAGCGGCGTCATTCAGCCGGAATGCTGGGCGGGAGGAACGGGCGAGCGGCAGCCCGCCCGTTGCGTACCGCTCCGTTTCGCCGTCTTCCCCGCCCCCGCGGGGAAGACGGC